>JAAALK010000286.1:5636765-5815574 GCA_019279435.1 Zizania palustris | reverse complement strand
GTTTGGCAACATTACTTATGTCCTAAAGAATTCATTGTCCATTCTGATCATGAGGCTTTAAAATTTTTGAAAAGTCAATCTAATTTGAACAAACGGCATGCAAAGTGGGTTGAATTTATTGAGTATTTTCCATACATCATCAAGTATAAAAAGTGAAACGATAGTGTAGTGGCTAATGCTTTATCTAGGAAAACATGTTATTGACACAATTATCTGCTCGTGCTCCTGGTTTAGAGAGTTTACATGAACTATATGCTATTGATCCTGCTTTTTCAGCCCCTTACAAATTGTGTTCTGAGTAGAAAGCTTGGGAATAATACCATATACATGATGGGTATTTGTTTTGTGCAAATAAACTATGTATTCTAGAATCGTCGGTACATTTATTACTATTGTAGGAATCCCACGCAGGCAGATTGATGGGCCACTTTGGCCGTGAGAAGATATTGTGCATGCTCGTTGATCACTTCTATTGGCCAAAGATGAGGTGTGATGTGGCTAGGTTTGTGCAGCGATGTATCACTTGCAACAAAGCAAAGTCTAAACTACAACCCCATGGTATGTATACTCCTCTCCCTGCTCCTACTACACCATGGGAATATGTCAATATGGATTTTGTATTGGGATTACCTAGGACCAGGAGGGGACATGATTCAATTTTTGTGGTAGTAGATCGTTTTTCTAACATAACACACTTCATTGCATGCCACAAAAGCGACGATGCGTCGCATATTGCTAATCTGTTTTTCAGGGACATTGTGTGTTGGCGTAAAAGATTACGCTAACAGGTTTCTAAAGGTTAGAAACTAACAAACGAAGTGTTTGCAAAGTAAACTATTTCAAGCCTCCGAAAGGATAATAGCATAAAACAGTTCGAAGATGTATCTTGAATAACTTGTATTCGGTCCCCATTACAGGGTAAAATAGGGGGTATTTATAGGCCCAAACATTAAGGAAATGACCCTTTTACCCCTCTATTACAATCGACATAGTGGAAACTATTCAGTACTCTTAATAGGGCTAAAATGGTAAAAGACTAATCTAATGAGAAAGAAGATAAGTCTTCCATCCTAGCTGGCAAAGAAGCTCTCGGAAGAGTCCTAGTTCGAAGATATACTCCGAACTAGAGTTCGTCTCCATACTTCGAACTTGATCCACGGTGATTCCAGAGTTATATGCTGGAACCCTTTGATTCAATCATCTGCCTTTGCCTTGTCACCATAATGGCTCTGAGGATGAAGTATTTTCCCCCAACAGTAGCCCCTCGAATACGCTTCTCCGCTAGACCTGTGATGTTAGGAGAGCAGTATACGCAAGAAAAATAATCATGCGCAGAGGCTAACAGTTTAATCAGCCTTCGAAATATGCGGAGATTCGAAACTTCGAATCAACTTATAGGAAAGTTATGTTCGAACTATTTTTTAGAATTAACTTAAAAAGTCCGAAAACTTTTTCAGGCTTAGAAGAAATAGTCGTTGGCTTTTTCCTCAACGGAAGTTAAGAAAATGCATTAAGTTCGCAAGGAGATAATGGTTAGGAATGCGAAACGGCAGAACACCAAACGGTAAAAAATCGTGGCCTAGGCTATAAATAAGGGGCCCAGATCCTTCCCGAATACCTTCTCACCGCTCTCATGCAAACAAACCAGCAGACAACCCTAGCCTCCATTCTTTCCTCAAGCAATCCACGCGATTTCATGGTGAAGACGAGTTTCAAAGTTCCTGGGTGTAACACCCCAGAAATTAAAAGGAATAAAATAAAAAGAAAAATATTATTTATAATCATTTCTGGATTTATTATTAAAGGAAAATCACAAAAGAACCCAAATAAAGCCAAACAGGGAGAAATACTCAAAATCTGGACTTGAAAATTTTATGAGATGAACTAGAAGCCAAGATATAATTTTAGGAATTTTTACAAATTTTTATCAAACAGTGATTCAACCCTTAATCAAATATTCGAATTACTGGAATTATTTTAAATCAGAAATGAATTTTTAATCCTATTGGGCCTCAACCACGAAACCCCCTCCTAAAGCCTTTTAGGCCCAGCCCACCACTGTTCTCTCTCTGACAAGCGGGACCCGCCTGTCGGCGCCGCTCCCCTCTCTCCTCCCGCCCGCGCCCCGCCTCGGCCCCACCAGTCAGCCTCTGCCACTCCCCTCTCTCCCTCTGACAACCATGGCCCGCCTGTCTGGGTTTCCATTTCCATTCACCCGCCGACAGGTGGGGGCCACCTGTCGGAAGCTTCTTCCCCGATGGAAAGGGATCCCCCTTTCCATCGCCGGCGAGCCCCCCCCTGCCGAAATCGCCCCTGCCAGCCGTCAATCGCCGATCTGGGCCCACGCCATGACTTGCCAAATCCCGGCGATCGCTTTCCCCCTTATCTCCACGCGTTTTCACCTTGGATGGCAGGTACCCGCGCTCATGGAAGCTCGCCGGAGAGAAAAGGAAACCCTCGGGTTCCCTTCCATTTAACCGACGCCGGCGACCCTATAAGTACCCCTCGGCTCACCGCACTCTGCCCACACCGCCTAAGCCCTAGCCTTCGCCCTCCAGAGCGCCGCTGCTGTTTTTGCGAGCCCCTCCCCTGCTCCACCTCCGGCCGTCGCTCTCCGCCACCTCGGACCTCCCCCGTCCTAGCCGTCGCCACCGTTGTGATCGCCGGAGCTCACCCGTCCTCGGCCACCACTCCATCGGTCGTGAAGACCCCCGGATCGTCGTCGCCGTCGAGCACCCGAAACCCCTCCGCCATCTACGCTCGCCGCCGGTCACCTCCGGACCTCCGTCGTCGCCGTCAAAGGTACGGTCATGACCGCCCGCCCCTCCCCGTTCCATTTTTGCCGTTAGCTATGCCCGTAGGCGCTCGCCGCCGCCGTCGCCATCGCATCCGAGGCCGCCGTCGCCGGAGACGAAGGGGGATACGCGCCCCCTTACGTCGTGCCGTGCCGGATCGAACAGCGACCGTCCGATCGCGATCGGAGGGCTAAGATTAAATCCCTCCGGGATTTAATCTGGGCCCTCGGATCTGGTCAAAGGGGTATCGAGGCCTCTCGGCCGTCGATCGCCACTTAAACCCCCCGAACGATCTCAGGCGTCCACGTGTAACCGTTCGCCACGTTTTAATCTCAGCCGTTCATTTTCATTTAAAACCCCCGCCTCGCATCTGGCCGCCAGATCCAGATCCAACGGCCCAGATCGCTCGGGTCCACGCGCATAGTCACGGGTTCACGGTGAACCTGGTTCACCGTGGACCAGGGACTGTTTTTCTGTTTAAATAAAATCCAGAAAAATAGTTTAAACTTCAAAAATTCATATCTTGCTCATTTTAACTCCAAATTTCACCATTCAAATTTTGTTAAATCCAGAATAATATTCTCTACACATTGGGGCCATAAAAACAGTATGTTACTGTTACCCAAAATATTTTTAGGAAATAAAAGAATAAAAACCCCTTAGGGATAAATTATTAATTCAGGAAAATAAATGAGAAAAGCCTTGAGAAAAATAAGATTATTGTTTATTCACCAAACATCAGAATAATGAAGCTTTATTCAACATAATAAAACCCACAAATATGTATGTTTGTTATTTGGTGGATTTTATCTGTTTATTGAATGTATTGTTTATTTTCCGTATCGAGAAGACTACGAGTTCGTCGAGGAGCAGGAGTTCTACCCCGAGGTTCCTCCATCACCATTTGCTGATCAAGGCAAGTCATCGACCACCTTTGTGGAAACAGTTGATCATATTGAGCCCATGTTTTAATAACTTATCGCTATAACCCATAGGTTAATATTGCATTAGTCAAATATTCAAGCCTTACACTTATATTTATTAGATCCCCGTCCTTGTGTGCAAACCCAAGCCATGCTTATTGAGCCTTAACTCCTTGTCACTCTACTATAAAAATATTAGCTAGTGCCCAATGTACCGGCACAACTGCTATAGGTTAAAAAGAACGAGTCGTAGATAGCTGGATTCTGTATATGAATTTCCCTGTTATTCTCGTCTCTGGACTCTGTTGGAGTTGGCTAGGTTATAAGTATGGTGGGTTCCGGGTGCAAGCTCGGGCACTGGTTTGTCGCACCCGGGGCACTATAAGGACCGGTCTGCGGGATCTGTTGCAAAGCACTTTCGTACCAACCACAAGTCTAATGGGTAAGTCCTAACTGGAAGTATGGAATACTCCGGCTTGATGCACCATAGAGGAGGGGGCAAGGGGCTAGCCTGCGGGCGACTTGTACCGACGAGGCTCAAGGGGGGGTATGGTGGGGCTCCGATGCGTCGGGACACCATATGAAACCCATAAGAGGGTGCTATTGAGTCGGGGAGGACTATATGGAAGGTTTTGGCACGAGTTCCCGTGTGATGGGTCATCTCGTTACACTTCGGTGTAGGTGATGAGTGCGTGCCTTGTGGGTACAGTGGTACATCTCTGATCAGAGTAATTCAATCTTTTCGAAAAGCCGAGCCCACGGTCAAGGGCGGGTTGTGTGACTACTCGCAGTTAGTTTACAACTGTTTGCATGTTCAAGTTATTCATGGCACGTAAGGACTGTTGAGCGAGGTGGGGCTGACTGTACCCCTCGAGTTAGAAGATGATGATACACATGCACATGTTTACTTTTCCATACTAATAAACTGCTCTCATTTAAAGCTTTACAAATATGCTGCTTCCGCTAAATTAGCCACTATCTCCCTTGTTATTACCTTGCATTATATTTGCATTCGGTGGCTTGCTGAGTACATTTGTACTCACCCCGTTGACTTACAACATCAGAGCCAGTCTACTACGAGGAGGATGAAGGTCTGGAGTAGCGACCCAGTCAAGGCGAGACTGGAAGGAGGCGTTCATCTAGGACCCTTGTTTTATTAGTTTCTCTTCATCTTTAATCACTTTTGTATTAATACGGTCTACGAACCGTGAATGATTGCCCGTATTGTACGTGGTCGCATGATGAACGTCTTGTTTTATTGATTTTCTATGGAATTTCAATAAAGTCCTAATTTATTAAATCGGGGCGCGACAAGATGGTATCAGAGCCGACTTGACTGTAGGAAGCCAAACATACCTGACCTTAGGACTTATATATATATTCACTATATTTTACAAAAGATTACTTATCCTCTCATCTTCTAAGATTTTCACAAAACTTTCTCTCTTTTGTAGATGCCGGTTCATACCATGAGCGGGACTCTTCGTGACGAGGCCGGATTCATCCGCGAGCTTCGCGTGCTCGTCGACTTTTTGGGGTTTCCCCATGAGCCTGCGTTCCACGGGATTTTTCCCGATGCGAACGAGAGCTACTGCGAGGTCACGGTTGTGATCCGCCCCTCTTCCACGCAGCCACCCTTCTACACCCATGGAGTTGGAGGACCTTCCTTCGTGGTGGCCAGCCAGCGAGCCGCTCTCCAGTCCCTCGCCGAGCTTCGACTGGTCTACGACTGCCACCTCCGCGACACCGTCTACCGCTTCATGCCCATGCGCACACCCGGGAGTCACCGCAGCATCTACATCAGCCCCCTCACCCAGAGCAGCTCCGCCATCACCCGCACGATGAGACTTTTGGAGGCCATGGACAACCTCCACACAGAGGCCGTTCTCGACGCAGACAGCCAGCACGACACCATCGACTTCTACCGCCACACTTCGGAAAACCTGACCAGGGAGAACGCCGAGCTCCGTCGTCAGCTTGAGCAGAGCCCGCTATTGACCCTTGAGGTAGAGGAGTTAAGACGTCAGAATGAGCTTCTGCGCCAGGGCGCCATGGTCCATTCCCAGCTTCGTCAGCAGCTCAGAGAGTTGAAGAAGGACATAGAGGAGATCGCACCTCTTCCGCCTCGCCGGAAGAAACCCATTCAGACTCCCACAGTGAGGCCCAAGAGGATCTCCCGCAGTGCACCACCCGCCGGACCGTCCAGTTCCTCGACCCCGCCCGTCTCCCACGAGCCCGAGATCGAGCCGTCCCCTGAGCTGCCATAGACGTAGTTTTTACGATTGATTGTTATTTTCATTTTTGCTTGATTGTATTAGCATTCATGTCAAAATATAAGGCATGAATGAGATAATAAATGAATGTAACCGCAAGAACGGTATTCTTTTGAAATAAATATAAAGGAGTTCACCCAGAATAAATATGTGCACATTGGAAATTCCAGGATGACCAACGCCCCTGCATTCTTCATGAATATGATGAATAAAGTGTTCATGGAGTATTTGGACAAGTTCATCGTGGTCTTCATAGACGACATCCTCATTTATTCCAAGGACCAGAAGGAGCACGAGACTCACCTCCGGTTAACCTTAGGAAAGTTAAGGGAACACCAATTGTATGCCAAGTACAGCAAATGCAAGTTTTGGACGGCAGAAGTAAAGTTCCTTGGACACATCATCTCTGCACAAGGAATCGCAGTAGACCCTGCCACCGTAGAAGCAGTTACGGATTGGCTGCCACCCACGAACGTATCTGAGATACGAAGTTTTCTGGGATTGGCCGGATATTACCGAAGATTCATCGAGAATTTTTCTAAGATAGCCAAGCCAATGACCAAGTTGTTGCAGAAAGGAGAGAAGTTTGAATGGACTCCTGAATGCGAGGAAAGTTTCCGCACCCTCAAGACTCGTTTGGTGTCTGCACCGATACTGACCCTACCGGATATCCGCAAAGACTTCCATGTCTATTGCGACGCATCTCGCCAAGGATTGGGATGTGTTCTTATGCAAGATGGAAAAGTCATCTCTTATGCCTCCAGACAGTTGAGACCCCATGAGTTGAATTATCCGACCCATGATTTGGAATTAGCCGCCGTAGTGCACGCCCTCAAGATTTGGAGGCACTATTTGGTTGGAAATCGCTGTGAGATCTTTACGGATCACAAGAGCTTGAAGTATATCTTCACACAGCCTGACCTTAATCTGAGGCAAAGACGATGGTTGGAACTAATCAAGGACTATGACTTAGGTATACACTACCACCCCGGAAAAGCAAATGTGGTAGCTGATGCCTTAAGTCGCAAGGGATATTGCACAGCCATGATGGTTCAAGAACACGCACCCTTGTTATTTAGGGAGATGGAAAAATTAAATCTTGGATTAGCCACCAGAGCATATCTAGCCACCTTGGAAACCCAACCTGTTTTATTCGAGCAGATCCGTGAAGCCCAGTTAGAGGACCCGGATATAGCGGCCATTAAGAAAAACATGAGACAAGGAAAAGCCCCCGGATTTTCAGAGGACGAGAGTGGCACCATATGGTTTGGAACTCGGATATGTGTACCGGATAAACCTGAAATAAAGACTCTTATCCTAAGGGAAGCCCATGAGACGTTGTACTCTATTCATCCCGGCAGTACCAAGATGTACCAAGATCTGAAGGAACGATATTGGTGGGTTAGCATGAAGAGAGAGATTGCCCAGTTCGTCGCCGAATGTGACACCTGCAGAAGAGTAAAAGCTGAACATCAGAGACCTGCAGGATTGTTGCAGCCACTTAAAGTGCCGGAATGGAAGTGGGAAGAGATCGGTATGGATTTTATCACCGGATTACCAAAGACCCAGCTGGGGTATGATTCGATATGGGTGATCATTGATAGGCTTACAAAAGTAGCTCATTTCATAGCCGTCAAGACAACCTTTAGTGGCCCTAAGCTAGCAGAGCTATATATGGCCCGGATAGTATGTCTTCATGGAGTGCCCAAGAAGATAGTGTCTGACCGAGGGAGTCAGTTCACCTCTCGCTTTTGGAAGAACCTCCAAGAGGAGATGGGCACGAGATTAAATTTCAGTACCGCCTACCATCCTCAGACAGATGGACAAACAGAAAGGGTAAATCAGATACTAGAGGATATGCTGCGAGCATGTGTTTTGGATTTTGGAGCCACTTGGGACAAGAGCTTGCCATATGCAGAATTTTCATACAACAATAGCTACCAAGCCAGTCTTCAGATGTCTCCTTTTGAAGCCCTATATGGACGTAAGTGCAGAACGCCTCTCCTTTGGGACCAAACTGGTGAATCCCAAGTATTCGGAACCGACATTCTCCGTGAAGCGGAAGAGAAAGTACGGATCATCAGAGACAGACTCAAGACGGCCCAATCGCGACAGAAGAGCTACGCCGACAATCGTCGTCGAGATCTAGCCTTTGAAGAAGGAGACCATGTATACCTTCGGGTTACACCTCTTCGTGGGACTCAACGGTTTAACATGAGAGGAAAGTTGGCCCCTCGATATGTTGGACCATTTCCCGTTATTCGACGCCAAGGTGAAGTCGCATATCAGTTGGAGTTACCACCTTCATTGGCTGGAGTGCATGACGTATTTCATGTGTCTCAACTCAAGAAGTGTCTCCGCGTCCCCACGGAGCAAGTGGATCTTCAGCAGTTGGATGTCCAAGAAGATCTGACCTATGTGGAAAAACCGGTCAAGATATTGGAAGTCAAAGAAAGAACCACCAGGAGTCGAGTCATCCGCTTCTGCAAAGTGCAGTGGAGCAATCATCCAGTAGAGGAAGCTACATGGGAAAAAGAAGATGAACTCAAGGCACAGCATCCTGAGCTATTCGAGGATTGATCTGAATCTCGAGGACGAGATTCTCTGTAAGGGGGATAGGATTGTAACACCCCAGAAATTAAAAGGAATAAAATAAAAAGAAAAATATTATTTATAATCATTTCTGGATTTATTATTAAAGGAAAATCACAAAAGAACCCAAATAAAGCCAAACAGGGAGAAATACTCAAAATCTGGACTTGAAAATTTTATGAGATGAACTAGAAGCCAAGATATAATTTTAGGAATTTTTACAAATTTTTATCAAACAGTGATTCAACCCTTAATCAAATATTCGAATTACTGGAATTATTTTAAATCAGAAATGAATTTTTAATCCTATTGGGCCTCAACCACGAAACCCCCTCCTAAAGCCTTTTAGGCCCAGCCCACCACTGTTCTCTCTCTGACAAGCGGGACCCGCCTGTCGGCGCCGCTCCCCTCTCTCCTCCCGCCCGCGCCCCGCCTCGGCCCCACCAGTCAGCCTCTGCCACTCCCCTCTCTCCCTCTGACAACCATGGCCCGCCTGTCTGGGTTTCCATTTCCATTCACCCGCCGACAGGTGGGGGCCACCTGTCGGAAGCTTCTTCCCCGATGGAAAGGGATCCCCCTTTCCATCGCCGGCGAGCCCCCCCCTGCCGAAATCGCCCCTGCCAGCCGTCAATCGCCGATCTGGGCCCACGCCATGACTTGCCAAATCCCGGCGATCGCTTTCCCCCTTATCTCCACGCGTTTTCACCTTGGATGGCAGGTACCCGCGCTCATGGAAGCTCGCCGGAGAGAAAAGGAAACCCTCGGGTTCCCTTCCATTTAACCGACGCCGGCGACCCTATAAGTACCCCTCGGCTCACCGCACTCTGCCCACACCGCCTAAGCCCTAGCCTTCGCCCTCCAGAGCGCCGCTGCTGTTTTTGCGAGCCCCTCCCCTGCTCCACCTCCGGCCGTCGCTCTCCGCCACCTCGGACCTCCCCCGTCCTAGCCGTCGCCACCGTTGTGATCGCCGGAGCTCACCCGTCCTCGGCCACCACTCCATCGGTCGTGAAGACCCCCGGATCGTCGTCGCCGTCGAGCACCCGAAACCCCTCCGCCATCTACGCTCGCCGCCGGTCACCTCCGGACCTCCGTCGTCGCCGTCAAAGGTACGGTCATGACCGCCCGCCCCTCCCCGTTCCATTTTTGCCGTTAGCTATGCCCGTAGGCGCTCGCCGCCGCCGTCGCCATCGCATCCGAGGCCGCCGTCGCCGGAGACGAAGGGGGATACGCGCCCCCTTACGTCGTGCCGTGCCGGATCGAACAGCGACCGTCCGATCGCGATCGGAGGGCTAAGATTAAATCCCTCCGGGATTTAATCTGGGCCCTCGGATCTGGTCAAAGGGGTATCGAGGCCTCTCGGCCGTCGATCGCCACTTAAACCCCCCGAACGATCTCAGGCGTCCACGTGTAACCGTTCGCCACGTTTTAATCTCAGCCGTTCATTTTCATTTAAAACCCCCGCCTCGCATCTGGCCGCCAGATCCAGATCCAACGGCCCAGATCGCTCGGGTCCACGCGCATAGTCACGGGTTCACGGTGAACCTGGTTCACCGTGGACCAGGGACTGTTTTTCTGTTTAAATAAAATCCAGAAAAATAGTTTAAACTTCAAAAATTCATATCTTGCTCATTTTAACTCCAAATTTCACCATTCAAATTTTGTTAAATCCAGAATAATATTCTCTACACATTGGGGCCATAAAAACAGTATGTTACTGTTACCCAAAATATTTTTAGGAAATAAAAGAATAAAAACCCCTTAGGGATAAATTATTAATTCAGGAAAATAAATGAGAAAAGCCTTGAGAAAAATAAGATTATTGTTTATTCACCAAACATCAGAATAATGAAGCTTTATTCAACATAATAAAACCCACAAATATGTATGTTTGTTATTTGGTGGATTTTATCTGTTTATTGAATGTATTGTTTATTTTCCGTATCGAGAAGACTACGAGTTCGTCGAGGAGCAGGAGTTCTACCCCGAGGTTCCTCCATCACCATTTGCTGATCAAGGCAAGTCATCGACCACCTTTGTGGAAACAGTTGATCATATTGAGCCCATGTTTTAATAACTTATCGCTATAACCCATAGGTTAATATTGCATTAGTCAAATATTCAAGCCTTACACTTATATTTATTAGATCCCCGTCCTTGTGTGCAAACCCAAGCCATGCTTATTGAGCCTTAACTCCTTGTCACTCTACTATAAAAATATTAGCTAGTGCCCAATGTACCGGCACAACTGCTATAGGTTAAAAAGAACGAGTCGTAGATAGCTGGATTCTGTATATGAATTTCCCTGTTATTCTCGTCTCTGGACTCTGTTGGAGTTGGCTAGGTTATAAGTATGGTGGGTTCCGGGTGCAAGCTCGGGCACTGGTTTGTCGCACCCGGGGCACTATAAGGACCGGTCTGCGGGATCTGTTGCAAAGCACTTTCGTACCAACCACAAGTCTAATGGGTAAGTCCTAACTGGAAGTATGGAATACTCCGGCTTGATGCACCATAGAGGAGGGGGCAAGGGGCTAGCCTGCGGGCGACTTGTACCGACGAGGCTCAAGGGGGGGTATGGTGGGGCTCCGATGCGTCGGGACACCATATGAAACCCATAAGAGGGTGCTATTGAGTCGGGGAGGACTATATGGAAGGTTTTGGCACGAGTTCCCGTGTGATGGGTCATCTCGTTACACTTCGGTGTAGGTGATGAGTGCGTGCCTTGTGGGTACAGTGGTACATCTCTGATCAGAGTAATTCAATCTTTTCGAAAAGCCGAGCCCACGGTCAAGGGCGGGTTGTGTGACTACTCGCAGTTAGTTTACAACTGTTTGCATGTTCAAGTTATTCATGGCACGTAAGGACTGTTGAGCGAGGTGGGGCTGACTGTACCCCTCGAGTTAGAAGATGATGATACACATGCACATGTTTACTTTTCCATACTAATAAACTGCTCTCATTTAAAGCTTTACAAATATGCTGCTTCCGCTAAATTAGCCACTATCTCCCTTGTTATTACCTTGCATTATATTTGCATTCGGTGGCTTGCTGAGTACATCTGTACTCACCCCGTTGACTTACAACATCAGAGCCAGTCTACTACGAGGAGGATGAAGGTCTGGAGTAGCGACCCAGTCAAGGCGAGACTGGAAGGAGGCGTTCATCTAGGACCCTTGTTTTATTAGTTTCTCTTCATCTTTAATCACTTTTGTATTAATACGGTCTACGAACCGTGAATGATTGCCCGTATTGTACGTGGTTGCATGATGAACGTCTTGTTTTATTGATTTTCTATGGAATTTCAATAAAGTCCTGATTTATTAAATCGGGGCGCGACACTGGGGCGGCTTCAGCCTTGGCTCGGCAGCAGGCTGCGGCTGCGGCGGCGGCGGCGACATCGGTGACAGCGACTCCGACAGCCACAGTAGCAGCAATGGCGGCACCAGGGAGAAATCCCCAACGCGATGATCCTCATGATCTCCTCCCGGCGTCGACGAAGTATGCGGATCAATCCTATCAGTTGGGACCCTCAACCTGCAAGAGGGAATCGCTCGCGGCTGTGATAGAAGGCAAGATCAGTTCAGAGATAGTGATCCGCAAACCTGGAAGAGAAGCTATTCCTTCGCCAAGCCCCAGAGAAGTGGTCGTCTTCGAAGCCTTTTTCGAAGCTGGATTGGGACTTCCGGCTGTCGACTTCATTGCCGAGGTACTGGATTTATTCCATGTTACTCTCCCCCAGCTCTCTCCGAACGTGATAGCACGCCTCTCCATCTTCGAGTGGGCGTTGTGAGCCGAAGGATGTGAAGGCAGAGCAGAAATCTTCGCAGCTTTACATCAAGCTTCGTGCCAGCCCAAGACCTTCGTAGGCCCCGGAGGTGAGAAGATGGTGGTGGCCTTCGGGAGTATTAACTTCTGACTTCGAGACGAGTACGCTCTTCGGTTTCCAGCCAAGGCCATCAATGCCAGGTGGTACACTGATTGGATCCTCCGATGGTTTTACGCCGAAGTTGGGGCAGGGAGTCGCCTAGCTGGACCTCTTCGGGACATAAACTATCGGAGAGAAGCTCTTGTCCATCCGGATCCAGGCCAGCTCGAAGCTCGCCTTAGCCTACTTCAGCGCATCAGCCATCGTCTGAGTATGCGGGATCTGGCTGAGGAGTTCATCGGGCTTCAGATCCCCCCTCTGATGGCCAACTGGCCAATCACTTTCGAGGAAGATCCAGAGGGCGGCCTCCGCAAGATCTCTTCGAGCTCGAGCCCTACAGGTAACTTCGAAAACAACATGTTTCATATATATTTATTTGAAGAAATAACCAACATCAACTTATCTTTCAGCCTCTCTAGCTCCTATGACTTCGGAGCAAATCGTGCGGGCTTCAGAGAAAATTCTAGGAGTCCTGACTCCGGCTGAGAAAGAATCGAGGATTAAGTTGATAGGTACTTGGGAGCGGTCCAACCGAGTATGGGGGCTACTCGAAGTTGTTCCTCCTCCTCTTTTTGATTGGGTGCCTTCGGAACAAGGGCCTAAGAAAAGGAAGGCCGAAGTTGGAGCCTCGACCTCTGCCAAGACTCCATCGAAGAAAGTAGCCCGAAAGCCGAAAACTGCGGCGCCTCCAAGCCCAATAGCTTCGGTCTTCGATTCCTCAGAGGATGAAGGTAGAATGCTTGTTGACCTGATTGACAAGGATGCAGCCCAAACAGATGCAAACATCGGTGATGCTGCGAGTGTGCCAGAGTTTCAAGGCAACCTTGGGCAAGTTGGGACTTCGGTTGTCCAAGAAGACTTATCGTGAGATGAAGCCCCTATGGACGAAGGTGGAGCCGAAGTTGTTGTAGAATCAACTTTGATTCCGGGTGAAGCAACGACGGCAGCTCCCGAAGAGGCTCCAACAGTCGAAGATTTAACTGTGAATTCTGACTCCGAAGAATACTTTGGGGTAGCCTTCGACCCACCAAGCAGTCCGATGCTCACTCGTCGACAAGACTTCAGAGGTAAACTTCACATAATTCTTTTGTTCTTTTTTCCTGTGAAATTATACAATGTATAATACCTTTGCTTCAACAGGATCTGCTCCTATGGAAGAGGGCCTTCCCGAAGATACCAATCCTGGGACTTCGGCTACTCCGGAGCCAATTCCAGAAGTCGCTCAAATGGGACCTAGAAAAGGTAAAGGCAAGGTGGACCCCCTCCCTGCTCCGAGCTCAGGATCAACTCCGTCTGAATCGACAGACGGAAGCCAATCTACAGAGGGGGGCCAGTCTGCCGAAGTTCCAAAATATACGGCCCAGTGCTCCGGCCCCTCACCAAACGAAGACGACCAAAGGGCCTTGTCTATGCTCCCTCTTCTAGCTCCTTTCTTGGAGCGAAGAACCGGACTTCGGACTTTGCTCGAGCCTTTGGACCGAGCTAGCCGCGAAGTCGGGGAGACAGACTTGGTAGCCATCTTGAGCGAGGCTGAGGGTTTGGAGCTCAACGCTGCTATGGAGCATGCAGCGTACCAGGTACAAAGTATCTGCAAAACAAAATTAAACTTATATACAAATAATTTCTCACCTTAGTTTTTTCTCTTTGTAGCAAATAGTCTTGGCCCGAGCTGCGACATTTCAAATGAACGCGGAAGCCTTCGCCTTCGAGAGGAAATCACCACTCTTCAGAGAAATCTTAACATTTCTGAAGGTCGAGTTTACCATTTAGACAACATGGTCTCAACAGAACGGAGGGCCGGGCAAAGCTTGGAAACTGCGAATAAGGAGCTCGAAGCAGAACAAATTGTGCTTCGGGCGGAAATAGAAAAGATGCGGGCGGAGCATGCTACGGCGGGGGCTGAACTTGTCAAGCTCCAAGAGGAAAAGACAAAGCTACAGAGGAGGCTAGCAACCTGCTTTCCCAGAAAAATTCTCTAGCTACGGAGGCAGCTAGGCTCTCCGCCGCGGTAGAGGAGCTGACTTCGGCGAAGGACGCTTTACTTGAAGACAAGCTGAAGTCGGAGAAGGTAGCTGCGGAGGTCATGAACCAACTCCTAGGTGTTCTAGAGTACTTCGGTACTACTGGGACACTTCCTTCAAATGACAACGTCTCCTTGCTTCGGTGGCTAAAAATGATCCAAGGAGCTGCGAAGACGATGAAGACGGCAGGCATTCGATACGGAGAACTCTCCGGACAAGTGGCTACTATCGGCATACTTAGCTACTACGAAGATCTGGGAATAACGATAACTCTGAACGCAGAGGTGGCTCCCATTACCTTCGACGAAAACCAGCTTCTCAATCCTTCCGAAGACGTGGCCGCTGCTTGGCAAGCCTTCCAAGCTTCATGGAGAGCCGAAGGTCGCACTGCGATCAAGGCTTGGATTGATGAAGGGCAACGCCAAAAGCAAGCTCGGTTGCAAGCTTCGAGCAGTCAGCCTCCGCCAAACCCGCAGGTCTAGATTTACCTTAGGATCCTGACTATGTAAAGAATCATGCTTTTGTACATTTATGAATTGCCAAAAAAATCAGGAAGATAAAGAAAAAAATTGGTCAAAGTTTTTGCACGCCGTTCAGCAAACTTGTTGAATTTCTGTGAACCACATCCCACCTCAGTTGCAGGTGCCAATTTTTGTGGTTGCATCTCTTGTCATCCTTGTTCAAAAAAATATAGTGAAAAAAAAAGAGAAGAACAAAAAAAAACGAGAAGTAGCGAAGCAAAAGAGAACCGGTACTGTCGTTTGCTACCTTGTTCTGCCTCCACTTGAGTTTTGGGCACATAGTTTCCCTCTATTGCTTGAATTTTCAGCTTGGGAGCACTAAGGCCAGCAACTTTGACGAGTACTAGGGAACACTTATTGAACTTGGTTTAACTGTTATTACTATCGCTATTCCTTGCTACTTACTTTGCCTTTCAAGCTACACCTTCTCTTGGTCGGGACAGGTTCATATCATTGCAATCGCCCACCACCATCCACTTGGTTCTTCACCTGTAGGCCGGTTACCTCACTGCGGCGTGGTAAGAACACTTGCAAGCGTGGGTAAGGCGCTTGATGGATTGCTTCCACCACACACCCACCACTCCACCTAGTTGCTTTCCATAAGGATTATTCTTTGTTGTTTTGTCTTTTCACTAACATGGCAGATAACAACAGTACCCCTCCCTCTGATTTTAATGACTGTGTCTCACGACGTGCTCTACTGGAGTCTCAGCGGCAGACCCAACACTCCATCGAATGTCTCGCACGTACTGTGGCTGACCTAGGAGACCGGATGACTACCCTGGAGACACGATTGCCTGCTGCACAAGCCGACGATGACCATGTTGAGGAGGAAGACGACCATGTTGAGGAGGAAGACGACCTATCCTATGTTGGGAACAATGGCATTGACCCTGACGAGGCTGCACGTCATCGCTTTTAGTTCAATTGTCAAGGTATGGGCGGCCACCGCAACCGCCATCCACGAGGTAACAATGACAACCGTAGGAACAATGATCCCTACTCTAAGGTAAAATTTTCAGTACCTCATTTTGCTGGCACCTATGATCCAGATGCATATTTAGATTGGGAGATGTCAGTCGAACAAAAATTTAATGCTCACATGGTTCGTGCTATCCACCGCGTGCGCTTAGCTACTAGTGACTTCACTAGTTATGCTCTTCTTTGGTGGACTGAAATAGTTCAGGTTGGCAATGAACCACAAAATTGGGGTATGTTAAAATGGCAAATGCGTGGTAGATGGGTTCCTCCTTCATATAAATGTGATTTGAGAAAAAAATTGCAGCGCCTAAACCAAGGAAATAAATCGGTAGAGGAGTATTATCAGGAGTTGCAAATAGGTTGCATGCGTGCTGAAATTGAGGAGGACAACGAGGATAAAATGGCCCGTTTCTATGGTGGTTTAAGACGTGAAATTCAGGATATCGTTGATTACAAAGAATACAATACTATCACTCATCTTTTCCACCTTGCTATACTTGCAGAAAAAGAATTGCAGGGTCGCCTACAACCACAACGCAGCATGAGGCCCAACATTGGTGCTGCCACTTCACGCTCAAGTGGGCAGCAGCAGCGACCACCACCACCTTCTCGACCGGCGGCTACATCAGCACCTTCTGCATCTACAGCCCAGGCTGAGAGCTCCAAGGCTGCAACATCCAAGGCGCCAGCCAAGCCCACCTCCTCGGCGGCCTCTACTGCATATTCTGCAGCGATCCAGTGTCACCGATGCAAAGGATTCGGCCACGTTATGAAGGACTGCCCTAGTCAGCGGGCTTATATTTCTACGAAAGACGGTGGCTAGTGATGTTGAAGATGAATATGCACTTGCTGCTAACATTGCAGGAGATTACGATGCTTCCGACGATGATGTTGTTTTTGCACCGGATGCCTCTACCGACCATGAAGCACTTATTATACTACGTGTTTTGAGCACTCACATGGAGCAGGACGACCGGCAAAACAGAACAATCTGTTTCAGACCTTCTTCATCGTCAATGACCGTCGTGTACGTGTCATCATCGACAGCAGTAGTTGCAACAATTTGGTGAGCCACGACATGGTAACGAAGCTTCAACTTCCCACACGTGTGCATCCACACCCTTACCATGTGCAATGGTTCAACAATAGCGGTAAGGTCAAGGTAACTCAAACTGCTCACATCAGATTTTTCATTGGTACATACTTCGGAGTTGCTGATTTTGATGTAGTACCAATGCAAGCATGTTCTCTATTACTTGGTAGACCTTGGAAGTATGATAATGATGCTACACACCATGGTAGGAGCAATAAGTACACATTTATGTATAAAGGAAAGAAAGTTACTTTGCTTCCTATGACTCCTGCTGAAATTGTGAAATTTGAACAAGAAAAAAATGCTAAGGATGCACAAACGAGCACACAACCTTCTGAAAATCAGCAAGTAGCTAAGACGCTTTTGAGGCAACAGAAAAATAAAGTTGCTTCTCCTTCTTCATCACAAGTTATTAATCTGAAAGGACGTGTCATGCTTGCAACTAAAACTGACCTTGCTGAAATTTGTGATGATACTCCCTTGATATATGGCTTGATTTGCACGAACGTGCTGTTTTCACTTGCGAACATTCCTAGCTCTATTCCTGTTGCAGTCACTGACCTTTTGCAGGAGTTTAATGAAGTTTTTCCTTCTGAGATACCACCCAGGCTGCCACCGATACGCGGCATCGAGCACCAAATCGATTTGATCTCGGGAGCGTCTCTTCCTAATCGTGCAGCGTACCGTACATTGTCCACCATGTTGAGGGCTGTTTTGAAGACCAACTTGAAGCTCTGGGAAGAGTGTCTACCTCATATTGAGTTTGCATATAATAGGTCAGTACACTCCACTACTAAGGTAAGTCCGTTTCAAGTGGTCTATGGCTTTAATCCGCGTGCTCCTATTGATTTGCTACCATTGCCACCATCTGAAAAATTGAATTTTGATGCTACTACACGTGCTAAATTATTGCTTAAGATGCATGAAACTACTAAAGCAAACATAGAGAAAATGAATGAGAAATATCGTGCTTATGGTAGTAAGGGTAGAAAAGAGATAACGTTTGAACCGGGTGATCTTGTTTGGTTGCACTTGCGCAAGGATCGTTTTCCTGATTTGAGAAAGTCTAAATTGATGCCCCGTGCTGATGGTCCTTTCCGTGTGCTTGAGAAGATCAATGATAATGCATATAAACTTGAGTTGCCTGCAGCTTTTGGGGTTAGTCCCACATTTAACATTTCAGATTTAAAGCCCTATTTGGGAGATGACGATGAGCTTGAGTCGAGGACGACTCCAATTCAAGAGGGGGAGGATGATGAGTACATAACTTCACATGATACACACATGCACCACCATGATACACACATGCACCAACATGATACACACCTGCACCACCATGATACACACATGCACCAACATGATACACACATGCACCATCAACCTACAATTCAATTACAGGGACCAATCACACGCGCCCGTGCCCGTCGCTTGAACCATGAGGTTAATTCTTTCCTTAGCAACTATGTTAATATTTGTTTGGATGGGATTCTACTGAATACTAGTGATATTTTGTTGCTTAGGAACATGGGAGATGGAATAGGAGAGTTGGAGTTGAAGACGGAGTCACACGGATGATTTGAAGTCAAGAATTCGCTGGTTCGGACTACATCAACCACCATGCACCAAAATCAGCATAACTTCCTCATACCGATTGGTGCGTTCTTGGACTTTTTGGAAAGCTAAGGAGAAGACGGATCTTTTGGCGTTGGTTTCGCCTCATTTGGAGTCTCGAGTCGTCCTGTGTGACTGAAACAGTCCTGCGTGACAGAACTGGGCCGAGTTGGACCTTGTACTAAGTTGGAGGCCATGTTGGCCCATAGTCCGAGTCGTGTGCGCCTCCTACAGGCTGCCCACGCCCTATATATACTCACGACAGCCGCCATTAGGGTTAGGTTTTGCTTTGTTTGCATCTACACTTGTGTGTTTAAATCCCGCTCCTGCACTGGACCGATTGGCTGCTGCATCAGCGCTTGTGAAACCTCTCCTCATCATAGTTCATTTGTGATTTGGCATTCGACTTGTGTTCTTCCTGTTCTTGCTTGTGTTCTTGGGTTCGCTTGCAGGAACTAGCCCTCGTGGTGAGGTCAATCGCGCCCTGCGTGGTTGATAACCGACGGAGACAGTGGTGTAGCGATTGCAAGGATTTTATCCACCGGACCGGAGCCTTGGATCGTCAACGTCGAGATTCTCCACCAATCCAAGTTATCCTTACCTAGCGGAAGATTGGGACCAATCCCCATTAGGATGACCTTGATGCGTCGAGGTCGACGCCTTTTCAAGGGGGGAGGATGATGAGGACATCCCTAGCTTACCATTCTCTCCTAATAATATTGATGCCCATGATCAATCTACAAAAGTTAGGATTGGACCAATCACAAGGGCACGTGCAAAGTTAATTGATCAATAGGTGAATTCACTCCTAGTCGAATCTGATATAATTATTAAAGAGAACTTTATACTACCAAAGTCTATACATTTGTGTATGATCAGATTGGAAGGAAACATAAGCATGGCTTGAGGAAAAGAAGATTGGACCAAGTCAAGGCCATCCAATGATAATATACAAGTTTGGGACGTTACTTTTGTGCCAAGAGAAGGTGGAGATAAAGTTTTACACGTCTTGGACTCGGACTCGGAGTACAAATATAACACCAGTTAAAATGTGCATAAGTTTTACATGGAAGGCCCAATTTGGATGATCTTGGACTTTTTGAAAAGCTTGAGAAGTCTTCTTTCCAACGGATCAAGCTACACCTCCAGATTCGATTTGAGTAGATCGCAATCAGCAAAACAATGTGTGTTACTTATTCAATCTAAAGCCCATGGGCTTGTAACCGAGTTATATTCATCTAGGATTCTATTTGGACGACCCCCATATGTCCCTAGCCTCTTAAATACCCCTATATATATTTGGCCGGCCCTAGGAAATTTGGTTGTTTATTTTTGAAATTAGGTTGATTCAGATTGAAGTGCTATTATGCCTTCTACTGTTTATCACAAGTTCCTCTTTTTTCGATCAGGAATTTTACTTCCACCACTTTGTTTCGATCTGGTGTGATTGCTACTAGGAAAGTCAAGTGTTATCTGTTGTTCCATTGACAATTAGGAGATAGCAGCACCGCTTCGTGGCCGGTGGCTACGTACGCAAGTGTGTGGTGTTGCGAATATCCATAGGGTTGAGATTTGTTGCATTGGCAGTAGGGGAACAGCTGGAGAATCGTCAGCATCTCACAAGTTATCCTCTATCTACATCAAGCTCAGCGAGAAGATCGGGCCGCCTCGTATCACTGTCTATGGTGAATGTAGCTTCGATTATAAACCCATCTCCTCAAGATCCGCTCTTGTATTCTCGTGATATTTTGTTTTGCCTGGCATATTTAGCATTATTCCAACGGGACTGTCACATACGTTTTTCTCCACATGCATTGTATCGATGGAATGGTGAACATTGAGATATTTCCAATATTCAAGCTCCCACAAAATTGATTGCTTGTTCCACATTCCATCACAACTCGTGGAAGACCGTTTTCGCTTACCGAGTATAACATTTATGTCCTTTACCTGGTCATTTATCTTTGTGCCTCTGAAATGCCTAGGAGGTCCTCCTTTCTCTACAGAGCCATCAAACTGTAGCTTCATTCTTCTATATGGGTGTTTCATTAGAAGAAAACATCGATGTTGCATGTACATCATTTTTTTAGAATGGTTCAACCATGTGCTTGATGTTTCCTCCAAGCACTGTGGGCACGATTCACCTTTCATTTTGCTTTGACCAGATAAGTTAAGATGACCAGGCAGATCATTTATTGTTACAAATAACATGGCATGTAGCTGGAAGTACTCTCGGATGTACTTTCCCAAACCTCAACACCTACGTCCCATAGAATTTTAAGATCATCCACCAAGGGTTTGAGGTACACATCAATGTCGTTGTCGGGTTGTTTAGGACCAAAGATTTAGATTGACAACATGATATATTTACGCTTCTTACAAAGTCAAGGGGAAGGTTGTATATAGACAATAAAACTGGTCACGTGCAATGCATACTACTCATGTTACCAAAGAGTTCATACCATCAGTACTCATGGCAAATCTAATATTCCTGCAATCATTAGCAAATCTTGGAAATGTGGTGTTAATTGTTCTCCATTAAGAAGAATCTGTTGGGTGTCCTATCAGCGAGTCATTCTTACGGCCCTCTTTGTGCCACCTCAATCGTTTTGATTCATTGGCATTTGCAAACATACACTTTAGATGAGGGATTATAGAGAAATACCATATCACCTTCCTCAGAACTTTCCTTCTATTACACCCATTATCCAATTCATCATCATCTTTCCTATTCTTGAATCGATGTGTACCACATGTTGGATAATTTTCAAGGTCTACATACTCTCCACGAAATAGAACACAATCATTCATACATGCATGTATTTTCTTTATATCCAACCCTAGAGGGCATACGATCTTCTTAGCACCATACACGGTGGTAGGAATCTTATTCTCTTCTAGCACCAGGTCTCTCGGCAAATTTAGTAATACTTTGAAACTCACATCGGACCATCCATATGTCGCCATCATTTGTAGCATTGTCAAGACAGTGTATAAGACCGTGTACTTTTCTTTATAGCCAAGATATATCAGTGTTTTTTAGTCTTCTACAAATTTTTGGAACTAGGCAAACTCCCCTTTAGAATATGCAACTTGTTCCTCCGCTTCACGCACCGTCTGATCAACATTATCCACAATATCAATATACATATCTTTTTGAGTTCCTAAAATGCCATTGTCACTCATGTAATCTGTATCAACGACCCCACCTTCGTCTTTACTACCAATCTGATCTACTTCACCATTATTTTCTCCTTCTTCACCATGCTTGTTTCATATATGATATCCCTTCTTGAATCCATGTCTCAACAAATGGTCGCACACATATTCTAAATTTGTAAACTTCTTCTCATTCCTACAGTCATAACATGGACACCACATTGCAGTCTTCCACTAGCTTCCATGTCATCTCTAGCACTACTCATGAAAAACTTCACCCCACTAAAATATTCATTGCAAGTACGACAAACAAGATACATCTAGTTTTGTGTTGTTAAACATATCTCAACTATTATAAAGCACGAAGTTATCCGTGTCGTCCGTCCACAGCATTCCTTCCGTGCGCAATGCGCGGTTTTGCTCTGCTTTGCACGCACCCAAGCGCGGCAACTGCCTCACCACGTGCGCAACGCGCAGTCTCCTACCCACGCAGGTGCAAAGTGCAATTCCTTCCCCATGCCCGCAGCGCAGCGCCGCCTCCCCTCCTCATGCAACCACTGCACCCATGTCACCCAGCCTATATGATGAGGACATCACTTCACATGATACACACATGGAGCCTCCACCTACAATTCAATTACAAGGACCAATCACACGCGCCCGTGCCCGTCGCTTGAACCATGAGGTTAATTCTTTCCTTAGCAACTATGTTAATATTTGTTTGGACGGGATGCTACTGAATACTAGTGATATTTTGTTGCTTAGGAACATGGGAGATGGAATAGAAGAGTTGGAGTTGAAGACGGAGTCGCACGGATGATTTGAAGTCAAGAATTCGTGGTTCGGACTACATCGACCACCATGCACCAAAATCAGCATAACTTCCTCATACGAAGTCCGATTGGCGCGTTCTTGGACTTTTTGGAAAGCTAAGGAGAAGATGGATCTTTTGCCGTTGGTTTTGTCTCATTTGGAGTCTCGAGTCCTCCTGTGTGTTTAAAACAGTCCTGCGTGACAGAATTGGGCCGTGTTGGCCCATAGTCCGAGTCTGTACGTCTTCTAGCCCACAACCCAAGTCTGTACGCCTTCCACAGGCTGCCCACGCCTTATATACTCACGCCAGCCGCCTTTAGGGTTAGGTTTTGCTTTGTTTGCATCTACACTTGTGTGTTTAGATCCCGCCCCTTTCACCGGACCGATTGGCTGCTGCATAGGCGTTTGTGAAACCTCACCTTTTCATCGTTTGTCTGTGATTTGGCATTCGACTTGTATCCTTCTTGTTCTTGCTTGTGTTCTTGGGTTCGCTTGCAGGAATTAGCCTTCGTGGCGAGGTCAATCGCGTCCTGCGTGGTTGATAACCAACGGAGACAGTGGTGTAACGATTGCAAGGTTTTGATCCGCCGGACCGGAGCCTTGGATCGCCAACGTCGAGATTCTCCACCAATCCAAGTTATCCTTACCTAGCGGAAGATCGGGACCATTCCCCCATCACTAGGCTACTCCGCCCTTTCTTCTCCGCATTCTACTTTCGTGTGGTTGTGCCCATTCATCTCCATCACGTTGAGCGGCAGCGATTGGTGAGTCCGTGAGGGTGAGTGTGGCCAGGAGGGAGGGGGAGAGAGGGAGTGCCCTACCATCTTCTCAGTATATGTTTGCGACTATGGTGGCTCCATCATGTCGGTGGATGTCGAGCGCATCTCCTTTGGTGGCGCCGGCTACTTTGGTGCCGCCGTCGGTAGTGGCATCCACGCTACAGACAACTCTTGATGCTGGCGTGACCTCGGGCATGGTGGAACTCGCAATGTACGTGCAGAATCTAGCGTAGGATGCATCATTGCTCGGGAAGAAATCGATTCTTGCAACTGTTGTGTTGAGTTCGATCTACATTAGCGTCCACTACGACTGCACTGATGAAGATTTAGGCCCCATGGGAGTTTTGGTAATTAATGACAAACGCGCGTTTGTGGACTAATATTTTTCTTAAGTGTGAAGGAAATGATTAGGTCCCACGTAAATGGAGCACAAGATGGAAAACCCTAAGACCTTGATGTGTTAAAGAGCGACGACAAAAGGTTTGAAGAAAAATAGAAATTGATCGAGGTGTTTGGAGTGATCAATTAGGCTAGGTTTCAATTTTACTTTTGTCGTACTATAAAGAGGGGTTGCATCTTGGTTATGAGTTAATTTTCAAGTGCCAATTTGCATTACATATTGCAGCTTTTGGTCATGTGTGGTTTTTGCAAAAGCTACAAAATTTGCTAGAGGTTTTTATTCTTCAAAAAGAAAAAATGTGTCTTCTAGCAATAGTCGGTCTGACCGACCAAGGGGGTCCAGTCAGACCAGGAAATATAGGGTGGTCCGACCGGCCAGGGGCCGGTTCGACCGGGTTGTGCAGGAAAAAATTCTGCCATTTTATAGAGCCGACGGGGACCCTATCGGTCCGACTGAGCCGATGTCCGGTCCGACCGGGTAGGGCCGGTCTGATGAGGACATCACTTCACATGATACACACATGGAGCCTCCACCTACAATTCAACTACAAGGACCAATCACACGCGCCCGTGCCCGTCGCTTGAACTATGAGGTTAATTCTTTCCTTAGCAACTATTTCAATATTTGTTTGGATGGGATGCTACTGAATACTAGAGATATTTTGTTGCTTAGGAACATGGGAGATGGAATAGAAGAGTTGAACTTGAAGACGGAGCCGCACGGATGTTTTGAAGTCAAGATTTCGCTGGTTCGGACTACATCAACCACCCTGCACCAAAATGGGCATAACTTCCTCATACGAAGTCCGATTGGCGCGTTCTTGGACTTTTTGGAAAGCTGAGGAGAAGACGGATCGTTTGCCGTTGGTTTCACCTCATTTGGAGTCTCGAGTCGTTCTGTGTGACCGAAACCGTCCAGCGTGACAAAACTGGGCCGTGTTGGCCCATAGTGCATGTCTGTTCGCCTTCTAGTCCACAGCCTGTGTCTGTTCACCTTCCCCAGGCCGCCGCCCTATATATTCTCACGCCAGCCACCTCTAGGGTTAGGTTTTGCTTTGTTGCATCTACACTGTTGTGTTTAGATCCCGCCTCTTGCGCCGGACCGATTGGCTGCCGCATTGGCGTTTGTGAAACCTCACCTTATCTTCGTTTGTCAGTGATTTGGCATTCGGTTTGTATCCTTCCCGTTCTTGCTTGTGTTCTTGGGTTCGCTTGCAGGAATTAGCCTTCGTGGCGAGGTCAATCGCGTTCTGCGTGGTTGATAACCAACGGAGACAGTGGTGTAACGATTGCAAGGTTTTGATCCGCCGGACCGGAGCCTTGGATCGCCAACGTCGAGATTCTCCACCAACCCAAGTTTATCCTTTACCTATCGGAAGATCGGGACCAATCCCCCATCAGCTGGTATCAGAGCTCAGATTTCCCGTTAGGTAATCTCGATCTGCTTTTGTTTTACCCAGAGTCCAGAAAACCGCACCAAAAAAATTCCCCACCGAGAACCCCTTTGTGCCTTGCGATTTTAATTTCAGTTTTAACTTTGTTGAGTTTGTGTTCTTGGTCGAGTCTTGTTGCTGGTTTAGTCATCCCTCTGTGTCGTTTGAGTAGTAGTTGTTCTTGTGTCTCAGAAAAAAAAATCCCCACCGAAAAACCCCCCCTTCCGCAACCTTTCTTTGTTTTCCACATCTGCTCTTTGTGACCCCCCTTCGGTAAAACAGGCATAACTTTTCGCTCGTTTGGCAGAAAAATCTGAAATTTTTTGAGCGTGTTCCTGACTCAATTTGGAGGGTCCCCTAACCGACGATGGTCGGTTAGCCCTCACCAAATTCGCCAAAACAAATCGGGAAGATAGAGAAAAAAATTGGAGAAAGTTTTTGCTCGCCGGACAGCAAACTTGTTTGAATTTTGTGAGCCACATCCCACCTTAGTTGTAGGTGCCAATTTTTATGGTTACTCCTCTGGTCATCCTTGTTTCAAAAAAAATAGAGTGAAAAAAAAGAAGAAAAAAAAAATAAAAAAAAAAAGAGAAACAGTCCTGTTATTTTGCTTGTCCGAACTCTTGTCCAAACTCTTGTCCGAACTCTTGTCCAATCTGAGGCAGTCTTTGGCTGTTTGTTGCTTGTCCGATCTCTTGTCTGAACCTTTGTCCGAACTCTTGTCCGATCCGAACAGCAGCAAAAAAAAAAAGAGAAAAAAAATAAAAAAAATTTTGCACATACCCTTGTCCGATCTCTTGTCCAATCCCTTGTCCGATCTATAGAGAGCTGATTTTGGCCTGTGTTGCTTCCATTTGAGTTGTGGGCACATAGTTTCCCTCTATTACTTGAACTTTCACTTTGGGAGCACTACGGTCAGCAACTTTGACGAGTACTTGGGAATACTTATTGAACTTGGTTTAACTGTTATTATTATCGCTAATCCTTGCTACTCACTTTGCCTTCCAAGATACACCTTTCTCTTGGTCAGGACAGGATCATTTCTTGCAATTGTACACCACCCTCCACTTGGTTCATCACCTGTAGGCCGGTGACCTCACTGCGGCGTGGTAAGAACACTTGCAAGCGTGGGTAAGGTGCTTGACGAATTGCTTCCACCACACATCCAGCACCCCACCTAGCTGTTTTACATAGGATTATTCTTTGTTGTTTTATCTTTTCACTAACATGGCAGATAACAGCGGCACTCCTCCATCTGATTTTAATGACTGTGTCTCACGGCGTGCTCTACTAGAGTCTCAGCGGCAGACCCAACATTCCATCGAACGTCTCGCGCGTACTGTGGCTGACCTAGTGGACCGGATGACTGCCTTGGAAACACGATTGCCTGCTGCACGAGCCAACGATGAACATGTTGAAGAGGAAGACGATCATATTGAAGAGGAAGACGACCTATCCTATGCCGGAAACAATGCCATTGACCCTGACGAGGCTGCACATCATCGCTTTCAGTTCAACCGTCAAGGTATGGGCGGCCACCGCAACCGCCCTCCACGAGGTAACAATGACAACCACAGGAACAATGATCCCTACTCTAAGGTAAAATTTTCAGTACCTCCTTTTGCTGGCACCTATGATCCAGATGCATATTTAGATTGGGAGATGTCAGTCGAACAAAAATTTAATGCTCACATGGTTCCTGCTATCCACCGCGTGCGTTTAGCTACTAGTGACTTCACTGGATATGCTCTTCTTTGGTGGACTGAAATAGTTCAAGTTGGAAATGAACCACAAACTTGGGATATGTTAAAACGGCAAATGCGTGGTAGATGGGTCCCTCCTTCATATAAACGTGATTTGAGAAAGAAATTGCAGCGCCTAAACCAAGGAAATAAATCGGTAGAGGAGTATTATCAGGAATTGCAAATAGGTTGCATGCGTGCTGAAATTGAGGAGGACAATGAGGATAAAATGGCCCGTTTTTATGGTGGTTTAAGACGTGAAATTCAGGATATCATTGATTATAAAGAATACAATACTATCACTCGTCTTTTCCACCTTGCTATGCTTGCAGAAAAAGAATTGCAGGGTCGCCAACAACCACAACGCAGCATGAGGACCAACATTGGTGGTGCTACTTCACGCTCAAGTGGGCAGCAGCAACGACCACCCGCACCCCCTTCTCGACCGGCGGCTACATCAGCACCCTCTACATCTACAGCCCAGGTTGAGATTTCCAAGACTGCGGCAACCAAGGCGCCAGCCAAGCCCACCTCCTCGGCAGCCTCTACTGCACGTTCTGCAGCGATCCAGTGTCACAGATGCAAAGGACTTGGACACGTTATGAAAGACTGCCCTAGTCAGCGGGCTTATATTGCTACGGAAGACGGTGGCTATGTAAGTGCTAGTGATGTTGAAGATGAATATGCACTTGCTGCTAACATTGCAGGAGATGATGATACATTCGACGATGACGATGTTCTTGCGTCGGATGCCACTGCCGACCTTGAAGCACTTATTGTACAACGCGTCTTGAGCACTCACATGGAGCAGGACGACAGGGCACAACGGAACAATCTGTTTCAGACCTTCTTCGGCGTCAATAACCGTCGTGTACGTGTCATCATCGACAGCGGAAGTTGCAACAACTTGGTGAGCCACGACATGGTAACGAAGCTTCAACTTCCCACACGCGCGCATCCACACCCTTACCATGTGCAATGGTTCAACAATAGTGGTAAGGTCAAGGTAACACAAACTGCTCACATCAAATTTTCCATTGGTACATACGTCGGAGCT
Organism: Zizania palustris; assembly: GCA_019279435.1. NCBI lineage: Eukaryota > Viridiplantae > Streptophyta > Magnoliopsida > Poales > Poaceae > Zizania > Zizania palustris. The sequence goes on along the minus strand of JAAALK010000286.1, from coordinate 5,787,460 downwards.
GCTGATTTTGATGTAGTACCAATGCAAGCATGTTCTCTGTTACTTGGTAGACCTTGGGAGTATGATACTGATGCTACACACCATGGTAGGAGCAATACGTACACATTTATGTATAAAGGAAAGAAAGTTACATTGCTTCCTATGACTCCTACTGAAATTGTAAAATTTGAACAAGAAAAATATGCTAGGGATGCACAAAAGAGCAAACAACCTTCTGAAAATCAGCAAGTAGCTAAGACGCTTTTGAAGCAACAGAAAGATAAAATTGCTTCTCCTTCTTCATCACAAGTTATAAATCTGAAAGGGCGTGTCATGCTTGCAACTAAAACTGACCTTGCTGAAATTTGTGATGATACTCCCTTGCTATACGGCTTGATTTGCACAAACGTGTTGTTTTCACTTGCGAACATTCCTAGCTCTGTTCCTGTTGCAGTCACTGACCTTTTGCAGGAGTTTAAAGATGTTTTTTCCTGCTGAGATACCACCCGGGCTGCCACCGATACGCGGCATCGAGCACCAAATTGATTTGGTCCCGGGGGCGTCTCTTCCTAATCGTGCAGCGTACCGCACCAATCCGGAGGAGACAAAAGAAATTGAGCGCCAAGTACAGGACCTTCTTGATCGTGGGTACGTCCGTGAAAGCCTTAGTCCTTGTGCAGTACCCGTTCTTTTGGTACCTAAGAAAGATGGTAGTTGGCGCATGTGTGTTGATTGTCGTGCTATTAATAATATCACCATTCGATATCGACACCCTATTCCTAGATTGGATGACATGCTTGATGAGCTTAGTGGTGCCATTATCTTTTCTAAGATCGATCTCCGTAGTGGCTACCACCAAATTCGCATGAAACTAGGTGATGAATGGAAAACTGCTTTTAAAACAAAGTTTGGATTATATGAGTGGCTTGTCATGCCTTTTGGACTTACTAATGCACCTAGTACCTTCATGCGCTTGATGAATGAAGTCCTACGGCACTTTATAGGACGCTTTGTGGTTGTATACTTTGATGATATCTTGGTTTATAGCAAGTCTCTCACTGAACATGTTGAACACCTACGTGCTGTTTTTGTTGCCCTCCGTGAAGCTAGAATGTTTGGTAACCTTGAGAAGTGCACGTTTTGCACGGATCGAGTTGTGTTTCTTGGATATGTTGTCACTTCACAGGGTATTGAGGTTGACGCGGCAAAGGTAGAAGCAATCAACAGCTGGCCACAACCCCAAACTATCACACAGGTACGTAGTTTTCTTGGTCTTGCAGGTTTCTACCGGCGTTTTGTGAAAGATTTCAGCACCATAGCCGGTCCTTTGCATGAGTTGACCAAGAAGGGAATTACTTTTGCGTGGGAGCCAGCACATGAACAAGCTTTTGCCACACTCAAAGATCGCCTTACACATGCACCTCTACTTCAGTTACCCGACTTCGGTAAGCCTTTTGAGTTAGAATGTGATGCTAGTGGTTTTGGATTAGGAGGTGTGCTGCTGCAAGGAGGTAAACCCGTGGCCTATTTTAGTGAGAAATTACATGGCCCACAGTTGAATTATTCTACCTATGATAAGGAATTATATGCCTTAGTGCGTGTGCTTGAAACTTGGCAACATTACCTTTTGCCTAAGGAGTTTATTATTCATTCCGATAATGAAGCATTGAAGCATATACGTAGTCAAGCAAATCTGAATAAACGACATGCTAAATGGGTAGAATTTATTGAGACTTTTCCATATATCATTAAGCATAAGAAAGGGAAAGATAATGTGATTGCGGATGCTTTGTCTAGACGTTATACATTGCTTTCTCAACTTGATTGTAAGATCTTTGGTTTAGAAACATTGAAGGACATGTATGCTACTGATTTGGACTTCAAAGATGCTTTTGCAAATTGTACAGATGTCCGTGCTTGGAACAAATATGTGCTGAATAATGGATATCTTTTTCGTGCCAACAAGTTATGTGTGCCGGCTAGCTCTCTTCGCTTGTTGTTATTGCAGGAAGCACATGGTGGTGGTTTGATGGGTCATTTTGGATCAAAGAAAACTGAAGATGTGCTGTCCACCCACTTCTATTGGCCTAAGATGAGACGAGATGTTGAGCGCTATGTGGCACGATGCGCTACTTGCAATAAAGCTAAGTCCCGACTAAACCCACATGGTCTTTATATGCCTCTACCCGTTCCTAGTGTACCTTGGGAGGATATTTCTATGGATTTTGTGTTAGGGTTACCTAGAACTAGGAGGGGGAGAGATAGTATTTTTGTGGTGGTAGATCGTTTCTCTAAAATGGCGCATTTTATACCTTGTCACAAGAGCGACGATGCTACAAATGTTGCTGATTTGTTTTTCAGAGAGGTCGTATGCTTGCATGGAGTTCCCAATACCATCGTTTCAGATCGTGATGCCAAATTCTTAAGTCATTTTTGGAGGACGTTGTGGCATAAGTTGGGGACGAAGCTGCTGTTTTCTACTACTTGTCACCCCCAAACGGATGGACAAACGGAGGTCGTCAACCGCACATTGTCCACCATGTTGAGGGCTGTTTTGAAGACCAACTTGAAGCTCTGGGAAGAGTGTCTACCTCATATTGAGTTTGCATATAATAGGTCAGTACACTCCACTACTAAGGTAAGTCCGTTTCAAGTGGTCTATGGTTTTAATCCGCGTGCTCCTATTGATTTGCTGCCATTACCACCATCTGAAAACTTGAATTTTGATGCTACTACACGTGCTGAATTATTACTTAAGATGCATGAAACTACTAAAGCAAACATAGAGAAAATGAATGAGAAATATCGTGCTTATGGTAGTAAGGGTAGAAAAGAGATAACATTTGAACCAGGTGATCTTGTTTGGTTGCACTTGCGCAAGGATCGTTTTCCTGATTTACGAAAGTCTAAATTGATGCCCCGTGCTGATGGTCCTTTCCGTGTGCTTGAGAAGATAAATGACAATGCATATAAGCTTGAGTTGCCTGCGGTTTTTGGGGTTAGTCCCACATTTAACATTTCAGATTTAAAGCCCTATTTGGGAGATGATGATGAGCTTGAGTCGAGGACAACTCCAATTCAAGAGGGGGAGGATGATGAGGACATCACTTCACATGATACACACATGGAGCCTCCACCTACAATTCAACTACAAGGACCAATCACACGCGCCCGTGCCCGTCGCTTGAACTATGAGGTTAATTCTTTCCTTAGCAACTATTTCAATATTTGTTTGGATGGGATGCTACTGAATACTAGAGATATTTTGTTGCTTAGGAACATGGGAGATGGAATAGAAGAGTTGAACTTGAAGACGGAGCCGCACGGATGTTTTGAAGTCAAGATTTCGCTGGTTCGGACTACATCAACCACCCTGCACCAAAATGGGCATAACTTCCTCATACGAAGTCCGATTGGCGCGTTCTTGGACTTTTTGGAAAGCTGAGGAGAAGACGGATCGTTTGCCGTTGGTTTCACCTCATTTGGAGTCTCGAGTCGTTCTGTGTGACCTAAACCGTCCAGCGTGACAAAACTGGGCCGTGTTGGCCCATAGTGCATGTCTGTTCGCCTTCTAGTCCACAGCCTGTGTCTGTTCACCTTCCCCAGGCCGCCGCCCCATATATTCTCACGCCAGCCACCTCTAGGGTTAGGTTTTGCTTTGTTGCATCTACACTGTTGTGTTTAGATCCCGCCTCTTGCGCCGGACCGATTGGCTGCCGCATTGGCGTTTGTGAAACCTCACCTTATCTTCGTTTGTCAGTGATTTGGCATTCGGTTTGTATCCTTCCCGTTCTTGCTTGTGTTCTTGGGTTCGCTTGCAGGAATTAGCCTTCGTGGCGAGGTCAATCGCGTTCTGCGTGGTTGATAACCAACGGAGACAGTGGTGTAACGATTGCAAGGTTTTGATCCGCCGGACCGGAGCCTTGGATCGCCAACGTCGAGATTCTCCACCAACCCAAGTTTATCCTTTACCTATCGGAAGATCGGGACCAATCCCCCATCACGGTCCAACCGGGCCAGCATGGCCGGTCAGACCGGGTAACCCTGTCACATCACTAAAACGGCTAGTTTTCTAGCCGTTGCAGTAGGGATCGGTCTGACCAGCCCAAGATGGGCGGTCAGACCGACATTGCGCAGAGAGCCACCTAACTCTTGTAACGGCTACTATTTGTGTGTGTGGCTATATAAACCCTTGCTACAGCTCCTTTGCTATATTTTTGGCACTCATTTGAGCATACTTGAGCATTAGAGAGTCTCTCCCACCACTGAGCACTAAAATTGAGCACTAGTGTGGTTGGGAAGCAAAGGGTAATCAAGTGATCGATAGATTGCATTGCATTTGCATTTTGGCACTTGATCGTCTTTTCCTAGCTTTGATTGCAACTTATTACTCTTGGAGGTTGCCACCTCCTAGACGGCTCGAAGGAGAAACTGGTGATCTCTTCAAAAAGGTTGTGGAGGAGACCCGGGAGGTTGTGAAGGTGGGAGCTCACCTATCCAGAGTGGAGAAGAGCTACCACTAGTGATCGAGGCCCGTGAGTTGCACTTCCGGTGCCGGCTCATCTTCAAGCTAATTCCTCCTTCAGGAATCCATGGCTTGGTGAAGAGAGCGGTCAAGTGAAACTCGCCTCAATGAGGACGTAGGAAATTGGCAAATTTCCAAACCTCGGGATAAAATTCGGTTGTCTCTTGTCCCCTTTACTTTGAGCAAGTTAAATTGAGAAAATTTACTTTCATAGAGTAATTTAACTTTGCCATCCTAAGTTGCACTCTTTTAGACTTATTGTATCTCACTTATCTCTAGGATCATTTGCCTTGATAAGAAGATTCATTAAAAACTTGTCTAGTGCTAGTTCAATTTAAATTAGTTTTAAAAACCGCCTATTCACCCCCCGCCCCTCTAGTCGGCACATCGATCCTACAACTGAGCCTGAGCCCAGCAGCTGCATCTTCCCTAGGTCTGGTAGCTCTTGTTGCCCGCAGGCCGGTAGCTTCTCCTGCAATGAGACCATTATTGGTGGCCCCTCCAAGCCTAGATACAGCAGCAGTTGTGGCACTATCTCCGATGAAGATTGTTATTATCAAAAGTGATGGTGTCAGACTACTTGGGCCATACAAGCCACTTGCCACCATCCACACCAGTGTTTGGCTTCCTCCGTTGAAGGAAGGGGGAAATGGTGAGAACCTCGGTCATGGATTTCACATAGTATCAAATTGGTTTGCTTGCTCAAGACATCTTGTTTGTGTTTTTCTGGTACTTATACAAGCATGTTGCTTTTGTATTTGTTGAATTATGATGTGGTCTTCCCGGTTGCACTCCTAATTTATCAAAGTTGTGTGATGGTGTCAGTGTGACATTACATAGCTTAGTTCATAACACGAGTTTTGACCTCTTAAACGGTTAAACCCTTGATAAAGAGAACCAAGCTGAACCAAATGGTGATATGCAGTTTGGACATAATTAAAGGTAGTTTAGTACTTCGAACTGAAGTACTAAACTACCTTTAATTATGCCATAGTGCAGTTTCTATCTTTTCAAAGATAAGGGGGCATTTCTTCAAGCTCTATCTTTTCAGCAGTTATTCTTGCCTGCTGGCTGCATTGTATTGGTTTTAGATTGAATCCTTGAATTTCCATAGGATTTTTCTTGTTGATTGAGTTAGTTTCCTTGTTTAGGTTGTTTATTGCCAATTTTATGCTTTGAATTCCATCTCTCGGGCATCTAATTGCCCGAGGGTGAGGAGCCATGCTGAATAGCGTGGGCCTCATGGCTCTAGAAGTGATGAGTCATTGTCAACGATAGTCAAAGAGGACTGAAGAAGAGAGGAGATCTGCTGTTTTATGGGCCGCGTGTGACTCAGGTACACGGGCAGCGAGCGACTGTCGGGCAGAGGAGGCTGCGAAGTCGGGCTGGCCCAATCCGGGTGCATGGGCCAGAAGCAGTAGAAGACCCACTGGGCTGTTGACCAGGATTGACTCAGGTACACGGGCGGTGAGTGATTGCCGGGCTGAGAGAGCTGCGGAATCGGGCCGGCCCAATCCGGGTACCTGGTGCAAAGTCGGTGGAGGCTTTGTCAGTTTCGGCGCAAAACTGACGACCGTCGATCTTGTATCCGACTGTCCAGAAGAGAAGCCGTAGTCGCTACGAAAACTTAGCTTCCGGATAAGTCATCTGTAACTCTAGGCCCACAGTCAGTCTGTCGTGTCTGTAAAAATACCTAAGGGCAGTAGAGTCTTTTCCTTTATTTTTGAGTCTGTAAAAACCCTAAGGGGCAGGTAGAATATTCCTAGTGTTGGGCTGCCTATAAATAGGACCCCAACCCCTAGGGTTTGGACTACCCTTTTGCTGAAAATCAATACTACTCCTTTGGGTCATTTTGTTTCTTGCATTCTCTCTCCCCTGTTCATGCGTGGGTCACCAGGCAACAAGCCTTGTTCTTCCTGAAGTTTTTAAGTGATTTTTTGTTGTCTGGGAGAGCTTTTAATCTGGCTGTTTTTGCTTGTGCGAAGCATTTTTGTGCACTGCAGTTCATTCTCTGTGCGTGCGATCAATTTATTTGGAACAGAAGCTTCTCTGTTGTATGTGTTCTTCGTGAGAAGTAGTACTAGTTCTTGCTGTTGCAAGTAGTACTACTACTCTGTAGCAAGTAGTACTACTTTCCTGTAGCTACAGTATGCTAGTACTTTAGCCTTGCTTTTCCTGTGTTGCTTTTTGATCGAGTTGGCAGGGTCAAAGTCCCTTTTCTTGTGTGAAGTCCAACTCTGTGTTGCAGACTTCGAATCTGCAAGCTTCGAATCTGCAGGCTTCGAATCAGCAGACTTCGAATCAGCAGACTTCGAATCTGTAAGCTTCGAATCTGCAGACTTCGAATCTGCAAGCTTCGAACCTGCAGACTTCGAATCAGCAGGCTTCGAATCAGCAGACTTCGAATCAGCAGACTTCGAATCTGCTAGCTTCGAATCTGCAGACTTCGAATCTGCAGGCTTCGAACCTGCAGGCTTCGAATCAGCAGACTTCGAATCAGCAGACTTCGAATCTGCAAGCTTCGAATCTGCAGACTTCGTATCTGCAAGCTTCGAACCTGCAGACTTCGAATCAGCAGACTTCGAATCAGCAGACTTCGAATCTGCAAGCTTCGAATCTGCATACTTCGAATCTGCATACTTCGAATCTGCAACCTTCGAATCTGCATACTTCGAATCTGCATACTTCGAATCTGCATACTTCGAATCTGCAACCTCAGAATCTGCAACCTCAGAATCTGCAACCTCAGAATCTGCAACCTCAGAATCAGCAAACTTCGAATCTGCAGACTTAGTCAATCTGTTCTCGCGTTGCTGTTTAGTTTTTCTTTTTAAAATGCGTTGGGTTTTGGGAGCAGGCCATTGATTCGAAAGAATTTTTAGGCGCCCATTCACCCCCCCCTCTGGTCGCTACTTTCGGTCCTACAAGTGGTATCAGAGCCTGGTTAGGGTTTTTCCATACCTTAACCGGTTCTAAACCCCGGTAGTGACCATGACGTCTCCTAGCAAGGTCCCGTCCTTGGAAGCCTATGGCTATAATTATTGGAAGACTCGCATGCGAGCTTATCTAATGAGCCAGGGCTCGGACATATGGGACATTTGTGTTCACACCACATTTGTCATTCTGCCAGTCACTGAGCATGGTACTGCTGGTATCATTGCTCAGCATCTGAGCAACAGTAAGGCTGTGAACATTCTGTTTTCTGGTTTAGGTCCCACTGAGTTTGAGCGTGTGAGTCATCTCTCCACTGCGAGAGAGATCTGGGCTACCCTCAAGGCACACCATGAGGGAACAGCACAGGTCAAGGCTCGGCTCTATCAGACCTACCGGCGTGAATATGAGAATTTCACACAGAAGCCGGGTGAATCTGTTGAGGCTTTGTTTGGTCGCTTTCAGTCGATCATTAACAAGCTTCGGGACAACAAGGCTGAGGGTGCTCAGTTAGTCTCAGATCACGAGCAGGCGCTCAAGGTTCTTCATACCTTGGACCCAAAGATCTGGGAGATCAAGGTATCCTCTATCGTTGAGAGCACTTCTTACGATACCTTGACCATTTCTGAGTTATTTAGCAAGCTGAAGGCCACTGAGGTAGATATCCAGCTGAGATCAAATCTCACTGGTTCGGGATCAAAATCCCTGGCCCTTGCTACACCTTCTGTTGATCCCTCTGCTGTGAGTTGTGCTGGGTTCTCTTTGATGTCTATCACTAAGGACCAGCTTGAGTCTTTGGGAGATGATGAGTTGTGTCTGTTTAACAACCGGGTGCGTCGTGTCTATGACAAAAGAATGTTCAAAAGACACGGCACAAAATCCGGATGCTTTGAGTGTGGTGATCCAGGACACTTCATCGCCGACTGCCCCAAGCGCAACGGCCACAAGAAGGGCACCAGTGGCAGCTTCCACGACTCCGGCAAGCATGAGAGCTCATCCTTCAACAAGGGCAAGCCGAAGACTCGTTTCTTCAAGAAGGCCCTGAAGGACTACCGGCGAGAGAACAAGAAGCGCGACAAGGCCTTCTTCGCCGAGATGGAGAAGAGCTACTCCAAGCAGTCCACGTCTTCTTCCTCTTCATCAAGCTCAAGCGATGAGGAGATCGTCATCAGGAAGGGGAAGGACAAGGACGATCCGGCGGGCCTCTGCTTCATGTCCTTCGGAGACAAGCCGAAGAGCCGCTCACACCAGCGCCGAAGATCCCGCAAGAGCTTCTGTTCAATGGCTCTTGGGGATAAGGAAGAAAAGAGCTCCTCCGACGACTCCGACGACGACGATAGCAAGGTATCATCATATGAGCGCGAAATTGTTGATTTACTTGAGAGCAATCGTCAGGAGTTGAAGTATCGGGAAAAACTGCTTAGGGGGGCTAAGAAAAGGATAGATGAGTTAGAAAGTGAGCTTGCCGTAGCCAACGGCAGAGTTGAGAGTCTATCTTCTTCCCCTTGCTTGGGTGGTAGCAGTGAGTGCCCGAAGTGTGAGGCGCTCCTGTGTGACCTGTCGACTTTGAAGTCTAGGTACACAGAAAGGGTTGATGAGAGGGATGCTTTGGCCACTGAGCTTGAAAGCGCTCAGCTGGAGCTGAAAGATGCTCAAGCCACTGTCGTCACACCCTGTGTTCATTGCCCAACTCATCTAGCTGCCTTAGCTGAGCTGAAATCCAAGGGCGATGAGCATTTGGGTGATTTGGAGAGGTTAAGAGCTGAGCTTGCGCAGACTAAGCTAGAGCTTGAGACATTGTCAGTTCCACCCACTGTCTGTGAGAACTGTCTGTCTCTTAGAATGGAGTTGATCAAGCTGAAATCTGAAAAGTCTGTCCAAGTGGAGAGTGAGTGTGAGACCTGCTTGTCTCAGGTGGAGGTACTAGCTTCCTTGAGAGAGGAGCTAGCTGATTCTCAGAATGAGAATTTTTATCTCCGGTCTATCCTGAGTTGGATCAGTGCTAGAGAGCCACAACTCGGCATGATGATCCAGTAGTTCAAGAGGCAGGATGGGTTTGGGGTAGGTTATACCTACACCAAGGCTGACTTTGAGAGTGCCATTAGCCGGGCGGTGGAGTGGAGTAAAATGACTCCAGAGCAGAGGTATCCCAAGACCCACTCTACTGAGTCTTCCCTGGCTTGTCAGCCCAAGGATGGAGTGATCAATGAACCACCTAAAGCTCCACCCAAGAAACCTATCTGGGTTCCTAAGCCCAAACACCTCCACTCCTCTTTAGATTCTCTTCCTGGACCCTCTCAGCCCAAGAAGACCACACCAAACACTACCAAGCCCAAGAACCCCAAGCCTCAACCACATCCCAAGAAGCCTACCTATCATTGTGAGTATTGTCAGAGAGACGGGCATCTTGCGGAGTTTTGCTTCAGGAGGAAGCGGGTTGAGAGAGCAGAGAGGGCTCGTAGTGATCAGGTGCAGTTCTACCAGCAGGGTGGTAGACTGCGTGTTCCTCGGCGCGGGGAGAGGCTGGAGGCCAGGCCGCGTCGTGTAGGTGGTGGTAGAGGAGACGGCTTTCTTGCCCATGCTCCAGTTGGTGGTGTTCGTTCCGGCAGAGTTCCAGACCGTGTTGGCTACGGTTCTGGACCTCGTGGCCGCAGGGTTAGGAAGGACCGTGGACCGCGTTTTGAGCCGCGTTTTGGTCCAAACTCTTTTGATGGTTTTCGCTTTCCATCTTTTGAGCAGATGGCTCGACACTGGTTTAGCTCTTTTGCTAAACCTGGTGCCGGACCATTTGCTCCCACTTACAGACATTGATTGTGCAGGACCGGGGACTGGAGGATGTTTGGATCATGGACTCAGGATGCTCTCGCCACATGACGGGACATCGCAGATGGTTCTCCAGTCTCACTCCCCCGAGCTCCAAAGAGTACATTACATTCGGGAACAGCGGTCAAGGGAAAGTAAGTGGCATAGGCTCAATCAGCATCTCAGACCATTTCTCTTTAAAGAATGTTGCTTTGGTCAAAAATTTGAATTTTAATTTAATTTCTGTGTCGCAACTTCTTGAGGATGGTTTGGAAGTGCGTTTTAAGAAGGGAAATTCTTCTGTGGTTGATTCTAGAGGGTCTTTAGTTTGTCAGATTTTACCCTTCGGTAAAGTTTTTCGAATTGACTTCTCTAGTTCTTTTGGCCCTTCTCGCTGTTTGATTGCTGGATCCTCCTCTGAGCTCTGGAAGTGGCATAGGAGGTTAGGTCATTTGAGTTTTGATCTGCTAGTCAGGTTAAGCTCTATGGACCTCATCCGAGGATTGCCCAAGCTTAAGATGGAGAAGGATCTAGTGTGTCATCCCTGTCGTCATGGAAAAATGGTTGCCGCTTCTCATTCACCTGTGACTCAGGTGTTGACCTCGTATCCAGGCGAGCTTTTACATTTGGACACTGTAGGTCCAGCTCGGGTACGCTCAGTCGGTGGGAAATGGTATGCACTTGTGATTGTTGACGACTTTTCTCGTTTCTCGTGGGTTTTCTTTTTGGAGTCTAAGGATGAAACTTTTCAATTTGTCCATGACCTGATTTTGAAGCTGAAGAATGAGAACAATGGCCGGATGCGAGCAATTCGCTCCGACAACGGTTCTGAGTTCAAGAATTCTCAGTTTGTCAGCTTCTGTAGTGATCAGGGTCTGGACCATCAGTTTTCCTCTCCTTACACTCCCCCACAGAACGGCGTTGTGGAACGAAAGAACCGCACGCTAGTCGAGATGGCCAGGACGATGCTCGATGAGCACAGGACTCCTAGGCGTTTTTGGGCTGAAGCCATGAACACGGCTTGCTATCTGGCCAACCGCATTTTTCTTAGAGCTTACCTAGGTAAGACATCATATGAGTTGCGGTTTGGCAGACAGCCCAAGGTGAGCCACTTGCGAGCGTTTGGCTGCAAGTGCTTTGTGCTCAAGAAGGGAGGGCATTTGGACAAGTTTGAGTCTCGCTGCTGGGATGGTGTTTTTCTTGGTTATGCTTTGCATTCTCGAGGTTTTCGTGTTTGGAACCTCGAATCCCAGCTGCTTGTCGAGACTTGTGAAGTTTCTTTTGATGAGTCCATGTCTTCTTTGACTCCTTCGTTTGAGCTTTCTGGTGATGATGAGCTCGGAGAGTCCATCTTTGAAGAAGATGAGGATACTCCAGCTGCTGATGAGGGTGGGCCTTCTGCATCCCCCGCAGAGCGCACACCTTCTGAGACTTCGACTGATGATGAGGGCGGACCTCTGATCACTTCTTCCACTTCGATCGAGCCCCCTCAGTCGAGTCCAGAGGTGCCAGCTGCTGACTCAGGTGAGGTGACTTCAGATCACCAGGGAACCCGAGCAGTTCAGCGTGACCATCCCTCAGAGCTCATCATTGGTGATTTGACTGAGAGAACTTTGCGTTCTTCTGCCTCTCTTGCTGTGTTTGCTGAATCAGCTTTTGTTGCATATTTTGAGCCTAGAGACGTCTCTCATGCTCTTTCTGATTCAAATTGGATTAATGCTATGCAAGAAGAGCTTGAGAATTTTGTCCGCAATCGGGTTTGGACATTAGTTGAGCCGCCATCAGAATGCAACCCCATAGGCACCAAGTGGGTGTTCAAGAACAAACAAGGTGAAGATGGGGTTGTGGTGCGCAACAAGGCTCGACTAGTTGCCCAGGGTTATTGCCAGAAGGAAGGTATTGACTTTGAAGAAACCTTCGCTCCTGTTGCCCGTCTTGAGTCCATTCGCATTCTTTTAGCATTTGCCGCTTCAAAGGGTTTTAAGCTTTTTCAAATGGATGTTAAGAGTGCTTTTCTGAACGGGTACATAGAAGAGGAGGTTTATGTTAGGCAACCCCCCGGTTTTGAGAACCCTAAGTTTCCTCGACATGTTTTTAAATTGCACAAAGCTTTATACGGGTTGAAACAAGCCCCCAGGGCTTGGTATGACCGGTTAAAGCAGTTTTTGTTGGGGAAGGGTTTCGTGATGGGTTCTGTGGACAAAACTCTTTTCTTGCTCAGAGATGCTTCAGATTTCTTAGTTGCTCAGATTTATGTGGACGATATTATCTTTGGCGGTACTACTGATTCTCTTGTGTCCAAGTTTTCTGAGCAGATGCACAGTGAGTTCGAGATGAGCCTCATGGGTGAGCTCAAGTACTTTCTAGGGCTCCAGATCAAGCAGACCAAGGACGGCACCTTCATCCACCAAGGTAAGTACACTCGTGACATGTTGAAAAAATTTGACTTTGGTGGTGAGCTGAAGCCGCAGATGACCCCGATGGGCACTTCTGGGGGTCTGGACAAGGACGAGAGCGGCGTCAAGGTCAACGAGAGAGAATTTCGAGGGATGATCGGGTCGCTGCTGTACTTGACAGCGACTAGGCCAGACATACAGTTCGCCGTGGGACTGTGCGCGCGCTTCCAGTCTTCACCACGCGCGTCTCATCGGCAGGCTGTCAAGCGCATCTTCAGGTATCTCACTTATGCGCCTGATCTTGGTCTCTACTTTTCAGCATCATCTTCTCTTGATTTATCTGGCTTTTCGGACGCTGACTTTGGTGGGTGCCGGTTGGATCGCAAGTCGACTTCCGGTACTTGCCAGTTTCTTGGTTCTTCTCTTGTCTCTTGGTCTTCTCGAAAGCAATCTGGAGTTGCTCTTTCGACCACAGAGGCTGAGTATGTAGCTGCTGCTAGCTGCTGCTCACAGTTGGTTTGGATGATTTCCACTCTGCGAGATTTTGGGTTGTTCTTTCCTACCAGAGTTCCTTTGTTTTGCGACAGCACCAGTGCTATTAGTGTAGGGAAAAACCCATGTCTTCATTCAAAAACCAAACACATTGATGTGCGCTTTCACTTTTTGCGGGATCAATATGAGAAAGGTGTCATTGACCTTGTTCATGTTGATACCCATCATCAGTTGGCTGACATTTTCACCAAACCCCTAGATCAGTCTACTTTTGAGCGTTTACGAGGGGATTTGGGTGTTGTGTATCCTTTCTAGGATATTTTGCGTCAGTTTTTCTTTCTTCTTTACTCTTTTCTTGAGTCTTTTTGTGTGTGTTCATATCATACATATTCACATATCACACTTTTGAGCTTGCTTCTGTTATATGATTAAACTGCTTTACTTATTCTAGCTGGTACATGCTGTTGATTACTCGTCGATGATCATGCTTTGTTTCAGTTCATTTGATATGTCTGATATCTGTCATATGCATGGCTTTTACGCTTTCAACTTGAAAAATGATCACCATTGCTTCTGGTAACTAGCATGTGTAGGCTGAGTGCTTTTGCTATCTGTTACATGCCTTGTAGCTAGTTCATCACATAGATGCAGATATGCAACTTGGACATCTTTATGCTTTAACATGGAAAATATGCTATAAAAATGATAAAAAAATCAAAAAATGAATGAAAATTCCATGCCTTTTTATGCTTGAGTTGAAAAGATCCAAGTGGGTTTGCTTTGTCGCATTGCATTGTTCTGGACTGCTTACCATAGCACTTTGGTATGAACTAGGACAGTGTAGTGTATGCCAAGACCAATGTCTTAAGCTTCCGATGGTCCAGTTTTGGCCTAGGCTTGACTTGGTCGGTTAGCATAAGGTTTGACATGCAAATAACCCTTGGCACAAATGAAAAAGGAAAAATGAAAAAGCCTGAACATTTAACAAGATAACCAGTTTGCTGAAGCACTTTGTTTTGAACAATGTTTATCTTGGTAGACATCAGTTAGCTTCTGCATCTCATGCTTTACCTTGCTTATTAACTAGGAAATATGGTGATGTTTTGTTTTGCAAAAACTGAAAAATGCGTGCTAATGACTTTCTTTAGATATCATCTGTTGCACTGATCATGCCATGTGTCTTAAGACAGTATGTCTGTTGCTATACTTGTTAGATGTTGTAATTGCAGTCAATCATATCTGAGAAGCATGCTTTCTACACTCCACCTACACCCCAGCTGAATTCACTGCATATTTTGAGGGGGAGTTGCTTTTCAGGGGGAGTCTGTGTCTCTTTTGAGTGCTTGATGAGTTTACTTGTCAACAAGGGGGAGAAAATTTGGGATCAGAGTTTAAGGGGGAGTTAGTTCTTACTCTGTCGATATCCTTGTTGTTCTGAAATCACACTCATTTTGAGCTTTTACGTTTTGGTTAACCATAATGACCGTTTCTTGCTTTTGGTTGGCTTTTGGTCATTAGGGTTAAACTTTTACCTTATTTTTCTTCTTCTTTGTTTCCTTGTGTTTTTTTGTTTTTCGTGTTTCCACATTTGTTCGCAGGTGCTGAAGAGCTGTGAATTGAGGAGTGTTGACAATGCACTCATCAAGGGGGAGATTGAGGAGCCATGCTGAATAGCGTGGGCCTCATGGCTCTAGAAGTGATGAGTCATTGTCAACGATAGTCAAAGAGGACTGAAGAAGAGAGGAGATCTGCTGTTTTATGGGCCGCGTGTGACTCAGGTACACGGGCAGCGAGCGACTGTCGGGCAGAGGAGGCTGCGAAGTCGGGCTGGCCCAATCCGGGTGCATGAGCCAGAAGCAGTAGAAGACCCACTGGGCTGTTGACCAGGATTGACTCAGGTACACGGGCGGTGAGTGATTGCCGGGCTGAGAGAGCTGCGGAATCGGGCCGGCCCAATCCGGGTACCTGGTGCAAAGTCGGTGGAGGCTTTGTCAGTTTCGGCGCAAAACTGACGACCGTCGATCTTGTATCCGACTGTCCAGAAGAGAAGCCGTAGTCGCTACGAAAACTTAGCTTCCGGATAAGTCATCTGTAACTCTAGGCCCACAGTCAGTCTGTCGTGTCTGTAAAAATACCTAAGGGCAGTAGAGTCTTTTCCTTTATTTTTGAGTCTGTAAAAACCCTAAGGGGCAGGTAGAATATTCCTAGTGTTGGGCTGCCTATAAATAGGACCCCAACCCCTAGGGTTTGGACTACCCTTTTGCTGAAAATCAATACTACTCCTTTGGGTCATTTTGTTTCTTGCATTCTCTCTCCCCTGTTCATGCGTGGGTCACCAGGCAACAAGCCTTGTTCTTCCTGAAGTTTTTAAGTGATTTTTTGTTGTCTGGGAGAGCTTTTAATCTGGCTATTTTTGCTTGTGCGAAGCATTTTTGTGCACTGCAGTTCATTCTCTGTGCGTGCGATCAATTTATTTGGAACAGAAGCTTCTCTGTTGTATGTGTTCTTCGTGAGAAGTAGTACTAGTTCTTGCTGTTGCAAGTAGTACTACTACTCTGTAGCAAGTAGTACTACTTTCCTGTAGCTACAGTATGCTAGTACTTTAGCCTTGCTTTTCCTGTGTTGCTTTTTGATCGAGTTGGCAGGGTCAAAGTCCCTTTTCTTGTGTGAAGTCCAACTCTGTGTTGCAGACTTCGAATCTGCAAGCTTCGAATCTGCAGGCTTCGAATCAGCAGACTTCGAATCAGCAGACTTCGAATCTGTAAGCTTCGAATCTGCAGACTTCGAATCTGCAAGCTTCGAACCTGCAGACTTCGAATCAGCAGGCTTCGAATCAGCAGACTTCGAATCAGCAGACTTCGAATCTGCTAGCTTCGAATCTGCAGACTTCGAATCTGCAGGCTTCGAACCTGCAGGCTTCGAATCAGCAGACTTCGAATCAGCAGACTTCGAATCTGCAAGCTTCGAATCTGCAGACTTCGTATCTGCAAGCTTCGAACCTGCAGACTTCGAATCAGCAGACTTCGAATCAGCAGACTTCGAATCTGCAAGCTTCGAATCTGCATACTTCGAATCTGCATACTTCGAATCTGCAACCTTCGAATCTGCATACTTCGAATCTGCATACTTCGAATCTGCATACTTCGAATCTGCAACCTCAGAATCTGCAACCTCAGAATCTGCAACCTCAGAATCTGCAACCTCAGAATCTGCAACCTCAGAATCAGCAAACTTCGAATCTGCAGACTTAGTCAATCTGTTCTCGCGTTGCTGTTTAGTTTTTCTTTTTAAAATGCGTTGGGTTTTGGGAGCAGGCCATTGATTCGAAAGAATTTTTAGGCGCCCATTCACCCCCCCTCTGGTCGCTACTTTCGGTCCTACAGAGGGCGCTCTTTGTTTCTGGTTTTTATTATTAATGAGTTTGATTGCGAGTTCTAAGTGCTTCTATGGTTGCGAAAGACTGAAGTACATCTTATTTCTCAATTGTTACACCCATTACAGAGATGAGGTAAGGATTGGCATCATTGATATCCTAAACATTAAGTAATGAGGCTTCTTGAGTTCTCTGAATGCACTTTTTATTTAATGTCAACAGACCAACAACAATATATGTGATGGAGAATTTGTGACAAAGCTAATTTGGATACATCTCCCTTCAGTTTTATGTCTGTCTTTGTGCAGTTGTGAATCAAAAATTTGTTGCTAATTATCTTTCTCTTTGGGGAGAGAGCTATGTAGATGTTCTTACCATTTGAAGAAATAGAGCCAAAAAGTATCGGACTGTCTCCTACAACGGTTGCTTTTGCAAATAGAGCTATGTCATATGTTAAACTAAGGAGGCAAGTAGCTTTAAGACCGTTTTCTTTTACTAGGCTATGATATTTATTAATGTAATTGTATATGCTCGTGCTTTACAAAATAAAAATAACGGCTTTTTAAAGTGCTACTGACTTTGTCCTTACTGTCACCCAAATGTTAAGTGCACCTAAACAATCTTCTGAAGCAAGGAGACGGATACACTAGACACTTAGACTTTACTTGCTCCTTGTTCTTGAGAAATATTTGGAGAAAAAATAGTATTTAAATATTCTTGCTTTGATTGCTTCAAAGAATTAGTCCTTTCCTTCTTGAAATGGTTACCTTAATTTCATTTATTGCAGATTTAGGGGTTGCTTTCATAGAGGTGGTAACTTCTGTCTTGCTTTTGTTTTGCCCTGTAGTACTACAAGTCACTGCTGTTGCAAGTTGTCATGAGTTATATGATCCTTGCCTTCTTTAATACAAGCATTAAAAAATAAAATTTCGTTGTAATAACGAGTAATAGCTAATGTTAATACATAAAATTGACTATCTATTTATGATTTATTTTGGACAATAATATATCACTTTGCTTCTTATCATCACAATATTACTAAACATACATTTAATAATATATATCATGCTCTAAATATATTTGCCATTAAAAATATGAATCTATTGCAATGTATGGGCACTTTACTATTATCACAATATTACTAAACATACATTTAATAAATATACCATGCTATAAATAGATTTTTTATTAAAAATCTGAATCTGTTGCAACACAAAGACACCTTACTATCATAGCAATATTACTAAACATATGTTTAAGAAATATATCATGCTCTAAATATATTTACCATTAAAAATACGAATTCGTTGCAACGCACGGACACATTACTAGTAAATAACAAAACAATCAAGACACGACTCTAATTATTTCATGTATTGTGTCGATCGTACAATACCTTGGATCGGACGACGTTGATGCTACATGCGGTGTGGGTCGTCATCGGCGCATCCATCAACTGCACTGTTAGTCGACAGTTATGGCCAAGACGACGACGATTAAGTTGGGACTTGAGAACAATAAGTGCGGAGCTCGATCTATGCATGAGGTACTTATATACTTATCATCAGTGACAGTTATCCATATAAGGACGTCACTAAAGGTAGCCTTAGGGTTTCAGAAGAAACACTCTTTAGTGACGGGTGGTACTACCAACCTTTAGTGATGGGTAACTGTATGACCCGTCACTAACTTAGGTGCCCCTGCCAGCCTCATCTATATTGATGGGTCCTATTGCGACCCGTCACTAATAAAGCAATATTACTGACGCGTGTGAAATAACCCGTAACTAAAAGTTTATTATTGACGCGCGTCTTTTACCTGTCACTAAAGTTGCGTCACTAAAGACTATTTTTGTGGTAGTGTCCTCTCTTTATATAGAGGTGAGAGTCCTGACCCCAATCCACATTGCGGCCCAATAGATCCAATCTGTTTTGCCCACCTCAGAACTTTCGATCCTAAGATCAGAATTTTCGATTTGGACTCTTAGTCTGCTATTTTAGGAATTATCAAAACTTCTGATACCCCCTATCGAAACTTCTGATCAGTGCATTTTTCCCGATACACATAGAACTTCTGGTTTCAACTCTGTCTCTAAATTAGAAATTATCGGAACTTTCGATACCATATCGGAACATCCAATTTGAGCTCTCTGTTTCGTAAACAATATATTATCAGAACTTCCAATACCATATTGGAACTTCTGATTTGAGCTCTTTGTTTCCAATCCAAAAATAATCGGAACTTTTGATTCAACCAGAATTTTCTTGGGCATTGTTCCTTCAAATCGTAACATAGAATGTATGAAGTAATACAAGGCAACTAACTATAGATGGTAACCAAATTATAGTACAACAATACATGGTAGGCATGATGTACGTAGGCAACATGCATGAAAGTAGCAGCCATACAAAGGCAAGAAGTACAATCAGGTGATGTGTGAGAGAAATCCACTTTATCGTGCACGGATAGATGAACGGTCTAGATGCTTCCAATAAGTAAACTGAGTAATAAATGAAAGATGAACGATCAAGATGCTTTCAAAGATGAAGTTATCAGCTAATTATATAATAGAATGATATCTAATCAATATGATTAGAAGCTTTTGATCATCATTATCATTAATACACCAAATTTAATTAGGGAACTAAATACAACTTGATGCACTTTCATACTCCTAATTTACCTGTAAATTACTCATAAGTTATTCTTAATCAACTCGTAATCTAGTACTAAACTATATACACTAACTAAAGAAAAGAGAGGTAGAGGGAGAAAAGACATACCTAGGAGGAGAAATGGCTGGTTGCGGGCTGTGAAGAGCTACAAGGGGTGGTTGAGAGGAGGGGCTTCGACATATGGTCCACCGATGTAGTGCCACCCGCCCTTGAACAACACCCTATGTGCCGATAAGGCCATGGAGCCATATAATCTAGGTTGATTGGCGTAGATCGGTTGATAAAGTGCGGATCTAGGGCTAATCGTCGATCGGCACTTGAAATATCGACAGAAGATTAGTTCTCTAATTTTTTTAAATTCGTGTATCAAATTTAAAATTTATTTTAAAATGTATTATTAAAAAATCGTAATGATTAAAATGCACGGTTAATAAGATGCTACAGCTGGATAAAGCCCACTAATCCTTAAGTCGATGACCTGGGCCTGAACAACCTAAGCCGTTTTAAAGTAGGCCACACTAAGCAGAGTCCGAATTGGCGTAGAACCCGGCGAGCGGAAGATCTGAGCCGTTCGGCTGCCCCGCGCTGTTAGGGTTTCTCTCTTCCGGTGACACCTAGCTCTATAAATAAGACGCGAGAGCCCTGGCCGCCAAACGCATAAGGCATTCAGGTTTGCCAACTCCCAAATCATCCGCCGCCGCAGTCGTCGAAAGCCGAGGGCAAGTGTTTCACCGTACGCCGCGATGAGGGCCAAGGTTCGTACGCTGTTACTTTCCCTGTGCCTGTATGGTAGAAGTACTTCGATAGGAGTAGTTATGAACTTGGGATTGTGTATATGCAATTTGTCGATTAGGTCTTTTATGGCTTGCGATTCTCCGTGATGACGAAACACAGATGACGAGTCCGATTTAATCCATTCCATTAAACCATGGGGACAATCGAGGCATTTGTCTGAGAGAATTGCTTGTTGCGATTGCCTGGTTTCCCTAGCTGTTGCTGCTATCTATAGATATTGCAACGTACGTGCTCATGTTTGAAGGTAGCACTTTGTGTGTTGCTGGGGAGTAGAAATCGATGTACGCTATGGGAAGTTTTGATATTTTTGGTTTGAGGTTCTCATTGATGACGAAACACAGATGACGAGTCCGACCTAATCCATTCCATTAAACCATGGGGACAATTGAGGCATTTGTCTGAGAGAACCCTTTATATTGTTCTTTTTTCTTGGTGATTTTCGTTTTCTATTTTTGATACTATTCTGTTAGTGGTATTGGCATGATGATGAAAACTTACGAATTTCTGATCTATTTGATGAGAAATTCCTCCTACTCATTCTGAATGCCATATCATGTACATTTACTTTGTGCTTTTCATATGTAGATTTGTGGTGCATTAGTGTTCTGCTTGCTATGTCACCCACTTGTAGGGTGACTTGTGTCACATCTTAGTTTGTTTTATGGCACATTCTTACCTATACTAATAGGTACTTTGGGATATGAGGAAGAAAAATTGGTCCGTGTTTCTGATCATCTCGTGATGAATTACAATGAAACACTCAAACTTCTGATTCTGTTTTAAGTAGATTTCAAATTGTTAATTTGTTGACTTGTATTAATAGGAAAACTACATTAATATTAGACACTAAAATATTGTTTACTGATCATGGTAAGGATTATGTTGTTAATGAGCAGTGGAAGAAGAAGAGGATGAGGAGGCTCAAGAGGAAGCGCCGAAAGATGAGGCAAAGATCCAAGTAGGCCTTATCAGGAAGGTGAATGTCTTCCTGCATCGGGGTGTCAATGCTTTGGGACGACTGTGCCTTCTGATTCTTGATGTGTCATTTGATCGTAGATGTGAAACCTTTACTGTTTCATTAATTCTAGCTGTTGGAGAGTCTGTTTATGTTCCTAGACTGGTTTTATGTAATGTGATCATATTTTGTTTTATGAGTTTGATATTTGAAGTACCTGTGGTAACATATCCTCTGATCTGTTGACTGTACCACCCCCACCTGCAACAGAGGTACAGATGTACCCCCAAATTATTTCAGGAAAAAATAACTATATATTTTATTGTGGTATATACACGTACTTTCTCTTTTTTTACTAGTGAGAGGCCCGTGCGTTGCAACGGATGCATAATGTTAACGGTAATATATTTAGAACATGATATATTTGCCGAACATATTTGTTTAGTAATATTGCGATGATAAGAAACAATGCAATATATTATTCCTCAAAACAATACATAGAAGTATGCTTTCTATATAAAGTGTCATTGAATATTTATAATTACAGATCTGGTATAAAATCGTACAATATAATATACAGTGAGCACATCTTCTTTTATCTACTCAGTGAGCACTTCCTTGTAGACGATATTCTTCGTTAGCGTGCTTGTTGAATTGATTCCACTATTTTTCTCGGGAGCGGCGAGTATTTTGATGTTGCTACGAGAAGTTGCTCGTGACAGAGCTACATATAGTTGTCCATGAGAGAACACCGGGTTCGGGAGGTATATTCCAACATGTGGTATTGTTTGCCCCTGTGCTTTATTAATTGTCATTGCAAAACTCACCCTAACAGGAAATTGACTCCTCTTAAACTTGAAGGGGAACATCTCATCGTCGGAGGGGCACAAGGGTATGCGTGGAAGGAAGACTCTCTCACCAGCATGTTGTCCCAATACAATTTCAGCATCGATAGTATTTCTTTGAAATGCTCGGACTATCAACCTAGTCCCATTACACAGACCATTGGCCGGGTCAAGATTTCTGAGCAAAATCACGGGACAATTAACCTTGAGTTTTAATATATGTGGAGGTAACCCATTTGGCGTTAATGAATTCAAGAACTCAGACGGATAATGGTTGCATGGATCATCGACTGCTCGATCATGACTGTGATAAATCATCTCGTCACCAGGAAAACGTTCGATAAGCTTCATGTTTATTGCATCAACGTTCTCATTCCTCGTTGACAAAATAGCTCGAGATGTGATGTAGTTTGCATCAGTCATGTTTGCACCTAACATTGGAAATACCATGTCAATAAGACTATCAATGTCTGATTCTGCACCAGTGTAGGGTACACATATTTCGTCGGGTAAATTTACATAGTCATCATCAATGGTTTCTTCAATGCCATTGCCAATCCATAGCAGGTAGTCTGAAAACCACATATCTGATCGAGCTCTCATGTTATGGACAAGTCTCAACTGATGCATGTTATCCCATAGGTAAGATCTACGCAATGTTGCGTTTACAATTTGAGCCTTGTTCCCCTTTCGTATAACTGGAAGAACTTGTCTGAAGTCACCTCCAAAAACCATTGTTTTGCCTCCAAATGGTAGATTGGGCTTTTCCATTATGTCTCTCATGCTCTTGTCCAACGCCTCAATTGCCTGTCTTTTTGTCATGGAGACTTCATCCCATAATATGAGCGAAGCTTTTTGAAGAAGCTTCGCAGTACCACTTTGTTTGGTGAAGTTACACACTGCATTATCTTGTATGCTTAGTGGTATCTTGAACCTTGAATGAGCCGTCCTACCTCCAGGCATGATGGAAGCAGCAACACCAGATGTTGCAGTAGCAATAGCTATCTTCCCCTCGATACGGACTTTTGCTAATAAAGCTTTGTACAGAAAGGTTTTTCCTGTTCCTCCTGGACCATCAACAAAAAACACACCTCCACTATTGTTGTCAACGGATGATAGTATAACATCATAAGCATATCTCTGTTCAGCATTAAGAGAGGATGTGCTTGCTAGTAGCTCATTATCCACCTGTATAGAGGACTCTTCACAAATCTCCCTCACCTCACCTGCCATGGCGTCATATGATTCATCAATTTCTGGAAGAGGAAATGATGTTATCTCTTTACCCATTGACTGAAGCAATTTTCTTATCTCCAATAACACCATTTGTTCAACTGCATATGCATTCATCTGGGATCGTCGGATGTCATCAGACATTGCTTCGAAGTGTTTGTTCCAGAGTCCACGCACATCGCTAGGTTCACAATAAACCAATATTGTAGCAAACAACCTTCGGAGGGACGAAGGCATATGAAAAACTTCAGCTTCAGAGAGGCACTCATCAATGCTGTTATCTGACTCAATAATACCTCTTTTCTCAGCGCTTTCTCGAAATGTAGGGTATACAATACCATCATATGTCCTCAAATTCTCAAATGAAGTAGCACCAACCACATGGTTTAATAACACCCTCAAGTAGTATCTCTCTCCCTCTGCTGGATGTGTTGAGATGATCCTCCCAACCTGCGTGCTTCGTTCTCTTATTTTCCAAAGCTTACGTCCAGGCAACCACACTGCATATTGTGGGAAATCCCTATAAAGTAATGTGCGTGCCCACGTAAATTCTTGATTTGCCTTGAAATACTCAGTCAACATGGTTCTTGAGGCACCCTGTTGGTCGAGAACTTCACGTACATCAGCATTCTCTCTATAGGACACAAGATGCATTCCTGGGAGGTGGAGCTGTAACTGTAGCACTGGTGGCGAAATCCCGCTAAGATCAAATCCAAATATTCTCCACAATGCCTCCTGTGGTGTTACCCACCTAGCATCCCTATATTCATTGATCTCATTAATCTCGCGGTTTTCATCAGCTTCATTGACGGACACAGACGCCCTATCATGACCCTTATAAATATACTTGTAGAGGTACTTAACAGCCTTAATACTCGAACAAACTTCTGCATTGATGTGACAGTCATACCTTCTTAGAAGCATGGGATTATATGGAACAACCCATCTATTGTCTAAGTCATGACCTCTCACTCTTACCCTTTGTCTGTCATCCCTTCTCCTGTAGATAGGGTAAGAATCTTCGCCTTGGATAGTTGTGTCACTAAATTGGCGTGGATAATAGCACTTGCAACTACCATTTTTCATGCATGGACTCTTCCTATTTAGTGGGCCACACGGGCCATGCATCATATGTTTCACTACCATTTCATATAGCTCCGGGTATATATCCTTATCTGGAAGTTCTGCTGATATAACATTATCAAACTCATCGGGACAACTCAATTTGTATGTTGACTCCATGATAAGGAGGAAATGTGCATGTGGTAGACCCCTTTTTTGGAACTCGATTACATGGACTTGTGCTGCAATGATTCCTAGGATATGTTTACGAAATAGCTGGAATTTGAGATCCTTTAGCTTGGCTTTAAATACACGCACAACAAGATCAGGACGATCTTGTGGTGTTTGGCCAGGTGCAAGGTCCCTACTTATCTCTTCCCAATTAGGATTACAAGTCATTGTGATAAATATGTCGGGTTTTCCATACTTCTGCACCAAGGCCATAGCATCCATGTATCTTCGTCTCATATCCCTCCCGCCACCGATAAATGATGCAGGTAGGACCCATCTTTTTCCCAATCTGCTGGCTCTATGTTCTCCAACAGATACACTATCCATCAAGCCCTGGTAAAGATCTGCACGAATTTTCTTCTGATTGTATAAGAAGTAATTCAGTCGAGACGTTTCGATCTTTATGTAAGTATCAACTACAAACTGTTGGAATAGACGTCTCCCATGCAAGACCGTGTTGAAGATTCCACGACGCATCTGAAATTTATAGCAATAATACTCGCGCATCGAAACAAAAAACTTGTTGGTTGTATCTACAAAGCAAAGAGAAATCAATTAGGTGATTAGCATATGGATTAATAATATCGTAGTAACATGAATATGTGTCACTTAGCTAACCTGAGTTGTCAGCATTTCTTTGCCGGTTTGTACTTATCTGACTAATGTCAATACCTTCTCTCGGTATATCAGAATGCTAACCGAGCTCTGCTCTTGGAAAAAATAGGGGGTATGACAAAGGGTCGTAGCACCCATCACTCGGTCTAATTGAATAGTAGTTGTTGTTATTGCCAAACAAGGTGATGCTACGATCAAAATGCTTGTGAATATCATTCCCCTCAACCCACACAGCAGCAACCTCTGATGTTAATGGTCTGTTATAAGTTCTCTGGTCTAGCTTGTAGTCCATATTTAGCACAATACGATATTCGTCCATGTCTTCAACTTGTCCTAGGCTTCTGAATATTTCAGAGTAGGGATTATCTCTCAAAATATGTACCAAACATCTAATAATAGATATGTCCCTTTCTCTATATATCTCATCTCGAGCACGACGGAAACGATGTGATAAGCTAGGATCATCATCATAGAAGTACAACTGCAAGTGGCTAGGTTCATTGCCTCCATTCCCGAAAGAGTGTATGTTATGGTACATTTGCCCATGTGCTTTAAATGTGTACACTCCATCCCTTGCACTTGCGAGGTTCTTGTCATAATCACAGTACATTGTGATGAAGGAAAAATGGCTGTTGAAATATCTAATATTATCCATAAAGTGTTGTGATTGAATGTCTTCACCTGTGTACAACTTTCGAAGCTCCTCAAGTGGCTCAGGCATTTCAAGTTTTACCTTGCCATTCATACAACAAAATCCTGGTGGCTCATATTCAAACCTCTTCGCACCACAGTGACGACAGTCTGGCTGAGTCTTTAATAAGTGAGTGCTACCAGGTAGGTTCTGGTAGATAACATTAGTGGATCCATGTGTTGCATTAGCATAAACACAATTTGGATCAAGAGTTCTTCGTCTTGCAGAATTTCGTCGGTTCATTTGATCTCTCTTCACCTGCCTTTGCTCATCCGGCATTCTTGCATACCGAGCTCTGTCACGTGCACGTCTGTTGTTTCTTTGCTCTGGTGTCAAGCTTGCATATCGTTGGTTATTTTGTTCTCGCATCACATTCCTTTGCTCATCTGTCATACTTGCATATCTAGCTTTGTCACTTGCACGTCTATTACTACGTTGCTCTGGTGTCAACCTTGCATATCGTGATCTTTCACGTGCTCGCCTTATTTCAGCACGATCTACCGATCGGTCAATAGGGTTTTGTTGAACAGAGAGAATTGATTGTTGATCTTGTGAGTCGATAGTTGCAGTTGGTACCGTAGCAGATTTTGCACCTGAACAATGTTTATGTAATCACATGAGACATAAATTATGTTATTAGTAATTGCACAAATTACTTAGTAGTAGTTCATACCATTAGAGCTTTGTCCTGGAAATAATCCCAATGATGTAACGGTACTGCGTGTAGGAACAATAAATGAGGACGATGGTCGACATGTCACATATTCACTGTCCGATGAACTTTCTGATGGAGTGTGTGATGGTTGTCGAATACAAATTCCAGAAGGGTCGTGATGCAAATTGTTACCGCGATTTCTCTTTTGTCTATGACGACCATCGACGACTATAAAAATTTGAAAGGAGTACACATTTTTAGACAATAATTTTAGTGTAATGTTGTAGCTCAAATATCTCAATAGACAAATAAACAGAATAAATTAGGCGCATAAAATAAAATAACCTTCTTTCCCCTCTCTCCTCACTATATTTTCTGACATGGTTGATAGCTTTGTTCTCGCGGCGTCGAGCGACCTGTTTAACCACCAAACAAACGATACTTGAGTGGAACATTATAGATGGAACATGATTTTAATTCAGATAAGTGTTTGGGTGTTTTAATTTATTTTTCTTGGTACCAAAGAGTGATTTAGAATACTTGTTTTGGATTAAAGGGTTATTTTGAGGGTTAGGATTACAACTTTGTTATTTAAATAGGGCATTGGATGATTATTAATCAAGATTGGATCTGGAGATTGTGTTAGAGGAAAGAAAATATTCTTCAAGGTTAGGAATGAGAGTATTACAGTGAATGATGTTTTCATTTTGTAAATAAGCGTATTTGAATTTGAGACATGTATTCCAATACAAATATTACATTGAAATAACTTCAAAGTGAATACACAATAGATTCAACGAATGATCACAAAACCAAATACCAAATTCAAATAACTTCAAAGGGAGTACACAATAGATTAAACGAAATGAACACAAGAACCAATATTACATTCAAATAACTTCAAAGGGTGTACCCAATAGAAATAAACACAAAACATCTGAATATGAGGAAGTACATAAACAACGCACACCACAATACACACAATACTGTAACACTATGGACAGTCAGATCCATAAATCGTTGCAAAATATCTCCATCTAGCTTCCATGAACCGATTCACAAAGCTTAGATCCATAGTTCCTGAACTCACACGTTGCCGTAAGTCTGCATTTATATTTCAAAGAAAAATAATTAACAATATCTATAATATTATGTGATGTATTGCCATTATTCTTAGCTTGTGTTTGTATTGTTGGAACTACTTACTTTGCAAAGGTAGTGTGGATCGATGAATCGGATTAAACTTGACTGTAGTGTGTTCTGAAGTCTCTAAACATCCTATCGCCAAGTAGAACAAATATTAGTGTAATTCATCACTATATCTTTATTAATGATAAAATGGGTTAGGACTAAATTACTATGCTTCTTGTGAAGTCGAAGCATGGTTCCTAAAACAATGTGGTTGTTACGATGAGCTTCTGTCCATTCAGAGATGTGATCAGTGAGGGAGTCACCCCAAATTCCAACAACCATCATGTTCAAGCTAAAAAAGATCAAATTCTCATTAGCTTTCGATTTGTAAAAACAATGTGATTGTTTATGACGATATAAGTGGTTGTATCTAACTTATGAATTACCTAGTGTCCATCAGTGTTATCTCCCTATATAGACCTCCAAGTCGTTCCAATTTCCCCCAATAGACAACCACTCCAGCTATGTCTGTCCAAATAATCATATCATACTATAAGTAAGACAACTATTTTTTTAAACTATGCATCGCCGATTCAATTTACGTACGTACCCACAAACGTTTTATTCGGACGAATCCACGCGTCATGAAACGTCAATAGATATTTTGGATAGGGAGGGAATTGGATTGGAAGAATATATGGCTCAACTGTTGTATTTCTTCGAAGAGAACCTTCATAGGCATGGGCAATGCTCCGATAGTACAATGCCTCTTCAAGATTAGGTTGAAAATATAAACAATGAATAGTATAACATTGTCCTTCATTTAGGAGAATGTTAAACCTATGAACTTCCTCCCGCTCCCATGCAATGACTTCTATTTTAGCACCCTACGTATAATATTAGGGTTTAGAATAGTTCACATGTTCACTATTATGTAAAATTTAGTCCAAATTGTGTGCAACTTACGGTAATATCCATTAAAATAAATCGTTGTTTTTCTCCATATTCATCAGGGAGAAACTTAACTTCTACTCTGGCGACGGCACTCCATGCATAGTTTAAGTGCTCGAACTCTATCTCGTCAAATTTCATAAACCTTAACAAAAAATGAAATTTAGAACATCTTTC
The DNA here is from genome assembly GCA_019279435.1 of Zizania palustris. Taxonomy (NCBI): domain Eukaryota; kingdom Viridiplantae; phylum Streptophyta; class Magnoliopsida; order Poales; family Poaceae; genus Zizania; species Zizania palustris. Next base: position 5,758,946 of record JAAALK010000286.1, on the reverse strand, counting down.
ATCGTTGCAGGAAAGTTGGTTTTTAGTAATATAGGCTCACCTAGGTACCACCGCATTACGAGTTGGACGGTCGGCGTAAGTTCTCTTTCGCATGCCAGCCATTTAATATATCTAGGTAGTTCGCAACTTTAAATTGGTAATAGTTAAAAAAATAAACAGGGGGAATATTAAAAAAAAATAAACAGTGACTTTAAATATATTTAACAAACAAAATATAGATAGATATAAGACCACGTGCAATTAAAAAAAGTATTGAAGACATGATGCTAAATTGGTAATAGTAAAAAATAAATAAGAGAAAATCTTAAAAAAAACAGGAATAGTAAAAAAATAAACAGGGAAAATGATAAACAGGGAAGAATAGTAAAAAAAAATAAACAGCGACTCTAAATATATAATTGACAAACAGAATATAAATAGAGGTAAGATCACATGTCATTAAAAAAGTATTGAAAACATGATGCTAAATTGGTAATAGTTAAAAAAATAAACATGGGAGAATATTAAAAAAATAAACAGGGACTCTAAATATATTTGACAAATAGAATATAAATAAACGTAAGACCACAAGAAATAAAAAAAGTATTGAAGACATGATGCTAAATTGGTAATAGTAAAAAAATAAATAAGATAAAATATTAAAAAAATAAACAGGAATAGTAAAAAAATAAACAGGGAAAATGATAAACAGGCAAGAATATTAAAAAATAAACAATGACTCTAAATATATTTGACAAACAGAATATAAATAGAGGTAAGATCATATGTAATTAAAATAAACAGGGAAAAATATTAACAAAAATAAACAGGGACTTTAAATATATTTGACAAACAAAATATAGATAGATATAAAACCACATGCAAGTAAAAAAGTATTGAAGACATGATGCTAAATTGGTAATAGTAAAAAATAAATAAGAGAAAATATTAAAAAAATAAACAGGAATAGTAAAAAAATAAACAGGGAAAATGATAAACAGAGAAGGATATTAAAAAAATAAACAGTGACTCTAAATATATTTGACAAATAGAATATACCTCTGCCGCCATGAATTTTAGCTTCTTTTTTGGATCGAAGAGGTAAAATAAGAGGCTAAAATTTAGTCACTTAGACTAAAAATCCAAACAACAAGGTTAAAAAGAGCCTAATTTTTTTTTGTCCATTAGCTATCAAGGAGGAGCTAAGAGGGGCTAAAATGCCTACTTTTCACCTATCATAAATGATTTAGCCTTTTTTGGCCCCTTAGATCCAAATAAGAGTGATTAAAATTTTAACCCTTATTTTAGTCACTTTGTTTAATACTTTTATAGAATTGCCTATAAAAGGGACCTCATGCCTTGGGGTTTAGGTTGAACCTTTTGGCTGAACTTTTGGGGGTTGAGAAATATATCTAGAATTTTATTTCCTCTATTTTCCTGCTGCAGCCGGCTGTGTCCATTCACACTGTTCTCGTGCCGGTCGAGCTACAACGCCGCCAGAGCTACAGCCAGCACAGGTGCACTGCTCTTGTTTTTTTGAAGCACAGTACCGATTTTAATTTATTCAGCTTTGGATTTGGTTCTTTACCTTTGCCATGATTGATTTCTCTTCTGATTCTGGTTTTTCTGCCGTGGTTCTACCAGTTTGCCTTGAGAAAATTCCAGAACTGTTGATCATTGTTTTGCTTCATTAAGTATTGATTTCTGGTTTATTTTTGCTGGCATCAAAACTGTTGCCAAGTGTATCCTGATTCAGAGTAATTTGGTCCTTCAATACGCATGAAAGCTTCTGGTGTAACTTTTCTCTGAACATAAATTGATTTCTGATATCTTCTTAGATTAATTGAGGGTATTTCCTATTCCTTGTATTTTGCCAGATTCAAGATTTTTAGATTATTGCTTCTTTGATTCTTTGACATCACAACTGGGCCATGAAAAGATCATTGAAGTAATATATTTTTCTGAATTTGGTTCTATCATAGCTTTTGCCATGAACTTTAATCATCAAAGTATTTGTGTTCATAGCTACTATTCTCCTCCAGTTGCCATGCGATGAACAGTTTTGTCATTGCAAATTTGCACAAGGCTGAGAACTGCTACTAAAATTTTGTGCAAGCACAAATCATAGAGAAATTACTTTCTGTTGTATCTTCAAGTTCTTCTAATGATATTCATCATCTAGAGAGTTCCCATTAAGTGCTTGATTCTGATCTGATACAGATTTTTGGCCTGTTGCCAAGTGTATCCTGATTCAGAGTAATTTGGTCCTTCAATACGCATGAAAGCTTCTGGTGTAACTTTTCTCTGAACATAAATTGATTTCTGATATCTTCTTAGATTAATTGAGGGTATTTCCTATTCCTTGTATTTTGCCAGATTCAAGATTTTTAGATTATTGCTTCTTTGATTCTTTGACATCACAACTGGGCCATGAAAAGATCATTGAAGTAATATATTTTTCTGAATTTGGTTCTATCATAGCTTTTGCCATGAACTTTAATCATCAAAGTATTTGTGTTCATAGCTACTATTCTCCTTCAGTTGCCATGCGATGAACAGTTTTGTCATTGCAAATTTGCACAAGGCTGAGAACTGCTACTAAAATTTTGTGCAAGCACAAATCATAGAGAAATTACTTTCTGTTGTATCTTCAAGTTCTTCTAATGATATTCATCATCTAGAGAGTTCCCATTAAGTGCTTGATTCTGATCTGATACAGATTTTTGGCCTGTTGCCAAGTGTATCCTGATTCAGAGTAATTTGGTCCTTCAATACGCATGAAAGCTTCTGGTGTAACTTTTCTCTGAACATAAATTGATTTCTGATATCTTCTTAGATTAATTGAGGGTATTTCCTATTCCTTGTATTTTGCCAGATTCAAGATTTTTAGATTATTGCTTCTTTGATTCTTTGACATCACAACTGGGCCATGAAAAGATCATTGAAGTAATATATTTTTCTGAATTTGGTTCTATCATAGCTTTTGCCATGAACTTTAATCATCAAAGTATTTGTGTTCATAGCTACTATTCTCCTTCAGTTGCCATGCGATGAACAGTTTTGTCATTGCAAATTTGCACAAGGCTGAGAACTGCTACTAAAATTTTGTGCAAGCACAAATCATAGAGAAATTACTTTCTGTTGTATCTTCAAGTTCTTCTAATGATATTCATCATCTAGAGAGTTCCCATTAAGTGCTTGATTCTGATCTGATACAGATTTTTGGCCAACCAATTGTTCTTGATGAAATACGGGATTACCAAACTTGTGTCATTTCATCCTCTAAATTTCTGATGCATTTTTGTCTCTCAATTTTATTGATTTTAATCACTTGAGCAGTAAGTATTTTTCATCATTCCAAGTTATTCTGGCATTGTGTTAAGTTCATTCACTTATCCATTTTTTCTTCGGTACTGTCCTGTTTAAATATCAGTTCAATATCTATTATCAGGACAAGCACTGCTGAATGAAAAATTGTTGATCGAAAACAAGAACTAAACTGATCAAACAAATTCAGTGAACAAATTAGATATGTGCATCCTCAATCATGAACCTCTTTCATCCACACAAACAAAATCAGTCACATGTATATGAATCAAATCTGAGCAACAAAATTCATACTAAACTGATCAAACAAATTTAGTAGCAATACAGTTTGACACCAGCAGAATGTTCAGACCAGGAAATACATTGAGTTCATGTACAGACATTAGCAGAATATAGGAGTGCTAATGAAGAACCCTAATCAAGAACCCTAATAATGTACAAACCTGATGAAGCTTCGAGCACCCTCTGTTGAGCAGGTTAGCTGTAGGATGTGTGAGATGAGCAGCTGTAGGGGATGTAGGGGATGGCTGAAATAGAGTGATGGTGATGGTGGGCAGTTGGGCGTGATGGCGGCGGTGTCTAGTCTTGCGGGGGAAGCGGGCGGCGTGCGCGACGTGGTCAACATGGCAGTTGCCAGATCTTGTGCAGACCGACGACGGGCGATGGAGCGGGAACGGCGGAGGGAGAGAGGCGCTCCACGCGTCGGCGCTCGGAGCAGGGCGGGGACGGTGATGTGGCTGGCCGGGGGAGGAGGCGAGGGAGGAGGTGCTCGGAGCGAGCAAGGCGGAGGGAGGAGGCGGCGTGGCTGCGGGTCGCACGCGCCGTCGGGGGGCGCGGGCGGCACGACGCGAGGGGCGCGGGGGGCACGGCGCGAGGGGCGCGGGGGGGCGACGCCCGGTCGCATGGAGGCGCTAGGGTTTTGCGTGGGGGGCGCGGGGGGCGCGGCGGCGCTAGGGGCGCGGGGGGCGCGGCGGCGCTAGGGGCGCGGCGCTAGGGTTTCGCGAGGGGGGCGCGTAGGGGCGCCGCGGCGCGGGCGCGGCGCTAGGGTTTCGCACCGGGCGCGATTATCGGACGGAGAGTTTGATGGGCCGGGCAGGCGGGCGGACCGCGCGAATCGACCCGGTTTTTACGGAACCGGTTCGGACGGTTTTTATGGGGAATGGTTTTTAAGCGACGGGAGGCGCACGGAGCGGACGGAAAACGGAAATCTGAAGGCTTTATAATAGTAGAGATTGGATTGCATTAGATGTGGCCCAACCTGCTCTCCTGACCGCATTAAACATTTAGATGCATTCTGTGCGGCCTATCTCTATCCACTACCCTCCCCGGCTGTCCTAGCTCTGCTCCTCTCTTTTTTGAGAAAAAATAGCACCTCTCCTTGCCGCTTCACCGCCGCCCCACTGCCCACTTTTGCCACCCATTTCCCTCTCAAGTCTCCTCTGTCGCTCGCTGCAGCGCCGCCATACCCACGCAGCACGCCGCACGCCCAGTCCGGCCACTGCCCCTCACTTCTACTACCTGTTTCCCTCTTCAATCTCTTTTGTTGCCTGGCTGGTTGGCCCACGCGGCACGCCCAGTCAGTCGCTGCAACGTCATTGCCACATGTGAGTCAGTAAGTGAACCTACACTTCCTATCATATCTGTTTTCCTCGCGTAATTTGAGCTTGGCTTGGATGATGCTAGGGATCGTCCTACAAAAAGCCTTAGTAAAGGATGTGTCTACTGTATTTAGTTGTGGATTCCTACAAAAAGGATGTGTCTTCAGGACTTCGGTAGTTGAAGCGAATGTATATGTTCAAAGTGGTGAGAAAAATTGCTTATTGGAACTGATCCGATAAATTGTTTTTAGTTTCGTGCTGTTTGAACCCATGGGATTAGGATTGCAATGAGAATTATGTTGTTTAGACATTTGACATCGCTTAATAATTATGGGCAAAATTCTCGCTTTGAAGTATTACATATTTGTGCTCTTCACTTCTTGGTTTTGGTAATGTTTCACTTAGAGTTGAACTGACAACTAGCCAGAGCAGTCAGACAAATTATCTTGATATATGTATATTTAGATTGAGGGCTTATTATTGATTTAGTTTATGGCCGTTGTCAAGCTAATTTTCACTATATTACATATGTGATTCGTAGTATGTTTAATTTTACATACTCATCCTAGAAATCCTAGATCCGCCACTGCTGTACCTGCCATCAAAACGACATGGCGAGAACAAGCCACAAAATCCGGAGGAGGGGCCCTGGGAGCCCTGTCCAAGCGCCAACAGCGAGACTACGTTCGGGAGGTCGGGCATATCGGCACGTCCAGTCTTTCCGTGCTCCTCAAGTGGTCCCACGTCCCCATCACCTTCACTGCTGAGGACGTCGCCGGAGTCAAGTTCCCGCATGCCGACCCCCTCGTCATCTCCGCAGATATCGCCGGAGTCGAGGTGCGTCGCATCCTGGTCGACGGGGGAAGCTCTGCTGACATCAGCTGTGTCTCTCTCGGAAGCACCTGCTGCCAGCTTCCCGTCCACTCCAGGGCTTCGCAGGCCCCCCCCGCTCGACGCCCTGGGTCAAGTCACGCTGGAAGTGACCTTCGGCGATTCCCTTCTCCAGCGCCGCGAGGAGATCCTCTTCAACGTGGTGGGCGCCCCGTACGCCTACAACGCCATCTTCAGTAGAGGGATGCTCAACCGCTTCGGAGCCATCGCCCACCACAACTACCTGTGCCTCAAGATGCCAACCCCGGGGGGTGCTGTCGGTCATAGGCGACCAGGCCGTAGCCCGTCGGGTTGAGTACGACCACTCAGCGCCGCTGGAGCCACGCCAAGTTCATAGCGTTCGCGAAGGCGCGGAAGGCGCCGACCCTCCCGACGCCGGGGGTCTTGTGCCGAAGGGGCGCCCGGTCAAGCCTCTCCCAGAGAGGGAGATCATCGTGAAGACCTTGATCCAAGACGGGAAGGAGCGTCCAATCCAGTTCAGAGGGGGCTTGGAGACGGAGGTGTCGAAGCAGCTCGAAGACGTCATCCGCAACAACCTCGACATCTTCGCGTGGTCGGACGAAGATATCCCAGGCGTCGACCGCTCGATCATCGAGCACTCGCTGGCAGTCGACTCGAAGGCGCGGCCAGTGCACCAGGGGCTCCGGAAACTCTCCGTCGAGAGGGCGGAGCTAGCCAGGGCCGAGACGGAGAAGCTGCTCCGAGCGGGGGTCATCCGGGAAGTGAGTCACACTGAGTGGTTGTCTAACCTAGTGTTTGTCCAGAAGAAAACATCTGGAAAGTGGCGTATGTGTATCGACTTCACCTCCCTCAATAAAGCTTGCCCCCGTGACCCCTACCCCATGCCTCGCATTGATCAACTAGTCGATTCCACCGCTAGTGCGGAGCTCCTCAGCTTCCTCGATGCTTACTCAGGGTATCACCAGATCTGGCTGAAGCCCGAGGATCAAGTCAAGACAAGCTTTGTCACCCCCGCAGGAGTGTTTTGCTATGTCCACATGCCCTTCGGCCTCCGCAACGCCGGGGCCACCTTTTCGAGGCTGATATCCAAGGCTCTAGGCCATCAGATGGGTCACAATATTGAAGCATACATGGACGATATTGTTATCAAGAGTACCGTCAAGGATCGCCACAGTGCGGACATAGCAGAGACCTTTGATAGCCTTCGGCGGTGTCGGATCCGCCTCAATCCGGAGAAGTGTGTCTTCGGAGCGCACGCTGGGAAGCTACTCGGGTATCTAGTTTCTAGCTGAGGTATCGAGGCTAGCCCAACACAAGTCAACGCATTGCAGAACATGTCCCCTCCCTCAGAACTTGAAGCAAGCGTAGAAGCTAGCCGGGCGCTTAGCCGCACTAGGCCGATTTTTGGCAAAATCAGCTGAAAAAAGATTGCCCATCTTTAAGGCGCTCCGGTGCTCCAAAACATTCGAATGGACTTCCGAGTGTCAGAGCTGCTTCGACCAAATAAAAGAGTACCTCTCCGGCCTCGTAGCCCTCGCCACGCCTCAAGCCGACAGTCCCCTTCTGGTCTACCTCGCCGCCTTCGGCAGCGCGGCGAGCGCGGCCTTGGTCCAGGAAGAGGAGCTCGGCGGGAAGTTGGTGCAGCGCGCCCGTCTACTTCGTGTCCGAAGCCCTCTCCGGAGCCAAGGCGCGATACTCCGAGCTTGAGAAGGTGGCATACTGTCGCGCCCCGATTTAATAAATCAGGACCTTTATTGAAATTCCAAAGAAAATCAATAAACCAAGACGTTCATCAAGCGACCACGTACAATACAGGCAATCATTCACGGTTCGTAGACCACATTAATACAAAAGTGAATAAAAGTGAAGATAAACTAATAAAATCAAGGGTCCTAGATGAACGCCTCCTTCCAGTCTCGCCTTGACTGGGTCGCTACTCCAGACCTTCAACCTGCTCGTAGTAGACGGGCTCTAATGGTGTAAGTCAACGGGGTGAGTACAGATGTACTCAGCAAGCCACTGAATGCAAATATAATGCAAGATAATAACAAGGGAGATATTGGCTAATTTTTGCAAAAGCGCGTAATTTGTAAAGCAATTAAATGTGAACAATTTATTAGTACTAAAACGTAAGCATGTGTATGCATCATCATCATCTAACTCGAGGAGTACGTTTTACCTCCTCGCACAACAGTCCTTACATGCCATGAATAACTCAAGCATTCAAACATTAGTAAACTAACTGCGAGTAGTCACACAACCCGCCCTTGACCGTGGGCTCGGCTTTTCGAAAAGATTAAATTACTCTGATCAGAGATGTACCACTGTACTCACAAGGCACGCACTCATCACCTACACCAAAGTGTAACGAGATGACCCATTTCACGGGAACTCGTGCCAAAACCTTCCATATGGTCTTCCCCGACTCAACAGCACCCTCTTATGGGTTTCGTATCGTGTCTCGCCATGTCGAGTTTCCACCATACCCCCCCTTGAGCCATCGTCGGTACAAGGCGCCCTGAGGGCTAGCCCCTTGCCCCCTCCACTATGGTGCCGAGAGCCGGAGCGTTCCACACTTCCAGTTAGGACTTACCCATTAGACTTGTGGTTGGTACGGAAGTGCTTTGCAACAGATCCCGCAGACCGGTCCTTATAGTGCCCCGGGTGCAACATACCAATACCCGAGCTTGCACCCGGAACCCACCATACTTATAACATAGCCAACTCCAACAGAGTCCAGAGACGAGAATAACGGGGAAATTCATATACAGAAACTAGCTATCTACGACTCATTCCTTTTTATCCTATAGCAGTTGTGCCGGTACATTGGGCACTAGCTAATAATTTTATAGTAGAGTGACGAGGAGTTAAGGCTCAATAAGCATGACTTGGGTTTGCACACAAGGACGGGGATCTAATAATTATAAGTGTAAGGCTTTGATATTTGACTAATGCAATATTTACCTATGGATTATAGCGATAATTTATTAAAACATGAGCTCGATGATGATCAACTGTTTCAATAGAGGTGGTCGATGACTTGCCTTGATCAGCAAATGGGGAGGGAGGAACCTCGGGGTAGAACTCCGGCTCCTCGACGAACTCGTAGTCTTCTTGATACGGAAAAATAAACAACACATTCAATAAACAGATAAAAATCCACCAAATAATAAGCATACACATTTGTGGGTTTTATTGTGTGGAATAAAGTTTTAATATTTTGATGTTTGGTGAATAAACAGTAAACTTAATTTCTTAGGGCTTTTCTAATTTATTTTTCTGAATTAATAATTTATCCCTAAGGGGTTTAAAATATTTTGGGTAACAGTAACATACTATTTTTATAGCATTAATGTGTAGAGAATATTATTCTGGATTTAACAAAATTTGAATGGTGAAATTTGGAGTTAAAATGAGCAAGTTATGAATTTTCAAAGTTTAAATCAATTTCTGGAATTTTATTTAAACTGAAAATGTGCTCTGGTCCACGGTGAGCCAGGCTCACGGTGGACAGGCGCACTGTGCGCGTGAACCGGGTCAACCAGGACCGTCGGATCTGGATCCGACGATCGGGCGCGAGGCGGGAAGGTTTTAATGAAATCGGACGGCCACGATTAAATCATACCGAAACGGTACGCGTGGACGCTCGAGATCACTTCGGGGGTTTAAGTGGCGATCGGCGACCGAGAGGCCTCGATACCCCTTTGACCAGATCCGAGGGCCCAGATTAAATCCCGGAGGGATTTAATCCTAGCCCTCCGATCGCGATCGGACGACCGTGCGTGCGTCCGGCACGACACGTGCGTAAGGGGCTCGTACCCTTCGTCTCCGGCGACGGCGAGGGTTCGGGCGCGGTGGCAGCGGCGGCGGCGAGCGCCTAGGTGCCTAGCTAGGGCCAAAAATGGAACGCGGAGGTGATGGGTGTCATGACCGTACCTTCGACGGCGAAGAAGGAGGTCCGGAGGTGACCGGCGGCGAGTGTAGATGGTGGAGAGGGTTCGGGTGCTCGACGGCGACGATGATCCGGCGGGGTCCACGGCCCACCGAGTGGATGCCGGGGATGGGTGGGCGACGACGGATCCGACGGTGGCGGTGGCTAGGGCTAAGGGAGCCAGAGTCGACGGCGATGGCTCGCCAGAGGAGGAGCAGGGGAGAAGGGCCAAAACCGAGAGGGGGCGCTCTGGAGTGCTTTAGCTCGGGCTTAGGCGGTGTGGCTGAGGGCGGTGGTCGTGGAGGGTTTTTATAGGGGTCACCGGCGTCCATATGGCAAGGAACCGAAGGGTTCCCGAGAGCTCTGGCGATCCCTTTCCAAAAGCTTCAGTTAGCTTCCATTCTCGTGAAACCGCGTCGGTCATGGAAGGAAAGGGGGCGGTGGTGACCAGGGAAGGTGATCCGGGGTCGGATAGGGCAGATCGAGGCGGCCGGCGGTGGAAACAGAAGGCGATCACCGGGGAGAAGGAAGGGGGCGATCCCCTTCCATGGAGAAGACGAATCTGACAGGTGGGCTCCACCTGTCAGAGGGCGAACGGGAAAACGAGCGCCGACAGGCGGGGCCGAGCGGTCAGTGGGCGAAGGCGGGCGCAAGTGGCTGCCATGTGGGGCCAGGCGGGGCGCGGCGGGAGAGAGGGAAATGGGGGAACGCGCCGACAGGCCGGTCCCACATGTCAGTGGCTCATGGCTTGGATTGGGCCGGGCTCGGGTGCTTTGAGGGTTGAGGCCCGCTAGGGATTTTAAATTTTTTCTGTTTTAAAATAAATCCAGTAATTCATATATTTGATTAAGGGTTGAATCACTGTTGATAAAAATTTGTAAAAATTCATGAAATTATGTTTTGGCCTCTAGTTCATCTCATAAAATTTTCAAGTCCATATTTTGATTATTTCTCCCTGTTTGGCTTTATTAGGGTTCTTTTAGGATTTTTCTTTAATAAATAAATCCAGAAATGATTTAAATAATAATTTTATTTTATTTTATTTGTTTTTATTTCTTGGGGTGTTACAATCCTATCCCCCTTACAGAGAATCTCGTCCTCGAGATTCGGATCAATCCTCGAATAACTCAGGATGTTGTGCCTTGAGTTCATCTTCTTTTTCCCATGTAGCTTCCTCTACAGGATGGTTGCTCCACTGCACTTTGCAGAAGCGGATGACCCGACTCGTGGTGATCCTTTCTTTGACCTCTAAGATCTTGACAGGCTTCTCCACATAGGTCAGATCCTCTTGAACATCCAACTGCTGTAGATCCACTTGATCTGTCGGGACGCGAAGACACTTCTTGAGTTGGGAAACGTGAAACACGTCATGTACTCTAGCCAATGAGGGTGGTAGTTCCAACTGATAAGCAACTTTGCCTTGGCATCGAATAATGGGAAATGGTCCAACATATCGAGGGGCCAACTTTCCTCTCATGTTAAACCGTTGAGTGCCACGGAGGGGAGTAACTCGGAGGTAGACATGATCTCCCTCTTCAAAGGCTAGGTCTCGGCGTCGATTGTCCGCGTAGCTTTTCTGTCGTGATTGGGCTGTCTTGAGTCGGTCTCTGATGATCCGTACCTTCTCTTCAGCTTCACGAAGGATGTCCGTTCCGAATACTTGAGATTCACCGGTTTGATCCCAAAGTAGAGGCGTTCTGCACTTACATCCATATAAGGCTTCAAAAGGAGACATCTGAAGACTAGCTTGATAGCTGTTGTTGTACGAAAACTCAGCGTACGGTAAACTCTTGTCCCATGTGGCTCCAAAGTCCAAGACACATGCTCGAAGCATATCCTCCAATATTTGATTTACCCTCTCTGTTTGTCCATCCGTCTGAGGGTGGTAGGCAATGCTAAAGTTCAATCTTGTTCCCATCTCTTCTTGAAGGTTCTTCCAGAAACGAGAGGTAAACTGACTTCCTCTATCGGACACTATCTTCTTGGGCACTCCATGAAGACACACTATACGGGCCATGTATAGTTCTGCAAGCTTAGGGCCACTAAAGGTCGTCTTGATGGCTATGAAGTGTGCTACTTTCGTAAGCCGGTCGATGATCACCCAGATAGAATCATACCCAAGTTGGGTCTTTGGGAGTCTGGTGATGAAATCCATTCTGATCTCTTCCCACTTCCATTCAGGCACTTTCAATGGCTGTAACAGCCCTGCGGGTCTTTGATGTTCAGCTTTTACTCTTCTGCAGGTGTCACACTCGGCGATGAACTGTGCAATCTCCCTCTTCATACTAACCCACCAATAACGTTCCTTCAGGTCCTGGTACATCTTGGTACTGCCGGGATGAATGGAGTACAATGTCTCATGGGCTTCTCTCAGGATGAGGGTTTTTATTTCTAGCTTGTCCGGTACACATATCCGGGTTCCAAACCATATGGTGCCATTCTCGTCCTCTGAAAATCCTGGGGCTTTTCCTTGTCTCATGTTCTTCTTAATGGCTACTATATCCGGGTCTTCTAACTGAGCTTCTCGGATTTGTTCGAACAAGACAGGTTGAGTCTCTAAGGTGGCTAGATATGCTCCGGTGGTCAACCCGAGATTCAACTTTTCCATCTCTTTAAATAACAAGGGCGCGTGATCCTGAATCATAGTGGCTGTGCAATATCCCTTGCGACTTAATGCATCAGCTACCACATACTTCGGTGTGACGACTCATACTTCGAACAACTGCTCACTAGCTTCGGAGTCCTCCTCAGCCTTTGAAGGATTAATCTTTAAGCCCTGGAAATGGAGTAATTTCCCCCAACAGTAGCCCCTCGAATACGCCTCTCTGCATTTAACATGTTTAGGAAGAAGGCAGTATACGAAATGAACATTTCTATTTTTAAGGCTTAAAGAGGATTTGAGCATGTTGCGACTTAGCCGAGAACTTCGAGCCCAATGCGTTCGAACCTCCCCATTCGGGTTCTTGATGCAATGGGAACATACGTTAGGAAGGGAACGGTCTCGGAGTGCAAACGTCGTGGAGCGCCGTTTGATTGTAGCCGTTACAGCGCAAGTAGCCGTTACACTCTGCAAAAAAGGTAACGGTTGATTTTTACGGCGGTTGCTCGTCGTTCCAATTACCGGACCCACTTGTCGGCGACAGAAGCCAAACCTGCAGTGTGAAAACAATCGAAGAGTAGCACTAGATGTGCGGTTATAAAAGGGAAGGACAGGGATTAACCGAGGATTTTTACCGCATCCATTACTCGTGACTCACTCTCCCCAATCTTCCAACCTTTTGAGCACCCAAGCGCGATGGCGAGAACTAGCCACACCACTCCGGCAGCAGCCAACACCCTAGCGCAGAGGCAAGCGTGGGCTGCCTCGGCAGCAGCGGCAATGGCGGGGACTTCGAGCGACGCTTGGCCCAAGAATCCTCGGGCGCTCCGTCCGCCTTCCAAGAAGAAGATCGCCCAAAGCTTCCTCATCGGTCAATCCGTGAGCACCACAGAATCTATTGAAGAAGCCGTAGATGGAAAGCTGGGCGCTAGACTGAGGACTCGAGTCCCCGGGCCAGAATCAACTCCGAGGCCGCGAAGCGGGGAGGTGGTGGTCTTCGAAGCGTTCTTCGAAGCAGGCTTGGGGTTGCCGACCGTGGACTTCTATGCGGAGGTACTAGACTTGTTCCACATAACTCTGCCTCAGCTATCTCCCAACGCCATCGCGTGCTTGGCCATCTTCGAATGGGCGCTCCGGGCAGAAGGATGCGAAGGACGCTCCGAGATCTTCGCCGCGACCCACGAAGCTATATGCCAGCCGAAGCCCCAAGACGGGCCTGGGGACTCCAAGGTGACCATAGCCTTCGACAGTGTCAATTTCCAGCTACGGAGGGAGCATGCCCTTCAGTTCCCTGCAAAATCCATAAATGACAGGTGGTATACAAACTGGATACTTCGGTGGTTTTACGCCGAAGTCGGAGAGGACTCCCCCCTCGCTGGTCCTCTCCAGGAGATCTGGTTCCGGAAGGAGGCGGACATCTCTCCGAACCCTAGCCTGCTCTCGATGAGGCTAGGGCTGCTTACTTAGGTGGCTCGCCGCATGAGTATGCGCGATCTGGCCGAAGAGTTCATCGCCCTTCGGATCCCTCCCCTCGGAGCTAACTGGCCGATCTTGTTTCCACAGGCCTCGGAGGGTGACCTCCGAAACTTAGGTAAGACTATTCCCTACATCATCATATTAGATGAAGGAAACAATTGTATTCATAATTTCATACCTTTTTCTTTCAGCGGAGCCTCTGGCTTTGGCTCCGGAGGACATAGTTCGGGCCACCGGACGAGTTCTCGGAGCCCCTTCGGTGACCGAGAGGCAAAAAAGGCTAGAGCTAGTGGGATGCTGGGAGCGATCCAACAGAGTGTGGAGATCTCTCGGGATGGAGCCCCCCTCTGCCATACTTCGCTCCGACCGGAGCGCCTACTCGCAAAAGGAAAGCGACCACCGAACCATCCAAGAGAACCGGCAAGCAGCCGCCTAGGAAGAAAAAAGTAGTAAAGCCCCCTTCGCAGTTGACGCTTGCCTCGTCTGCCTCGTCTCCGTGTGATCAGAGCTCGGCCTCCGAAGAGATAGAGGACTCCGACGCCCAAACAGCGGCGGCCTTCGAGAGCTATCTCCTGAACGATGACGAAGACCTAGGGGAGGTCCCCCCTGCTCCCGTCGTCGTGCAAGTGGAGTCGGGCTCCGCCACTCCCAACTTGCCTACACCCGAGGCAGTTACGGAGGAAAACGCGGCTCCGGCAGGGAATGTTGGGGGCAGGACCTCGGGAGATGACTTCGCCGACATCCTTCAGATGTACGAGGTCCTAGAGGATCCAGCGATCCTACCCCACGAGGCTCCCGGAGGTACTTCCCGGAGCTCCCCTTTTTTTAATCAATACCTGCACACTATCTCTGGAAATATGCTTATTAATTTTGTTATTGAAGTAGGTACCTTTACGGGTGTCGATGCTTCGGTGTCGTCCGAAGCTCCTGCACCTTCGGAGGCTACTGCTCGAGCGGACCCTCCCATGGCTTCGGACGCTCTGAGCTTGACGGTGGAGCACGCGCCCGTCGGAGCGGATGATGCGCCTGCCAAGACGAACTTGGCGACGGAGGTCATCCCTGCAGTGGCGGCCCCGACCACCGAGTTTGCTTCTGCTGCTGCAGTTCTGGCCGAAGGGGTAGCTGCCGACGATCGGAGTGTCCCTGCTTCGGCCTCTTTCGTACCGGGGAGGGGCAAGAGCATATCTAGCCTCGGCCTTCTTCTTGGCCAGGTCGCGACCTCAGCCGGCAATCTGGAGGACGAGGCCGCAGCGAATGATCTTCAAGCTTTGTCTTGGCTTCCTCTGCTGGCTCCGTTCTTGGAGCATCGGAGTGGCCTCCGGAACCTCATGGAGCCCCTGGCAGAGAGAAGCCAGGACATCGCCAATTCGGACTTGGTCTCCGTCTTGAGCGAGGCCAGGGCTTCGTCACTCAACTCAGCCCTTGAAAGGGCTGCCCTTCAGGTATGAAAAGACACCATAGCTGCTTCGCATTAGTGACCATAAATACTTTAGTACTTGTTCTTTTTGCAGCAATTTGTCCTTGCTAGAGCGGCAACGACTTCCAATGAGGTCGAGGTTAATCGACTTAACTGGAAGGTTACCACCCTCCAGATGGCCCTTAACGACTCCACCGAGAGATCCCTCAGGCTGGAGGAAGAGGTCCTAGAGAAACGGAGGGCTAGGGCGGCGTCTGACGAAGCCCTCCGGGTAGCGCGACAAGACAGCGACGCCCTTCGCTTGTTTGCCCAAGAGGTCGAGGCCGAGCGCGTCATCCTTCGGGCGGAAGTTGAAAGACTCCGCCAAGAGGCTGCTACTTCGAGCGCGCAGTTGGTGGAGCTCCAGGGGGCTCTTAGCCAGGCGATGGCCCTCAAGAGCTCTTTAATGCTCCAGGTGGCCGAAGTGTCTGCGACTGCTGCAGGGCTGGAAACAGCAGAGAAGAAGAACTCCAGCATTGCAGACCGTACCTTGGAGGCTCTTCAAGGTACCTTGGAGTACTTCGGCACTCTGTGCTCTTCGTCTTCTGCTGCGACCCACGAGCCCCTTGACCGAAAGCTGACGAGGATCCAAGTGGCTTCGTCGCTGATGATGAACTCCGGCATTTGGTACGGAGAGATCTCCGGACAGTGTGTCGGCATTGGGGTTCTTCGTCACCTTGAGTCTCTTCGGATCCCCCTCAGCTCAGTCGGGGGTTCGACCCCTAGAAGCTTCGCATCCGACGACTTGCTGCGGCCATCTTCGGAAGTGGCTTCGGCCTAGGAAGCCTTCCGGTCAACCTGGAAGACGGACCACAAGGTCGCAGCTAAAGCTTGGATTGACGAGGCCCGTCGGCAGAAGCAGGCGCATACAAGGCCACCACTTCCTGCTTCGCCAGCCCCTTCGGTTCCTGCTCCACCAACTGACCCGCAGGTCTAGCCACTTAGGGTTATTATGTACACGAAGCCTTGTAAAGCCTCTTTTTATTAATGAAAAAGCCATAAACAAAAACTTGTCTTGGGTGTTCTGCTCTTTTTTAGGTTTTGTCATGCCCTTCGAGCCCTGACTTCGTACTTTTGGAAATTACCGACGAGCTCCGAAAGGAGTGGGCAAACCTCGAGGGCTTGAGGCCTTACCGCCGTTCCCGCTTTTCTATTCCTCGTGGAGACGGAGGAGAAATCACCCTCGAAGTTTGCCAAGATGTCTTAGCTTATATTAAAGAGGAAGAGACGGCGGAGGGATCTTCGTCTTCCGAACCTATTGACTTGTCCGACTCAGAGTACCGGGCCGAAGACCCTGCGGAGGCTGACTCCGAAAGGCTCCTGACATGGGCGGAGCTTCAAGAAGAGCAAAATAAACTACGCGCCTCCAAGAAGAAGAGAAGCGTTCGAACGAAGAGGGCCAAGCCGATAGCTTCGAGCTCCGAAAGGCAGAGTAGCCGGAGGAGTAGCTCTAGATGTCGACAGGGTCTTCGATTTTTCCTAGGCTTGGACCAAAACTTTTCTTGATGTAAAAGTATAATGATTTAATGTGAAATGCTTCGAAAGTATGCTGTGTGACTCCTATCCTCCGACCCCCCTTGTGGGTGGTGGAGCCTTTACTATAGAAAAGGGTTCGCTAGGCACAATAATGCTCCGAACAACCGAATGCTTCGAATTTACACTTGTCCTTTGTACTTTTAGCAGTACCGCTTCGCGGCTCTCCTCTTATTAATAATTTTTTACACGGATCTTGACAAAGCCGGAGCATGGAATCCATACTTTGGCCACGTTCGGCTCTTGTACAGATAGCTCGCGCTTGAGGACTAAAAATCTGTTCACTTTTAAAGTGTTTAGACTGTTGTATGGATCCTATCAAGCCGGAGCCTGGAATCCATAGGTTGGCCACCTTCGGCTCTTTTACAGATGTTTCGCACCCGGAGGCCGAAAGTCTGTTTTCTTTAAAGTCCTTAGACTCTTCTACGGATCCTAACAAGCCAGAGCCTGGAATCCGTAGGGTGGCCACCTTTGGCTCTTTTACAGATGTTTCGCACCCGGAGGCCGAAAGTCTGTTTTTCTTTAAAGTCCTTAGACTCTTCTACGGATCCTAACAAGCCGGAGCCTAGAATCCATAGGGTGGCCACCTTCGGCTCTTTTACAGATGTTTCGCACCCGGAGGCCGAAAGTCTGTTTTTCTTTAAAGTCCTTAGACTCTTCTACGGATCCTAACAAGCCGGAGCCTGGAATCCGTAGGGTGGCAACGGATCCTCTGAACCAATGGTTCGAGGGCAGCTGCCTGGGTCTTGGGAAAACTGCTTGGCTCTACAAGCATCTCCGTCCTCCCGATGCGTCCATCAGGAGTAAGGGATATTCGAAGAGCAAACAAAATTCGACCCTTATCTTTATTCATAGAAAGGAAAGTTTTACAAGTGATTACAAGGGGCCCCTAAGAAAAATAACGCTTAAGGTGCTCCGCATGCCATGCATGCTTCAATTCTTCTCCTTCTAAATTAGCTAATTTAAACGATCCGGGACGTCCTGAGCGTAAGATAACATATGGTCCTTCCCATTTGTTTCCTAGCTTCCCCGGAGCTATTACACTTCGCAGCACTAGATGACCAGGCTTAAACTCATTTAGCTTTACCTTCGGGTCATACCATGTTTTGGTGTGGTCCTGGTACATAGTCAGGTTGGCGACAGCTCGAAGCCTTGTTTCTTCTGACAAATCCAGCGAAGTGCTCCTGTCATCTTCGTCCCCAGGTTGAACTACACGAAGCGATCCACCTCTGAGCTCCGTAGGAGTCATGGCCTCATCTCCGAAGAGCAATCTAAATGGTGTGAAACCTGTTGACCTGGTTTGAGTGGTTTGAATGGACCACAAGATTTTGGGGAGCTCTTCGACCCATAGCCCTTTGGATAATCCAACGATTCAGCGATTCAGCCCGGAGAGAATGTTCCCGTTGGCTCGCTCAACGGCTCCGTTGGACTGTGGATGTCGCACCGCCGCAAAGCACAGCTTAATGCCCAGTTCTTCACAAAATGTTTGGAAAGTGTCAGCTTCGAACTGGGTTCCATTATCCACCGTCAACTCTCTTGGAACTCCGAACCTGCATATAATATTCTGCCAGAAAATTTTTTGCACATTCCTCGAGGTGATAGCTGTTAATGGCTCCGCTTCAACCCATTTTGAGAAATACTCGATTGCCACTACCGCAAATTTCAAGCCACCTTTTGCCATTGGGAAAGGGCCTATGAGGTCCATGCCCCATCTAGCCATTGGCCACACTGGGGCAATAACTTGAAGCTGAGCTGGCGGGCGATGGCTCTGTCTGCCCATCCACTGGCAGCCTTGGCATGTTCGAACTAGTTCCTCCGCATCTCTTACTATAGTTGGCCAATAAAACCCTTGCCGAAGCGTCTTGCCCGCTAGCGCTCGAGGGGCTAAATGACCTCCGCACAAGCCTTTGTGGATGTCCCGAAGTATGTCTTCACCTTCGGGCTGTGAGATGCATCGAAGTAGAGGTGAACACACTCCAGCTTTGTATAATATTCCATCAATAAGCTTGTAATTTCGAGCTCTTGCTTGCAACCTTCAGGCTTCTGGACCTTCGGGAGGGTCCATGGTACTTTGCAACGTGTTCATAATCGGAGCCCGCCAATCTGTGATTGGAATGCACAGTACCTCCGAAGAAGGTTTTTGAACAGCCGCTGGCTGCGCTAGTTCTTCGTAAAAAGCACCCTCCGAGAGGTCCAACGCCCCTGCTGTAGCCTTTGCAAGAATATCTGCAAGTTGATTCTCTGCCCGAGGGTACTTCGAACTGTAAATCCTTTGAATGCTGCTTCGGCTTTGCGGATTTCTTCAAGGTATTGTGCTAGATGTGGATTCTTTGCCTGAAAACTTTTATCAACATGCCCCGCAACGACTTGGGAATCTGTCTTAATCACTATTCTTGCAGCTCCGAGCGCTTTAGCCTTCCTGAGGCCTAGCAAGATTCCTTCATACTCGGCAATGTTATTAGTGGTTCTGAAGTTGAGCCTCGCAGAATACATGGCCTTCTGCCCCGATGGTGATATGATGACGGCCCCTGCTCCGGCACCGGATGCTTGATAAGCTCCGTCAGAAAATATTGTCCAAAACCTTCGGAGGATTCTTCCGGGGCCCAAATAGCAGATGGGGTCCACTCTGCTACAAAGTCGGCTATAATTTAGATTTAATAGTTGTTCTTGCCGTGAAGGAGATTCCGAAGGGTGCTAGCTCGACCGCCCATTTTCCAATCCTGCCCGTAGAATCTTTGTTTCGGAGCATATCTCCAAGAGGATACGATGTAGGGACGATCAGGTTATGCGCCAAGAAATAATGCCTTAGCTTTCGCGAGGCCATTACTAGGGCATAAGAAAACTTCTCGAGTTCGGAGTATCTGACTTTAGCTCCGGATAATGCCTCCGACACAAAATAAACCGGGTTCTGGACTAGCTTTTCTTTGAGCTCAACTTCCCGGACCAATACTGCGCTCACCGCTGAACTTGTTGCTGCAAGATAAAGGAGCAATGTTTCTTCTGGAAGTGGAACGGTTAAAATTGATAATCATCTAAGGTATGCCTTTATATCATCGAAGCTCCTCTGGCACTCCGGTGTCCATTGAAATCTTTCAGACCCCTTTAGTGCTTTGAAAATTGGGAGGCTCCGCTCTGCTGACCTGGCCAGGAACCTGCTAAGAGCTGCGAGTCTTCCTGTTAGCTTCTGAACTTGCTTCAAATTCTCTGGTGGAGCCATCCTTTGTAGTGCACTTATCTGTGTTGGGCTAGCTTCGATTCCCCTGCTCGAAACTAAGTACCCTAGCAGTTTTCCTGCTTGTGCTCCGAATATACATTTTTCCGGATTGAGGCGTACTCCACATGCTCGGAGGCTCTCAAATGTTTCAGCTAGATCTAGGCTATGCTGGTGCTTTTGACCACTTTTTATTACAATATCATCCATATAGGCCTCGACATTCCGGCCTATCTGATGACCTAGAGCTTTAGCTATTAAACGAGAAAAGGTGGCTCCGGCATTCCGCAGCCCAAAAGGCATTCTTACATAACAAAATACTCCGGAAGGAGTTATAAAGCTTGTCTTGGCTTCGTCTTCGCGTTTCAGCCATACTTGATGATATCCGGAGTAAGCGTCAAGGAAACTTAGCAATTCTGAGCCGGCTGTGGAATCTACCAGCTGATCTATTCGGGGCATCGGGTAGGGGTCTTGCGGGCATGCTTTATTTAATGAAGTGAAGTCAATACACATGCGCCATTTGTTCGAGTCCTTCCTTACAAAAAACAGGGTTAGCCAACAGTTATGTTACGCCAACAGGTTCTCTTGAGTCAAGAATGGACAAATAAGGAGTTTGCGTTTTAGGACTACCTTGAGCCTCCGAAGAGATAATAACTCGAGTGGTCTGAATGAGTGTAATGAATAACTTTTTCTAGATCTTTTTTACAGGGTACAAAGGGGGGTATTTATAGGTGAAAAAGCATAAGGAGAAGACCTATTTACCCCTAGATTACAACCGACATAGTGGAAACTATTCGGTACCATAACGAGGTTATATAAGGTAAAATACTACAAGGTAGATGGATAAGCTGGACATCCCATCAATCGTGTCCTTCGGCTCCGAGGCCTCCATCTTCCATTCGGAGGGTTCTCCAGGGCTTCGCACCGCTGCACCCTTCGGTGTGGCGACTCATACTTCAAACAACTGCTCACTATCTTCGGAGTCCTCCTCAGCCTTTGAAGGATTAATCTTTAAGCCCTGGAAATGGAGTAATTTCCCCCAACACTCAAGTTTGAGAAGAATTTAGTTTGCGCTCCATGTCGACATGGAAAAATGATTGCCGCTTCGCACTCGCTAGTCACCACTGTGATGACTGAACAACCCGGAGAACTTCTCCACATGGACACTGTAGGTCCTTCTCGGGTTAGTTCTTTAGGCGGCAAGTGGTATGTGCTAGTTATTGTCGACGATTTCTCTCGATACTCTTGGGTCTTGTTTCTTGCCAGCAAGGATGAAGTGTTCTCACACTTTCGGAGCTTGGCTTTGAGACTTTTCACTGAACTCCCTGGTGCATTGAAATTCATTTGAAGTGATAATGGCACTGAGTTCAAGAACAGTCTCTTTGTTGACTTTTGCATGGAGCATGGCATAGAACATCAATTCTCTGCTCCGTGGGTTTCTCAACAGAACGGTGTTGTTGAGAGGAAGAACCGCACTTTGGTTTAGATGGCTAGGACGATGCTCGATGAGCATAGGACTCCTAGAAAATTCTGGGCTGAGGCCATGAACACTGCATGTTACATCTCAAACCGAATATTCTTGCGCTCAATTTTGAACTTGACATCTTATGAGCTACGTTTTGGGAGACAGCCCAAGGTTACTCACCTTCTAGTTTTTGGCCGTCGTTGCTTTATCCTAAAACGTGGTAATTTGGATAAATTTGAGTCGTGTTCTTCTGGCGAGATCTTTTTGGGGTACACTACACATGGCCATTCTTATCGTGTTTATAATTTGGAGACTAACACTGTCATCGAGTCATGTGATGTGACTTTTGATGAATCAACCCCCTCTGTTAGTTCTGCATTTGAACAGGCAAATGAACACGACATGGAGCAGACCATCTTCGAAGAAGAAGATCCCGGAGATTTCGAGGATGAACCCCTACTACCCTCGACATCAACTCCCAAAGCCAACCCCGTTTCGACCACTTCGGCACAAGGTCCCGAAACAACTACCTCGACATCGATCATCTTGGACCACTCCAACACACAAGTTGAGGGGGAGACTGCATCCCGCCGCGAGGCTCCACACCATGTTCAAAGGATGCATCCTCCCGAGCAGATCATTGGTGAGCTTGATCAAAGGGTAACACGTTCTCATGCTCATTTCATTGATTCCGCTTTTGTTGCTTCTTTCGAGCCTTTAGATGTTAGTCATGCACTTTCTGATTCTAGTTGGATCAATGCCATGCATGAAGAACTTGAAAATTTTGAGAGAAACCAAGTCTGGACTTTAGTTGATCCTCCACCAAATGTTCATTTCATTGGAACAAAATGGATTTTCAAAAACAAACAAGGGGACGATGGGACTATAGTTAGAAACAAGGCTAGACTTGTAGCTCAGGGTTATTCTCAATTAGAAAGGATTGATTTTACTGAAACTTTTGCACCTGTTGCTCGTCTTGAGGCCATTAGGATTTTGCTTGCCTTTGTGACATCCCGGGGATTCAAACTCTATCAAATGGATGTCAAAAGTGCTTTTCTTAATGGTTTCATAGGCGAAGATGTTTATGTAAAACAACCCCCTGGTTTTGAAAACCCCAAATACCCACATAAAGTCCTTAAACTTCATAAGGCTCTTTATAGACTCAAGTAGGCCCCTCGGGCATGGTATGACAGACTTAAGTCTTTTCTGCTTGAGCGGGGGTATTTGATGGGGTCTGTTGATAAAACCCTGTTCACTCTCAAGCATGACAAAGATTTCCTCCTAGTTCAGATTTATGTGGATGATATCATCTTTGGTGGCTCTTCTCATGCTTTGGTTGCCGAGTTTGTAGATGCCATGAGCAGGGAGTTCGAGATGTCCATGATAGGCGAACTCACATTTTTCCTTGGTTTGCAAATCAAGCAAAGCAAACAAGGTACTTTCGTCCACCAGATGAAGTACACCAAGGACCTGCTCAAGAAGTTTGACATGTCTGATGCGAAGCCACTCGCCACTCCAATTGCTACCTCTGTAGCATTGGATCCTGACGAAGATGGAGAAGCCGTAGATCAGAAGGAGTTCCGAAGCATGATCGGCTCTCTTCTCTACTTGACTGCTACGAGGCCGGACATACACTTTGCAGTGTGTCTGTGCGCTTGTTTTCAGGCTTCACCACGAGCTTCGCACCGCCAAGCGGTAAAGCGCATTCTCAGGTATCTCAAACATACCCTCGAGTTCGGCATTTGTTATTCAGCGTCTTCCTCTTTATGTCTTCGAGGTTATTCCGATGCGGATTTTGCTGGATGTAGGATTGATAGGAAGAGTACCTCTGGTACTTGTCATTTTCTGGGTACATCACTGGTTTGCTGGTCTTCCCGCAAACAGTCTAGTGTTGCACAATCGACGGCTGAGGCCGAATATGTTGCTGCAGCTAGCTGTTGCTCTCAGATTTTGTGGATGGTTTCCACTTTGCGGGATTTCTGGTTAGATTATAAGAGTGTTCCACTTTTCTGTGATAACACTAGTGCTATTTGTATTGCAAACAACCCGGTTCAGCACTCTAGAACCAAACACATTGATGTGCGATATTATTTTCTCAGAGATCATAATGAGAAGGGTGATATTGAACTTCAATATGTTGATACCTAACACCAGCTAGCCGATATTTTCACAAAACCCCTCGATGCTTCTCGTTTTGCCTACTTGCGTGGGGAACTTGGTATTTGTCACCCTTACGACATTTTGTGAGGGGGAGCAGATTTTAATTGTCTTGCGTATGCTCATAGTGTGTGAAATTGCATTTACATCTTTTGCACTTATATGCCTGATTTTAATTAAAGAATCATGTCAGTTCAGCTCTATTTAATATATCTAAAACATTATGTGCATGATTTTTCTTTCCAAAATCAAATCATGCTCACTGCTTAGTCTTTAATCTAGCATGTTTAGGCAGGACTGCTTTAGCTATCTTTTATCTGCTTGATAGCAAGACACCTTTTCTTTGGATGCTAAACATTGCAACTTGCAAAAATTGTTCTAAATACTCATGGATATTCATCAAGTGCTAAACAATTTGTTCACTTAATCAAATTTCCAAAAATCCATGATTTGCATACTTCAAAGCAAAAAGATCCAGGTGAGTTTGTTTGTCGCACTACCCTCTTCTAGACTGCTTACCTTTGCACATTGGTCTGAACTGGGAAAGTGTAGTGTATGCCAAAATTACCGCCTTAAGCTTTTGATGGCTTTCATGCCTAGGCTTGGCCTGATTGGAAAGTATAAGGTGGACAAACAAATAACCCCTGGCGTTATGAAAAGAACAACAAAAAATTCATTGTTTATCAAGTTTGCTTTCAATGCTCCATTTGAACTGGACTTGTTTGTCTAGAGTAGAAATTGACTAGCTTTGCGCAGTCCCTGCTTTTACTTGTCTCGTTTTCTTGATTGTGTGTTGATGCGTTTATTTCAAAATGATAAAATCACATACTGTCATCATGTTTTTAGAGAATGTTAAATTGAGCTGAGCACATGATAATTGATATTAATATTGGCATATCTTTGCTTTATATGTCTTTGCAATTCTGCCTATTTCGAAGCTATGCATCTTTTACCTGCTCTTTGATGCTTGCATTGCCAAAGGGGGAGAAATTTTTGAGTTCTCTGTTGCAAGGGGGTAAAATAACTCAGGGGGAGTTTTTATCTTGCAAAGAGAAGTTTTGCCGAAGGGGCTTTTACTCTATTGATAAAGGGGAGGAAAATTATTTTGTCAAGTGACAAGATTTGGCTCGTTTCTAAGTTTTTATGGTCACTTGTGTGCTGAAATTCTTCAAATTCTCTTGAACTTTAATTTGGTTGTCAATGCACTCATCAAGGGGGAGTTTGAGAAACCAAGAGATGATTTCAGAGTCTGTGATGAGTGATTGACAGAGTTTACCCTCTGATTCGAAGGGGTCCCTCCAAAGGGGTTCGGAGGTTGGTTCTCCGAAGGTGTTCGGAGGCTATTTCACCGAAGGGTTCGGTGGGTTCTGATTGCTGCAGCTGTTGCAGCGGAGTGTGCCTGTCGGAGGGGTCCGACAGTACACGATGATTGGCTGTACCGGAGGGCTCGATACTTTGGGCGGTACACCGGAGTGTGTGCCGAAGGTTGCTAACCCGGAGAGGTCTCCGGGGTACTGGATACACTTGTCTGCTTGTTTGTGGTGCGCAGGGGACTTCAGAGGCGACGGACGGTTCGTAGCAAGTGAACCTGGGTCAAGCGGGAGGCTTGATGCTAGAGGAGCAGGGAGCTCCGTCACGAAGGCTGCGAAGGGGTCGAGGTCGGACCTCGGGTCAAGGTGCGCTAGGAGAAGGCAGTAAGTGCGGAGCGTGGCTCCGGGTGAAGGTACCCCGAGACGAAGTTCTCGGAGGCGAGGCACTTCGAAGGGTACTCCGGAAGGAGTGACTTCGGAGTATGGTGGATCAAGTCCTCAGCAGAGGCAAGGTGTTTAAAGTGTGCTCCGGTGGGAGACACTCGAAGGTTTACCCGACGAAGGTCTCAGAAGTCGAGGTGCATCGAAGGCATGGTCCGAGTGAGGCTCGTCGAGGAGTGTGCTCGGGGAGAGACACTGCGACAAAGTGCTCATGGAATGCTTCTTGCGGAGGCCTTGGACGAAGGAGGGACTTCGAAGGGTGGTACTCCGAAGGTGGGGCTTCGAAGTGAAGCAGGCTCCGGAGCGAGGCTGGCTCCGGAGTGAGGATGACTTGAGGTACTTCAGCCTTGCATGGCTTCGGTACACGGACTGACGAAGTTCGAGCTGAGAGAAGCTGCGAAGCCGTACTGGTCCACTTCGAAGGTGTTTGTGCGAAGGCCCAAGGGCTTTGACGGCTTCGGCTCAAAACCATCACTGTATCGAAGGCTGACTTCGATGAAGCGAAGGCCGTCAGGCTCAAGGCTTATCACCGAAGCTACCGCACCCCTCGCGTGCGAAGGGGGGCTTCAGAAGGGTCCAAGACTGTAAAGGATGACAGTGTCTGCTCTGCAAAAAGCTGACGCTGTCCTCTCTACAAAGCTGACAAAAGAAGCCTCCAAATAAAGTAGACTACCTTTCTACCCCTCTGTTCTGATGAGACAGAACCAATGTAAACCCTTCGGCTCTTTTATAGATGCCTCGAACCTGGAGGTTTGGAAATCTATTCTTTTAAAGTCCTTAGACTCTTCTACGGATGCTATCAGGCCGAAGCCTGGAATCCGTAGGCTTTGGCCACCTTCGGCTCTTTTACAGATGATTCGAACCCGGAGGTTCGAAAATCTATTCTTTTAAAGTCATTAGACTCTTCTACAGATGCTATTAGGCTGAAGCATGGAATCCATAGGCTTTGGCCACCTTCGGCTCTTTTACGGAATCCTTGAACCAATGGTTCAAAGGCTGTTTGCTGGGTTCTGCTGAAAGATGCTTACCTCCACAAGCATCTCCGTTCCTCTAATGCATCCACCAGGGGTAGGGAATATTTGAAGAGTAAGCATAATTCGAACCTCCATCTTTATTTATTTTTGAAAGGTACTATACAATGCATTACAAGGAGCCCCTAAGCGTAATAACGCTTAAGGTGCTCCACATGCCATGCACGCTTTAATTCTTCCCTTTTTAAATTAGCTAATTTATAAGATCCGGGTCACCCTGAGCGTAGGATAATATATGGTCCTTCCCATTTGTTTCCTAGCTTCCCCGGAGCAATTACACTTTGCAGTACCAAATGACCTAGTCTAAGATCATTAACTTTTACCTTCGGGTCATACCATGCCTTCGTCTAGTCTAGGTACTTCGTCAAATTGGCGACAGCTCGAAGCCTTGTCTCCTCCGCCAAGTCAAGCAAAATGTTTCTTTCATTACTATCTTCAGGCTCTGTTACACGAACGGATCCACCTTTTAGTTCTGTGGGAGTCATGGCTCCGTCCCCGAAAAACAATCTGAATGGGGTGAACCCTGTGGTCCTAGCTTGAGTGGTCCGTATGGACCATAAAATCTTAGGAAGCTCTTTAGTCCACAACCCCTTTGCGATCCTAACAATACTTTGATTTAAACCAGACAGAATATTTCCATTTGCCCACTCGACAGCTCCGTTAGATTGGGGGTGACGAATAGCTGCAAAGCACAATTTAATGCCCAATCCATCGCAAAATTCTCTAAAAGGTTCGACTTCAAATTGAATGCCATTGTCGATCGTCAACTCTCTAGGCACTCCGAACCTGCAAATAATATTCTGCCAAAAGCATTTCTGTACATTTTTCGAAATGATAGCAGTTAAGGGTTTAGCTTCGACCCATTTAGAAAAGTATTCGATTACTACCACTGCGAACTTTGAGCTACCCTTCGCCATTGGAAAAGGGCCAATGAGATCCATTCCCCATCGTTCCATTGGCCATACCGGAGCAATGACTTGAAGAGGTGTTGGTGGACGATGGCTTCGTCTACCCATCCCTTGGCACCCTTGACAGGTTCGAACCAATGATTCTGCATCTCTTACAATTGTCGGCCAATAAAGCCCCTAGCGAAGTGTTTTTACTGCTAAAGCACGAAGGGCTAAGTGACTACCACACAGTCCTTCATGAATTTCCTGAAGTATATCTTGGCCTTCAGGTTGTGAGATGCATCGAAGTAGAGGAGAACAGACTCTAGCGTTATAAAGTACTCTGTTGACAAGCTTATAATTTTGGACCCTTACTTGGAGCCTTTGTAAATCTGGACCTTCTAATGAAGTTGTATTGTTTTGCAAAATATCCAAAATTGGACTCCGCCAATCGGTGAATGGAAGGCAAAGGACTTCTACGGAGGGCAGTTGATGCACCGAAGGTTTAACAAGTTCTTCATAAAAAGCGCCTTCCCGGACGTCCACTGCTCCGACTGCAGCCTTTGCTAAGATATCTGCAAGCTGATTATCTGCTCGAGGGATGTTTCAGATAGAAATTCCTTTGAACAATGCCTCCGTCTTGCGGATTTCTTCCAAGTATTTTGCAAGATGTGGATTCCTAGCTTGGAAGCTTTTGTCAACATGCCCTGCAAGAACTTGGGAATCTGTTTTTATTACAATTCTAGTTGCTCTAAGTTCTCTTTCTTTTCAGAGACCAAGCAGGATTCCTTCGTATTCTGCAATGTTGTTAGTGGACTTAAAGTTGAGCCTTGCAGAATACATTTCTTTTTTCCCTGAAGGTGATATTATTACGACTCCGGCACTAGCACCAGATGCTTGATAGCCTCTATTAGAGAATATTGTCCATAATCCTTCGCAGGGGATACGAAGTAGGGACAATTAAGTTATGCGCTAAAAAATAATGCCTTAGCTTCCACGAGGCCATTACCAAAGCATAAACAAATTTTTCGAGCTCGAAGTACCGTGTCTTTGCTCCGGACAAAGATTCTGAAATGAAGTATACTGGGTTCTGCACCAGTTTTCCCTTGAGCTCTATTTCTCTGACAAGTACTGCACTTAATGCGGAGCCCATTGCTGCAAGATAAAGAAGGAGAGTTTTTTCTGGGAGGGGCATAGTAAGTGTTGACAAATTTCCAAGATAATCCTTAATATCATATAAGCTTTTCTGGCACTCCGG
The DNA here is from genome assembly GCA_019279435.1 of Zizania palustris. NCBI lineage: Eukaryota > Viridiplantae > Streptophyta > Magnoliopsida > Poales > Poaceae > Zizania > Zizania palustris. Next base: position 5,730,435 of record JAAALK010000286.1, on the reverse strand, counting down.
CATCCACTTGAAACTTTCGTACCCTTTTAAGGCTTTGAATATTGGGAGGCTTCGTTCGGCTGATCTGGCTAGGATCCTACTGAGGGCTACGAGATGTCCAGTCAGCTTCTGGACTTGCTTCAGATTTTTAGGTGGAGCCATTCTTTGTAGTGCACTTATCTCCGTTGGGATAGCTTTGATTCCTCTGCTCGAAACTAAGTACCCTAGAAATTTTCCTGCTTGAGCTCCGAATATACATTTTTCAGGGTTGAGGCGAACTCCACATGCTCGGAGGCTCTCAAAGGTTTCTACTAGGTCTAGACTATGCTGGTGCTTTACAACACTTTTTATTACAATGTTATCCATATAGGCTTCGAAATTTCTGCCTATTTGGTAACCTAGAGCCTTAGCAATAAGACGCGAAAAAGTTGCCTCGACATTTCTCAAGCCCAAGGGCATTCGGACATAACAGAATACTCCGGAAGGAGTTATAAAGCTTGTCTTGGCTTCGTCTTCGCGTTTTAGTCAAATCTGATGATAACCGGAGTATGCATCAAGGAAACTTAAGAGCTCGGAGCCAGCCATAGAATCCACAAGTTGATCAATGCGGGGCATAGGGTAGGGGTCACGGGGGCATGCCTTATTTAAGGAAGTGAAGTCAATGCACATGCGCCATTTGCCGGAGCCTTTTTTCTTAACGAAGACCGGTTAGCCAACCACTTTGTGTGGGCTACCTCTCTGATGATTCCAACTGTTAGCAACTTCTCTACCTCCGCCTTAGCGAGATCTGCTCTCTTAGTTGATAATTTTCGGAGCCCCTGGCGAATTGGTCGAGCCTTAGGGTTGACGAGTAAATTATGCTCAATAATGCTCCGGTCAACTCTAGGGATATCTTCGTCTGACCAAGCGAAGATATCTAAATTTTCTTGAACTATTTCTTCCAGCGAAGTAGATATTTCTGAAGGTAGCCCCTTACCAAACTGAATGGGGTATTCTTTGCCTTCTTTAAGAGTGATCCTTGTGACTACATCACCTTCCGGGCTTGGTTTAAGGGAAGGGTTCTTTGAAGGGTCCGGGGACCCCGAAGTTTCCTCCAAGTGCTCCTGCACACTATTTACTTGCCGAGGATCGAGAGGTGGCTCATGGCCGTATTTCGCTCTCCAAGCTGTGGCCTGGTCTTCTGAAATTGTAAGAACTCCACCTTGCGTGGGCATCATGAGACACAAATAATTGTGATGTGCCACAGCTCCGAATTGGTTCAGCATTCCTCTCCCAAATAGTGCATCGAGAGGAGGGCCTGCGAAGCCTTGGAGTGGGCGGGCTGCAGGAAGCAAATGTCTTTAGGGAATAAACATTTGATCGAAGGCTTGGACGAAGAGTATATCAGCGGAGCTTCCACCGTCCACTAATATCCTTCGAACTTCCACTCCTGCTATGTCAACTGAAATGACAAGGGGTCAACATGGGGGAATTTCACCCCTACAACATCATGGGCAGAAAATGAAATGGGTACATGGGACCACTCGGGCATTTCTGCAGCTGAGTTTGAAGTCCCTATATGCCCTAATTCCCAAACATAATCCCTTCGCTGACGCTTCGACATATTACCAAGGGTCCCCTCTCCGGAGATGGGTAAGACCACTCGTTCACCACGATCATGAGGGTCTTCTTGCTTCGGTGGTGGCATAATGTTGGCCACGGGAAGCTGCATTGGTGCTTCAGGTTTGCTTGCCCGCCCAACAGCTTGTACAAGCTCCGGTCGTGTTGTTGGAGGAGCTCGATCTGTAGTGCCTCGCCCTGAACTTCACCTAGATACTCGCCCCGAAGAGCCAGTATAGACTTACAGTCTTTTGTGGCATGACTTCTGTTTTCACCATGTACACAACAAAAAAGAGTTTGGCCCCGGCTAGTCGGTTTTTCTTGTGGCTTCGAGGTACTAGCCTTATTACCTTGAGCCTATTGATAGTTGAAAGGCATCTTCAAAGCGGAGGGGGCAATATTCAATACTTCGGAGCGGAAGTGTCTCTTTCCCCTTCTATGATCATTAAGGTGGTTATCGAAGGGGCTCCCGGAGGAATCGAAGCCTCTAACTCCAGCTTGACTTCTCGAGGGAGGGTTGGCGTGGGTACCATAGTTCTTCGGAGGCATCCTTCTTCTGCCTTGGCATACTATTCGAAGTATGCCATTAATTGTGCTACTGAAGACACCGGCTTCTGGTGAAGTTTGCTGAGGAGGTCGGGATTCAAAACACCTTCGCGCGCCGCATCCACCACAGATGATGTAGACAATCCTTTTATCTAGGACATGGTGTGGGCGAAGAGTGTGAAGTATTCTCAAAGGGTTTCTCCTGCCTGCTGCTTCACCTGAAAAAGGCTTCCAGTAGACATTGGGGCTACAAACGTCCCTTGGAAATTACTCACGAATTTCCTTTTTAACTGCTCCCATGACTTAATTTATCCTGGCTTTAGAGACCAGAACCAACGAAGGGCCACACCTTCCAACACGAGGGGGAAACATTTTGCCATTGTATTCCGGACCCCTACGTTGGCTTCTATTGCAAGGGCGTAAGAACGAGAGAATTCTCTGGGATCAGACCCTCCGGAGTACTTGTGCACCTTCGAGGCTCGGAACCTAGGATCAAAGCGCACCTTCTGCAAGTTCGGATGCAGCGGGGATTCGTTGTCGAAGGAGGCATTTTCGGCATCCTCTTGGATTTGGGGGGCTTCGGGATAATCATCAGGGTCGCCATCTTGATGCACTTCCGAAGTAGGAGGGATGGCTTGAGGGCGAAGCCTGTTCGTAGCCTCCTGCCTCCATCTTCCTACTTCTGCCTGAAGCTGCGCTACCTGAGCAACCACATCCTCAGGAAGGTGTTCACTTCCTCCGGAGGGATCCTTCGGGTCTTGAGAATTTACATAATCAGTTTGAAGCACAAACGGGGCTACTCGAGGGACTCCGGCTGCTCGAGGTCTAATGACTACTTCGAGAGTTTGGGGAATGTCTAAAGGTCCTGCACCGGAGGTCCAAGGGGACCATCGGGGAGGACCGGTGGCTAGACTTCGCTTAGGAGGCATGACTTATGAAGGTAAGGCTAGAAGACCAAAGGCTTTGGACGATTGAGGAAGGCGAAGAAAGGCCTTCGAACTGTATTTTGAAGCCCCTTGCTGAAGGGTGCGCAGAATCTTGAGACTCCAAAACTCCCTCCGCAAACGCTCTTCGAAATACAGGCAGTGGCAGAGAACTAGCTTTTAGAACTAGGTTCCCCACGGATGGCGCCAACTGTTGACGTAAAAGATTATGCTAACAGGTTCTTCAAAGTTAAGAACTAACAAACGAAGTGTTTGTGAAAGCGGACTATCTCAAGCCTCGGAATAGGATAATAGATCGAAGTACTTTGAAGTTGTGTATTGAATATCTGAATATTCGATGCCTATTACAGGGTTGGAAGGGGGTATTTATAGGTAGAAACTCTAGAGAAAAGACCTTTTTACCCACAACCGACATAGTGGAAACTATTTTGGTATCCTGAATAGGGCTAATATAGTAAAATATGCTCAAAGGAGGTCGATAAAGCAGACGTCCCATCCTTCTGGGTGTTTTCCACTTCGGAGGGGGAGCCTTTCGGAGGGTCCCTTCAGATCGGAGCCTAGATGGACCCTCCGTCTTTAAGTCTTTCAATCCGGAGATAAGTCTTGGGCTTCGGGGTTATGGATTGCCATCATCTTAGAATCTTAAGGATCATGAGGATGAATTATTATCCCCCAACAATGGCCGAGGGCTCGGATCCGGGGACCTTGCAAGCCCAACCAAGAAACTGGGCGGGGCTCTTCGTGTCTTCGGACTGCCTAGACTTCTCCCCTACTGTAGAGGGAAATGAAGGTACTCCTCTGCCTTGGTCATTTTTTATGCCTTCGTTTTAACTTGTCATTGAATTCTTTATCTCCTTTAGATGATGCCGAAGCTGAAGAAATGGTCCTTGATGCTGATGAAGCGGAGGGGTCCTCCCATAGCAGCGAAGATAGAGGCAGCAATAGTAGCGGAGGGTCCCATGAGGATTCTTCAGAAGAAGAGGAGGATGAAGGGGCTGCAGACAGTGAAGCGCCACGCCAAGCCCCTTCTAGTGATGAAGTGGAGGTCGTGGAGTGGAGCCCTACCCCGGAGGCGTCCACCAGCCGAGTGCCTTTGCTGAGGTCCTTCCTTTCGCCGGGGGTGTCTGCTGGATAAATGGTGTCTTTGCACCTCTAGGGCGGTGGAGGCCTCGCAACGTGACAGCCGAAGAGGCTCTTCTCCAAGTAAGCGGGGCCTTGCAAATGGTTCAATAGCTCCTTAGACTTTTTCTTTTTATTAATAGCTTCTTTTACTTTTATTAGGCCTCCGCCTTGATTTATGGAGACACTGCCTCCGTAGACCGCCAAGAAGGCCTTGCTGCTAAGGATATTGAAAACCTTTAGAGTCGTGCCTCCGAAGGCACTCAAAGGCAACATCAAGCCGAAGCGGCTGCCGAGGCATCAGGCGCCGAAGCGGCCAAGGTGCGCGAGGCCATAGCGAAGATGGCTTCAAAGGCTGAGTACCTCTGGCGAGCTCTCAAGGCCTCAAAGGAGGTCAACGCGAGGCTGGCGGCGGAGAACACCGGGCTTCACACCACCAAACAGGCTTTGGAGGAGGCCAATATGAGGCTAACAACAGAGAACATTAAGCTTCACACCGCCAAACAAGCTTCGGAGGCAGAAAATGTTGAAGTCATTTGGGGGGTTGACGAAGCTACCTCCGTTCTTACTGAAGTTCTGGGACGCATGGGGACCAACTGCCAGACTCCGAACTTTGGCTCTCAAGATCCAGTCGGGCATCGACTTGGATTCCTTCACACGGCTAACCTCATTACGGAGGACACGCTAGTGGGCTTCACTCGGACCGTAGGACGGGTTGCTGGCCAAGGAGTACTCCAATTGCTTCACGAAGCAGGGTGTCAACATATTAAAGCGTTGATCTTCATCAAGTCAGTGGACGTCGGAGGGCCTCACCTGACTTCACCGACCCCTGATGTCCTTGAGGCCTAGCGTCGCCTTCACGAGCCCTAAAAGGCCCAGGTGCATGACGTGGACCTCAAAATCTAGAGGGATGGCCACTCGCGCCGAGCATGGCAGCGCATGCCACCTTCTAGATCGAACCCTCCTCCTCTGAAGGTGTAAATCTCTTAGGCTTTGTTTTGTAATACTTTAGTCATAGGCCTGTAAAGCAACTTCATCAGTTTATTAATGAAATACGGGGGTGTTTTGGACTTGCCTAGGCCCAATCTCTGAATGTCGATGTCGATGTTGAAGTACTTGAAAACTCAGAGGCACTTCATCAACAGTGGGTAGTGTTCGAAGTAGCCAAGTGCGAGGGCTACCCCTGGTTTAAAGTACCTCGGGGTCCTAAGGGCGAAGTCACACCCGATGTGGCCCGAGAGCTATTAGCCTTTGTAAAAACCGAGCCGATTTGGAGGTCTTCATCTTTACCTGACTTAGGGAGCTTCAATGTAGCTCTTGAAGACAAAGGGTCCAACCTTCGGGGGTCCTACCCAAGGCAACGACGAAGCCTTGGACTTCTCCAGTTTTGATATGGAGTCGCCCATGACTCCGACTTGGGCCGACCTAAAAGAAGAAAGGAGGGCTCTTCGGACTTCGAAGCGTAGATGGTCTAATCGTGGATTGTCCGACCCTGGTGAGGGTTCGTCCAGCCAAGGGGGCCCTCGCTGCTAAAAGAGGAAGCAGAAGCGGGGGTCCATTATTTCGGGGTCGCGAGCCCGCTTTTACTTAGGTTTTGATAGTGCTTAATTGTAGCTTGTATTCGGAGCGTATCGATGTACTTAACAAATATATGAATGAAATTTTTATTCGTGCTTCGAATGAACAATTAACAAAGCACACTCCGCACACATGGTTATTGATCCCCCCTTGCTCGTGGCGGTTAGGGACTTCGGCCAAGCCAGGACGTGCAACCATGCGATGATTCAGCGTAATTGATCATGTGTAGGAATGTGTTCGACCATGTGGCTTTGAACACTAGATTGCTTTTAACCTATATGGGTACTTCGATTGCATGACTTGGAATAAATCGACAAGTTTTACTTCGATTTCTTAACAGATGAAGGCTCGTTTAGGTTTTTGAATTTATCAATCGAAGCCGGGTTTTTGGTTTTACTCGAGGCGAAGCTGGCCTTCGAAACATATTCAAGGTGAACCGAATATTCGAGATACGTGATTGATACCCGAAGCAAGGCTTCATGAATTTCATTTAGTGAGCGAAGCATCGCTTCGAGGCTTTATTTTTGATGAGCGAAGCAATGCTTCGAGATTTTATTTATGATGAGCGAAGCAGGGCTTCAAAGCTTTGTTTTATGATAAAAGAGAATGGTGAGGATCACACCGGAGTATTGAGTCACCATCGACTCTTTTGGACGCTTCGAGTTGCGAGCTCAGAGTTCGGGACGCTTCGAGTTGCAAGCTGAGAGTCCGGTTTTTTTATAAATCGCTACGGGCCCAGAGGTGTTGTGTAGCGATGAAGGTGGAGCGGATCACACCGATTTTTGGGGCAATTTGACAGAGCCCAAAGTCAACATATATTAAAGCAAAGCATGACACTCTGTATATATGTGCATACTTTATTTGTCTCACGTCGAGCACCTCTTCAAGCTCAGATTACGGAGTAGGTTATGCATACCTTCGGAAGCTCAAAGAGTCCGGAGACCAAGATCTTCGAAGTGGAGTGTTAAAGCTTGCCTCGGAGCCCCTGGGGCCTCTGAGATTGGAGAGAAGACTGAGAAGCCTCCAGAGCGTATTCGAAGCCCCTACCCGAAGATGAGTGTGCGAAACTGAAGGATATGCCCAAGAAGTTCCGACGAGCCAGAAGTTCTAATTCGGAATTGGGGAATTTTGTACTGATCAGAAGTTTTGATATGGTATCGGAAGTTCTGAGGTGGGCGATAACAGATTGGATGTGTTGCATGTCGTACTGTGTCAGGAGACCTAAAATACCCTGTCGGAAGTTCCGATACAAGATCGGAAGTTCCGACGTGGGCAAACATATTGGATCTGTAATGGTTTTTAGGGTTTCGGGATGAGCACGACCCTAGGGCTCTCAGCCCTATATAAGGAGACGAGGAGAACGTCTTGGGGTAAGAAATAAGCCTAGATTAGACCTAGCCACCGAAGTATTCTCTCCTTTTCTTGATCTCAAACGTTGAGGTCAAGGATCCACGTCTCTCATAGCGATGCTCGTGAACATCTACATGCAAACGACTACGTCGTCTTCATCGATCGGATCGACGAAGGACGATAAGGATGAAGCGAGGAAAGGCTATACGTGCCGCTCCAACATCTTCTTCCGCTGGACCTAGCACGTCTTGTGCTAGAAGGTACCGATCTATGATCTCACACGCGCATGAGCCTAGGGCCATAGGGCAGAAATTTTGAATTTGCCGATTAGCATAGCTCTCTTATTCCCCAACAGAAACATGGGTAGGACTTCCCAAACATCTTCGGAGGTATCCTTTGAGATGTGTTTCATAGGTAGTGGTAGAGAGACTAATTTAGTACTAGGCTCCCCATGGACGGTGCCAACTGTTATAGCATAAAATATATGCCTAACAGATTTATGTAATTAAGATAACCTCGAAGGGTTATGCTATGAAAGAATATGAGAAACCAAGAGTTGGTTTCGGTGTTTTGTGATGAGTGATTGACAGGCTTTTTACCCTCTGTTCGAAAGGTACCTCCGAAGGGGCTTCGGAGGTGGTGCCTCCGAAGGGTGTTCGGAGGTGGTTCACCGAAGGGTGTTCGGTGTTTGCTTGCTGCAGCTGTGCTCGTCGGAGGGGTCCGACAGTACGCAATGACTGGGTTCGTACCGAAGGGTTCGGTACTTTGGGCGGTACACCGGAGTGTGTACCGGAGGTTGCTAACCCGGAGAGGTCTCCGGAGTACTGGATACACTTGTTTGCTTGTCGGTGGTGCGCAGGGACTTCGGAGGCGACGGACAAGGTTCGCAGCAGGTGAACTTGGGTCAAGCGGGAGGCTTGATGCCAGAGGAGCGGGGAGCTCCGTCACGGTGACTGCGAAGGTGGTCCGGGTCGGTCCTAGGGTCGAGGCGTGCCAGGTGAAGGCAGAGAGTGCGGAGCGTGGCTCCGGCTGAAGGTGCTCCGAGACAAGTCCTCGGAGGTGAGGCACTTCGAAGGTACTCCGAATGGAGTGACTTCGGAGTTGGTAGAACAAGTCCTCTGCGGAGGCATGGAATTCGAAGTGTGCTCCGGAGGGAGACATTCGAAGGTGGCCCAACGAAGGTCTCAGAAGTCGAGGCGCATCGAAGGCATGGTCCGGGTGAGGCTCATCGAGGAGTGTGCTCGGGGAGAGACACAGCGACGATGTGCTCATGGAATGCTTCATGCGGAGGCCTTGGACGAAGGAGGGACTTCGAAGGGTGGTACTCCGAAGGTGGGGCTTCGGAGTAAGAATGACTTGAGGTACTTCGGCCTGCATGGCTTCGGTACACGGACTTACGGAGTTCAAGCTGGGTGTAGCTGCGAAGCCGTGGTGGTCCACTCCGGAGGTGTTGGTGCGAAGGCTCAAGAGCTTTGACGGCTTCGGCTCAAAACCGTCACTGTATCGGAGACTGACTTCGGTGAGGCGAAGGCCACCAGGCTCAAGGCTTCTCGCCGAAGCTACCGCACCCCTCGCGTGCGAAGGGAGGCTGCAGAAAGTCAAAGACTGCAAAGGCTGACACTGTCTGCTCTGCAAAAAGCTGACGCTGTCCCCTCTGCAAGGCTGACAGAGAAGCCTCCAGAATAAAGGTGGACTACCTTTTGTACCCCTTAGTTCTGTAGAGACAAAATCTTTTGTAACCCTAGGGGTAAAGTAGTCTTTTCCTTTGGGTGAACTGTGGGCTATAAATATGGGGGCTCGGTAGGTAACATTTAACACTTTGAGCATTTACTGTTGAGCTCCTGTAGCCACATACTTCGATTGAATACATCCAGAGAGTTCATTTTTGTGTTCCTTGTTCAAGCGGCGAAGCCCTGCGTCTTGTGCTTTTTGCTTGAGCTCGCGTTACATACCTCGCCTGTTGTAGTGCACCGAAGCCTGTTGAGGCGAAGGCTGTTTTTGTGCGAGGTGTGTGTTTTGTCAGTGTGCGTTCGTTCTGTGTAACAGGAGGCGTGACCTCGCTGCTTACTAGCGAAGCCCTGATTGTTGCCCGTTTTGCTTCTTGTGTCGAAGCCCCTAGTGTAGTCTGTTTGTGTGCGTGTAGACCTTCGTGTACGAAGCCCAGCACCAGTTGCTGCCACCAAGTACTTGGTCGAAGTCCTCAGAGGGCTGTCCACTCTTGCGAAGGGTGAAGTGCGAAGCCTGCTCAAAGCACCCTGTGTGCGGAGCCTGCACTGACTAAGCAGAGTAGATTTTCGAGGGTTGTAAGTGGAGCGAAGTCTTCTTGGCTTTGAACTTTTGCTCCTGCGAAGCCTGTGTTCGGAGCCGTTGAAGTACCTCCGAAGCAGGCATTCGAAGGTAGTGTTCGAAGCCTGTTCCGCAGAAGACAGAGATGAAACCGAAGGCTAAGTTTTAGCCTGAAATTTTAAAAGCTCCCATTCACCCCCCCTCTGGTCGCCGTTTCCGGTCCAACAGAATATGAACTTCGAAGGGTCCATGTAGGTAGAGTGTTTTATACTGGTTCAAGCCTTAAGAAGGGATAATAACCTTACATCCAGTTCATAGTGACTTTGATATTCTATCCTCCGTCCCCGTTACAATAGAGATGCCTAGCATTTATAGGCAAAATATAACAACAAAAGTCCATTTTACCCTCTACTTACAACCGTCATACATGACTCTGTTTATAGGACTTCGTAGGGGTAAAACAGTAAACTATTATACAAATACATGTGCAAATACCAAGGGCAAAGGCCCCTAGTTTAGGTCTTCATGCCAGAGTTCTTCTTAAGATATTTTAGTCTACATCAATGTATAGGCTGGAGAGTGGGCCAGAGAGTGGGCTGAATAGTGGCAAAGAGGGGCTTCGCACATCTCACCCTGGGCGGAGCTCGGAGTGGCCCATAGGGGCCTTGGTGCTCATATATTACCACACTTAGCTTCTAGCCTTGCGATTTTTGGAGTAGTCTTCGTAGTAGTCTTCAGATACTTGCTCCGCTCAATACGATGGGGTCATAGGTTTGCTCTTTGGCTTCAAAGCTCCAGGGGCTTCGGCCTTTCAGAGGCCTCAAAGATACTACTGTCATTTGGCCCGTGTTAAGTTAAAATTATTTCCCTCAACATGAGTCATTTATAGTATCTATTGGAGATGTTTTTTAAGTTATAATCTTAAAAATTTAAATAATGAATTTCTTTAGAGCTTATTTTGGAGATACTCTTAGTCCGATTTTAGTCTCGTGGTTCTAAGGGGGTGTTTGGTATGACTCTAGAGCCGAACTCCAGGCTAGAGCTGATCGGAGCTAGCCAAACACCCCTCTGCCCCTTTGTCGGTGGCCGCCGCCCCCTCCCACCTCGTCGAGCGCCGCCTCTTCCACCACGCCTCGCCCCCGCCGGTCCTCCGCCCCTCCCCCGGAGCCCGCCCGCGTCGTAAACCCTAGCCGGAGGAGAGCCCCTTTCCTCTTCTTTGTCCGACCGGAGGAGAGCGGTATGGCCATTTTTTCTCTTCTCTGTTGCAAGAATGCCAACCCAGATGCGTGCTTGAAATAGAAATGCATTATTCCATCCACTTTGAGTTTGTGTAGATGCGTGCTTGAAATAGAAATGCGTCAATGAAGTGTACGGATGTTAACCAAGGCCAAATTGGACAAACCACAGTGACAAAACACAACTCTGGATCTCAGAGTACCATTCTAGCCAAACACCCTCAATAGACAGCTCCAGCTCCACTCAGAGCCAGCTCTAGCTGAATTTCTGGAGTGGAGCTCCTCTGACTGGAGTTGGAGCCATGCCAAACAGGCGCTAAATCTATCTCATTTTCAGCTAGTAGAGTTTTCCACCCGGTGCCTATGCGCGCTCTTGAATTCTTTACGGTGGAAAGTGTTGTCAAATTTTGCTGCTAAGGGGGCAAGACTTCGCAAATCGCAACTCAAATTGTTGTGGTTTTTTTCATGTCGAAATCATTAGCTTTTTCAGCAGACTATTGGGCCGGATTAAGATGCATGTTTTAAACTTCTAGTCTCTCTATATTTCAACTTAATCAAAGAGTCAAATCACACAACACATTTTAAACTTCTATTCTGTGTATTTTAAAAGCTTTGTTTTTCTAAAGCCGTTTATCAACTTAATTGAACTGTCATCATCATGAAATTGTATATTGGTGCTTCAATTGCAATATACAGATGTAATAAAAAAATATGGATGCTGTTTGCCTGCTATCGCTATGAATACAAATAAATCAGTGAAAGCTTGTGTTCAGCGAGCTACCAGTAAAGCGCTTTCTCCTGAAGCAGATGAGGGGCACAAAGACGGAAAGGGCGAAAGGCTGGTGTTGCTCCTGCACCACACCCCTTATATCCGCTTCAGCATACATGTTTGTTACTGTCAACCTCACTCGGCCAGCAAACGAGGCATCAACCTTGGAAGCCATGGCCGGTGCAAGCATGAGCTCTTTGGAACGGTTCCGCCCATGCCCACGCCTGCGCCGCATCTGATCGTGGGTTCTGTTACGGTGCCCACTTACCTGTTGCTTAGCCATCCATTGATAAGGGTATATTTGGCTATAAAGCTTTTCATAGATAGCAACTTTATTAATAGTGACGCTAAAACTAGAATACTCCATCAAAATTTAATATTTTTCTTGACACTTTCCAATATAAACAGACTTATTCCTTGATACATATAAACTGCACGTACTCCAGTGTATATTTTTATGTTTTGTTGTTCGTACAAATTGAACACAGAAAAAATACTTGTTTTTAGAGGAATTTTGAAAAATATAAATTATATTTGTTGTAACCAACTTGTTGGGGGGAAATAATTCTATCAGCAGTAAGGATAGAATCATGAATCCCGAGGATGGCTTCAAAGCCTGTGCATACGAAGCCCTCCAGTGTCAAATATTGTACCGCGAGGTGGCCGCCCCAGAGTACCGAGTTCGCCCTCGGACGAGAGCTCTCGCGAGGATCCGGGGCATTCGTAGGCATGCCAAAGATAGCCGCATAGGAAGCCCTGCTAGGGACCAGATGAAGGCCAACACGAGGATCCAAGGCCTTCGCAGGAGTCCCCGAAGACAGTACTGCCGGAGGCTCGGTACGGGACCCTTCGTACCACGGTGGCCTTCGGAAGACAACCACTAAAGTAAAGATGTGGCGGCTATAGTGTTAGGCGACTCCTGTTGAATGGGACATGAGGGCCTTGTAGCAATTAGGTCATGACCAAACACACGTCAGGGCCATATGTGCGCCGTCACTCCAACCAGACATTATCCCTACTTGGGCAGGTGTATAAAACTAGTACCATCATATCCCTACAAAATCCAGAATACAAGGTCTGTAGTGACGAATGTAACTCGGGGGTTAAAGGGTATTTTCCCCATAGGGCCCCTTTCTATAAATACCTTTCCCTCATATTGTACATACATCTTTTTAAGGAAGAAAGACGGCAAGAAGCAAAGTTATTATCACTCATGGAGGCTCTATAGAGACAAAACCCGTTCATCTAGCTTAACAACTCAAACCTACTAGCGTAACCCTTTACGCTAATAGTTGGCGCCGTCCTTGGGCATCCTAGTTCCAAAAGCTAGCGTCACTTCCACTAAACACCCTCCAAAAACATGCCTCCCAAGAAGAGCGTGAATATGGTTCCCCTTCAAAGGTTCGATCGGACCTCACGACAAGAACCTCCGCAAGCAAACACTGTGGCGACGGCCGAAGCCGCCCTAGTCTGAAACCCAGGCATATCACTTGTAGCTGTAGATCCCTTTGACTCTGCAAACCCATCTGTGGACTTCCAAGTCCCCGTAGGTCAGGGAATCAAAGGCCTCCGCTCGTATGGAGACCTCCCTGCCACGGTCCTCCGGACGAACTTCGTCTGGTCACAAGACCCGGAGACCCACTCCGGAGGAAGTGGGAGCCAAGCCGATGCGTTGGCCGCCGAGAACACCCAGCATAGGGCCGAGATCATGAGGTGGCGACAGACAGTCGCGAACCATCTCCCCGACCAAAGTAGGCTGGCGAGAGCGCCAAAAGCTGAAGCCATCACGATAAGCGACACAAAAGACCAAGAAGCCCGTAGGGGGAGCATAACAACTCCTTCGACGAAGAATCCCCGCTGCATCTAGACTTGTAGAGGGTGTGGTTCGACTCCAATTCTCCCGGTCATAAGCCTTGGCGATAGAAGCCTGTGGAGGGGAGCGGGACACGATGGCGAAGTGCTTTCCCTTCGCTCTCAAAGGGATTGCTCTCCGGTGGTTCTGGTCGCTGAAGCTAGGATTCGTTAGGTCTTGAGAGCAGTTGAAGAAGAAGTTCGTCAACAACTTTTAGGGGACCTTCGTGGCCCCCATGTCTACAGGGAGCCTTTTTCAAGTGAAGCAACAAACTGGCGAGATGCTCCGCCAGTAGTACCACCGCTCCACCCACACTAAGGACCAGATTAAGGGGCTATATGCTTCATTGGTCATCAACGCAGCCCGCGAAGGCGTCACCAACCCCGTCCTACTCGACAAGCTCCATCAAAAACCCATCTCTTCGGTGGCTCAGCTAATGACGTACTTCGAAGAGTACGCCAGGTCCTATGAGGGGCAACTCTGAAGGTATGCGACGATCGCCCCATGATGGGCCTCGGAGGTCAAAGTTCACGAGACAAGAAGCCGCAGCCCCCTCGAGCTGCGCCGATGGAGCCCTGACACTATGACTCCCGAAGAGGGCGAAAGCACTATCGGGGAGAAGTGCTCAGCATCGCCCTCTCCCGCCTCGAAGACCCTAAAATTCTAGCACACCCAAGGCAGGGCTCGGCCCAGCAATTCGTAGCCGCAAGCAAGGGCCCTAGGTAGGGGCTAGGTCTTCCACTGTAGCGTCCATGGAGAGAATTGGAGCCACGACACCGACTCCTGCAGGACCATCCCCGCCCTTCAAAATCACTACCTCGAGCAAAGTTCCGGCCGAGGGTCTACCGTCAGGGCACCACCTACCACCCGCTCCAAGCCAGTCCAAGTGGTCGGATAGATCGAGGAGCGTGAGGCTCCCAAACACTTCCAGGACCCAAACAAGGTGCCGACCCCAAAGGCCGAAAAAGGCTCAAATGGAGGGAAACACATTGTGCTGCCCATCACCAGTGGGGGTACTATTAGGGGAAATGGATTTCCCTTGACCAGGGTTCAAATGACGTCAGCCTCCGGAGGCCTCGAGTTTGGAGCCCGTCAACTTGCGAAGCCTCAAGATGAACTGCGGCCTCCTCCATCGAAGATTACTCCAAGTACAACCAAGATTTACCCCTCTAGAGCCAAACCTCAGGATCCCCTCCCGAGCCAAGCCTTCGGGACCCCTCCGGGTCCCCACCGAAGCCAAGCCTCTGGGATCCCTACGGCTCCCCTCTGGAGCCCTCTTCGGGATCCACTTCGGAGCCCTGTTCGGAGTCCTCTTCGGAGCCCTACTTGGGGTCCCCTTCGAAGAGTCACTCGGAGCCCCCTCTATGAGCTCCGACCAGTACTCTCCGATAGGTGCTCCGGCCTAGAAGAAATATCCCAGTACTTCTACAGTGTAAAACCATACTAGGGGCACAACCTCTGGTATGCTGTACATCTACTCCAAAAGTGATATATATCTACCACATCTGTAAAGTCATATGTACAGTAGCCTAGCCTTTTCCCCTCTTACCCCTATAAAGCCTATGGCACTTAGGGGGTATTTGGGTCTTTTCCTTTGGCCTGCATGCCTGTAAAAGCAGGACCATGCCCTTGTAGCAGGGACATATGCTCAGTAGAGGCAAAACTATGCCAAATCTACTGTAAACTGGACGTAGGGTTATTATCCCTCCTGGGAGGCCTGTACCAGTATAAACCCTCTATCCCTCTATGAGAACCCTTCAAGGTTCATGCCATACACTATACACCATCTCATAGAAACCTGTTTGTAACTAACGCAATTGTTACAACAGGTACTATGGGCAACATGTCGAAGTGGCAACACCGGGAATACGTCCACGAAGTGGGGCACATCGGGACCTCGGCATAGGCCCCAGCGATGCCCGAATGGTTTCACGTGCCCATCTCCTAGTACTAAAAGCTAGTGTCTCTGCCACCACTCGCGCCTCGGAGTACACCCTTCGGTAAGGGGCTTCGTGCACTCGCTGAAGGCCTCAAAAGCCCTAGGGGCTACGAGGCAAGCTCTCTTCAACCACGTGAAGCCGCTCGATCTCCATACCAGGTCATGTTTCCAAAGGTATCTACACGAACCGAAGCCTTTCTTCGCTTCACTTAAATCCCGAAGCCTTTCTTTGTTTTATTAAATGTCGAAGCACTTGCTTCACTCTATCCAAACCTGAAGCCTTGCTTCATTTTATTAAATGCCAAAGCACATGCTTCACTCTATCCAAACATGAAGCCTTGCTTCGTTTTATTCAAAACCAAAGCCTTGCTTCACCTTATTCAAAACCGAAGACTTGCTTCGCCTTATTCAAAACCAAAGCCATGCTTCGCCTTATTCAAAACCGAAGCCTCGCTTCGCCTTATTCAAAATCGAAGCCTCGCTTCGCTTTATTTAAAACTGAAGCTTCACTTTGCCTTATCTGAAACCGAAGCACTGCTTCGAAGGCTACACAGTGCCTCCAGGCCCGTAGAAGTGAGATAAAGGACTCTAGGCCACCGACTTGATATGTCCAGAGATTCCGTGTTCTGTACTCGAAGCATCCTAGGGTCGAAGGTGACTCGGAGTCGAAGGTGGCTCAGAGTCAAAGGTGGCTCACACTATCACAGGTTCAGTGAATCCACACCACTCATTCCATTCTCATTCCAGAGTCAAGCTCATAAGCTTTGCTTCACCATCTAAACACGCTTCGAAGTCTTGCTTCACGTGTCAAAGTTTAAGATCTATTGAGAATTAAGCATGTCGAAGCCTTGCTTCGCTTAATTCAAATCAATCTCCGCACCCATGCTTTGCTTCAAATTTAAGCATTCGAAGCCCATGCGAGGCCCCCGAATGACACGATTTATATATTCGAAGCCACCCAAGGCACACCCCTCCGCATTTTATAATTGCACGCACCAGCAATGCCCAAGTCCCTAACTGCCACACGCAAGGGGGGACTGAGGTATGTATGCGAAGTGTGCAAATGAAATGCGCGATACGAGCATATGAACTAAGCGTTCAAAGCACGCGATACGTGCGAAGCATGCAAACGAAGTGTGCATTTTACAATACACATTCCAATCATTGAATGCCAAGTATAAGTACGAAGTACGTTTACAAGTACACCTCGAAAGCTAAAATACTACGAGTAATCTATGTCGAAGCCTAGGAAAAAGTGTGCCCGAGGTCCCGACAAACTCATCCCTCGCTTGCTCTTTTTCTAGACAGGGCCCTCTCGGCTGGACGAAGCCCCATCGGAGCCTAACCTCCCACGGCCGGACCGTCCACGCTTCGAAGCCCACAGAACTCGCCTTTCTTCTTGCAGGTCGGCCCAAGTCTGAAGCGTAGGCGGTGCCACATCGAAGGAAGAAAAGTCTAGGGCTTCGTTCCCTTATAAAGCCGTACCTGAAGGCTGCACCCTATCGCCACTTAAGCCTACCTCAAAATAGCATAAGTCTAGTGAAGATGAAGAACTCCAAAGGGGCTCTATCTTCACGATGGCTAGCAGCTCTTGGGCTACTTTGGGAATAACTTTGCCCCTAGGACCCCTCGGAAGTTTGAACCGAAGGGGCCTTCGGACCTAGCTATCTCGAGCACCACCCAAAGCTAGCGAAGCTCTTCTGAACCGTCGAGCATTTAGAAGTCAACATTCGAAGGCTGAGCCTGGGCAGGTACAAAATACCCCTGCAGTTCTATTAATAAATTGACAAGTCATCTTACAGGCCTACAACTACAAATTACAAAAAAGCCTAAGGAGGTCTACACCTTCAGTGGTGGAGGGTTCGACATCAAAGGATGAGCCGGCGAGGCCTGCGCCCTGGCTCGGCGTAAGCGGGTGACTCATTGCAGCTCGAGGACTGCTTCGCACCCTTGGGTCTTCCAGGGTTCCTGAAGCCGGTGCCACGCATCGCAAACTTCTGAGGAGGGTGAAGTCAAGTGAGGGCCTCCGAAGGCCACCGACGTAGCCAAGGTCGCTGCCTTGAGGTGATTGCCCCCTGCATCATGAAGCATCTACATCACCCCTTGGCCAGCCACATGCTCGACTGTCAGCGCGAAGCCTTCCATCATCAGCCCCACCATCGCCGCAGCCGTTTGAACGGACTCGAGCCGGTCCCTAATAGGATCTTGGGGATTAAAGTCCAGAGCCCGTCAATCGGCCCCCAAGAGCTCGAGGACTTCGATCAGGCTTGAGGTGGCCTTATCAACCCCTCGGACCACGAAGCCCTCCAGAGCACTCTGCCGCCAGCTTCGCCTTGGCCTCTTCCAAAGCCCGAAGCGCTTCCCGAAGCCTCTCTGTCTCTGAAGCCTCTGTCTCTCTGTCTTTGAAGCCGCTGCCTCTCCATCTCCGAAGCCTCTACCTCTAGGGCTTTGTTTGCCTTGGCTGCCTCGGACCTCGCCGCCTAAGCTGCAGTTTCGGCCTATTGCTGCCTACCGATGGCCTCCGAAGCCTAGTGTCGGAGGTTATCGCTTTCCATCGCCAGAAAAGTTTCCTGGTGGCCCACGGAGGCCACTGCTGCAGTAGTCAGTGTGAAGGTCTGGCAAGATTCAAGAAATCTTCAGTATTGCTAAAGATACAAATACTGCACGAAGCCTGTGCGATGCTTCGCTCACCTTAAGGAGGGCTTCGTTTGCGTTGGCGAAGAGGTCGAGTTGGCTAGCATGGCTGAGCTGCTCCACCAGCCCCCCTCACCGCAGCCACGTAGCTGTCATAGAAGGCATCGATGGCTGCCTCCATCGCAGCCCCCCTCGGAATCAGGTGCCGGATCCAGGGCACCAGGAACACAGGCCCCGCCGGAGCAGGGCTCCAGTCTACTACATTGACCTCCTCCTGATGTTCCCGAGGGGTCCCTCCGCCGTGGTTGTCTCCCTTGTCTTCTTCGAATGAAAAGCTCTCCTCAGACCCCGAGCTGCTTCCTCCGCTATTGTTAGAGGTCCCCTCCGTCTCCGCCATGGTAGGCCTCACGTCATCATCAGCACTTGAGAAGAATACAAGTCAGCACACACAAGTATAAAGAGAAGGGTGATCAAGCATCTACCTCCGCCATCTTCCTCTTTGCCCGAAGAGATGTCTTCGAACAACGTGGGAGCGATGTGTGTCCCCCAGTCCCTCCGCTGGGCTGGCTGGGCCCCAAGCTCCGCGCTCGAAGGGTCCGCCCTCAAAGCCTCTGCCACCAACACTTCGGTCGCCGCCGCAGCCTCCGGCGCCACCACTTCGGCTGTTGCAGCAGAAGCATCCACCGGTTCCCCTCCAGCAGCGAGGTCCGGAGACGCATGCTCCTCCACGCTAGGGGCTTCATCCGCCGAGGGCTTCGAGCGAACCCTTGAAGATTCTGTAGACTTTGAGGTCTCAAGCTCCTCGTCATCCACCCTCTTCCTCTTCGAGCCACTCGCCGAAGGTGATGTGCCGACAAAGTCTGGAAGTGCATAGACCCTCTTAGCACCGAGCGAGGTCCACAAATGGTTCCATCTCTCCCAAGACCCCACCAGGGCGAGCCTCTGGATTTGCTCGTCTGTTGTCAGAGGTCCCACGATGCATTTGGCGGCTACTATAACCTCCTCCGGAGGCCGCATATCACGCGTAGCTTCATCAGAAACTCTAAGTCAGCGTAAGTTAAACTTCAATAAGTATGAAGGTAAAAGAATTGAAAGACTTACCAAGACGCTCCGCTGATACTTCGCTCGGACCCTCCGGGCCTAGAGCTAGAAACAAGTCCTCCAGCCAAGAGAGTGCGAGGGGGCTAATACGAAGGGTGATGAACTCTTCGGCTAAGTCCCGCATGCCCGTCTTCGAGGCCACCCTTCATAGCAGCAAGATCCTCGATTGGAGTGTCTTGGAGCTTGACGACACCGTGCCTTCGCGATGGTATGAGATGAGCGCGTTGGTACTCCGAAGGGGGGAGTCCACGCCCACCGAAGCATAGAACCACTCCTGGTCCCACTTCGAATACCATTTGTTGTTGACTACCCTCGCCAGGAAGTCGTTCGAGAATTCTTTGCAGAGCTGTAAGTTGGCACTCCCGAAGGCCAAGGCCCTCTCGATGCCATCTAGCCCCTCCCTCCGCTTCGGATGGTAGCTTGCGTCGTGAATGGCAACGAAGACATCCGCTCACCCTTCGCAGCCTTTGGCCCTCATGGCCCACTCGAAGATTGCAAGCCTCGCCACTGCATTCGGAGACAAGTGCGGGAGCTTGAAGTTGTAAGCTTTTAATACCTCGCTCAAATGTCCACTGCTGGTAGCCCGAGCTCTGCCTCGAAGAAGGCCTCAAAGACGACGACTTCATCAGGCTGAGTCCTCGGGATTTTCTCTAAGTTCTCAGGCACTCAAAGCCAGATGCGCTCGGAAATCTTCCCCTCATAGATCCGCTGAACAGACTCCTCCGTCGAGACCGAAGCCCGCAGCTCCAAAGTTTGCTCAAACCTATCTAACAGCGAACGAAGGTCCCTTAGCCCGAGCCGCTTTGCCGCAGGCTTCACCGCAGCCACCGCAGCCTCTTGGTCCTGGACAAAGCTCGAGCTCACACCCGGAGCCAAGGCCTTCTTCGATGAAGCCTTCTTCGGCATCTTGCGAAGGGCCTCGGCGCGAAGGATGCTAAGGGGCTTTAGAGCAGACTGCGCGCTAAGCTGAAGGTGGGGAACAGAGAGCGAAGGTGGCTAGGAGCAAATGCAGAAGGCAAATGAAGGCGTGAGTGGTGCCGTCGTACGTCAAGCCCCTTTTATAGCGGTAAAAAGCAACCACACGCCCCGCGGCCGAGGTTTTTTCACCAGTTACCTGACTCCCGCAGTATCTGACCGCTAGGGCTAGGGTGAAATTTGAAGCGAACCGTCTCGCCCCCCGCACCGTAATAGCTCGAATTTTGACCATTGCGGGGCCGCTTGGACTCCCCGAGGGTATCCCATCTGCTTTGTACAGGCAATAATTGCTTGCGCAGTTCGAAGCTGGCCTTCGTCCCCGGGCTCCGAAGGCCTGCCATCCCCGAAGCATCATTTTTAGGTGTCATTTGCCCTAAGGCGCACGCACCCCTTCGCTGCAAAGGGCTCCGTGCGAGGGGCTACTGTTCGGGGAAATGGTTTTCCCTTGAGCAGGGGTCAAATGACATCAGCCTCCGAAGGCCTCGAGTTCTGAGCCCATCAACTAGCAAAGCCTCAAGCCGAACTCCATCTCTCTCCATATAAGATTACTCCAAGTACAGCCAAGATTTACCCCTCCAGAGCCAACCCTCCGGGTCCCCTCCAGAGAAAAGCCTCTGGGACCCCTTCGGAGTCCCCTCTAGAGCCAAGCCTCCAAGACCCCTCTGAGTCCCCTCCGAAGCGAAGCCTCCGGGGCCCCTCCGAGTCCCCTCCGGAGCCCTCTCGGAGCCCTCTCTGGGAGCCACTTTAGAGCCCTGTTCGGAGTCCTCTTCAGAGCCCTACTCGGGGTCCTCTTCGAAGAGTTCCTTGGATCCCCCTCTATGAGCTCTGGCCAGTACCCTACAGTAGGTGCTCTGGCCCAGAGGAAATATCCCAGTACTGCTACAGTGTAAAACCATACCAAGGGCCCAACCTCTGGTATGCCTTATACCTACTCCAGAAGTGATGTATATCTACCACGTCTGTAAGTCATATGTACATTAGCCTAACCTTTTTCCCCTCTTACCCCTATAAAGCATATGACACTTAGGGGCTATTTGGGTCTTTTCCTTTGGCCTGCGTGCCTATAAAAGCAGGGCCATGCCCTTGCAACAGGGACATATGCTCAGTATAGGAAAAACTATACCAAATCCACTATAAATTGGACGTAGGGTTATTATCGCTCCGAGGAGGCCTAAACCAGTATAAACCCTCTCTCCCTCTATGAGAACCCTTCGAGGTTCATGCCATACACTATACACCATCTCATAGAAACCTGTTTGTAACTAACGCAATTGTTACAACAGTTACTATGGGCAGCATGTCGAAGTGGCATACCGGGAGTACGTCCACGAAGTGGGGCACATCGGGACCTCGGCATAGGCCCCAACTATGCCCAAATGGTTGCACGTGTCCATCTCCTTCACCACTGACGATGTTGTCAGCATTAAGTTCCCACACGCTGAGCCCCTCATCATCACCACCAACATCGTCGGTGTCGAAGTCCGTCGGGTACCAATCGACGGTGGAAGCTCCGTCGACATCATTTTTGTGCAGGTCTTCGACCAACTCTACATCCCGAGAAGGCACTTGCTCCCAGGAACTAGGCCGCTGTAGGGCTTGGCCGGCCCACCCCTCGACGTCCTCGTCTAGATTGGCCTCGAAGTAACCTTCGGCAAGGGCTCCCTCGCGCGAGTTGAGGAAGTCATCTTCAACGTCATGGACACACCCTAAGCTTACAATGCCATCTTTGGAAGAGGCATGTTGAACTGATTTAGAGCCATCGTGCACCACAACTACCTCTACATGAAGATGCCGACTCAAGGGGGAGTCCTCACCATCCTTGGTGACCAAGCTACAGCTCGAAGGGTGGAGTATGGCCACACCGCCCTGTTGGAACCATGACAAGTCAACAGCGTGCGGGGGCACCTAGAAGACCAAGACCTCTAGCCCCAACCCCCTTCCGACAATGCAAGGGGACCAGCCACCAAGCCCAACCCCGAAGGCGAAGTAATCATGAAGATCATCATCAAGGAAGGGCAAGAATACTCCATCCAATTTGACGGAGGGCTCGCTCCTGAAGTCATGGCCATGCTGGAAGACGTGGTCTGGGATAACCTAGACGTCTTCGCTTGGTCAGACGAAGACATCCTAGGAGTAAACCGGAGCATCATCGAACACTCCTTGTCGGTGAATCTGAGCGCACGACCCATACGCTAGGGGCTCTAGAAGCTATCCACAGGAAGGGTCGAGCTCACCAAAGCATAAGTAGAAAAGCTTCTCTGAGCAGGGATCATCAGGGAAATTAGCCATACAATGGGGCTATCAAACCCCGTCTTCGTAAAGAAGAAAAACTCTAGCAAATGGCGCATGTGTATTGACTTCACTTCTTTAAATAAAGCATGCCCTCGTGACACGTACCCCATGCCTCGTATCGATCAACTAGTCAATTCCACACCCATCTCCGAGCTCCTTAGCTTTCTCGACGCCAACTCTGGCTACCATCAAATATGGTTGAAACATGAAGATAAAGCTAAAAATAGTTTTATCACTCCATCCGGAGTCTTCTGCTATGTATGAATGCCATTCGGCTTGAGAAATGCCGGGGCAACTTTTTTAGGCTAATTGCTAAGGCCCTAGATCATCATATAGGTCGTAACATCGAGGCATACGTGGAAAAAATTGTAATTAAAAGTGCACAAAACCAGCAGCATAGCCTAGACATAGCAGAAACATTCGATAGTCTCTAAGCCTAAAGAGTCCGTTTGAATCCCAAAAAATGTGTCTTCAAGGCGCGAGCCGGTAAGATATTAGGATACCTAGTTTCGAGCCATGGGATCGAAGCTATCCCCACTCAAATCAGCGCCCTGCAGTAGATGGCTCCTCTAGAGAATCTAAAGCAAGTCCAGAAGCTGGCCGGCCGCCTGGATGCTCTCAGCTGCTTCCTCGCTAGATCTGCTGAGCGAAGCCTCCCAATCTTCAAGGCACTAAAAAGATTAGCGGATTTTGCTTGGACCCCGAAATGCTAGAAGCACTTCGATGAAATCAAAGAATATCTTGCAACCTGGCCACTCTCACCATCCCCCTAGACGAAAAGACCCTCATCGTATACCTCGTGGCTACAGGCTTTGCGGTAAGCGTCGTGCTCGTGCGAGAGGAAGAGTTTGAAGGGAAGCTGACCCAAAGACCAGTGTACTTTACGTCCGAAGCACTTTCGGGAGCCAAAACGAGGTAAACTGAGCTTAAAAAGATAACTTATGCCCTCGTAATGGCTTTAAGGAAGCTACGTCATTACTTCCTGGCACATGGCATAACCATCCCTACTTCGTACCCCGTCGGGGACATGTTTAAAAGCAAAGATGCCAATGGGAAAATAAGAAAGTGGGCAGTGGAGCTCACCCCATTCGACATCACATTCATCGCCCGGATGACTATAAAGTCTCAAGTCCTCGCAGATTTCGTAGAGGAGTGGACCCCACCAGCAATATGGTCTCCGGAAGAAGCCAACGAATGGGCCTGGACGGTCTACTCCGGCGGGGCGTACCAAGCGTCCGGAGCTGGCGCAGGGGCAGTTATCATTTTGCCCTCCTAGCAAAAGGTGTTGTACTCTGTAAGGCTAAATTTTAATGTCATGAATAATATAGCTGAATATGAAGGCATGTTGTTAGGCCTTCAGAAGGCGCGCACACTAGGCGCCACCCAGGTCATTGTAAAAACCGATTCCTAAATTGTCGCTGGGCACATAGATAAGAGCTTTCAAGCACGGTACACGGACCTCGCCGCGTACCTAGAGGCCATCTGCAAGACCAAAGCAGCGTTTAAGGGAATCTCGGTCTGAAGCATCCCAAGAATTGACAACCAGCAGGCAGACGCCCTCGCTAAGGTAGCATCTGGAGGTCAAGATGTCTTGCCAGGGGCTTTTTTTGAGGAGCTATCTAGGCCCTCTATGCCATCTGTAGAACCCGTCGAAGTCCTCTACATACCCCCCGAAGACCGGTGGGACTAGATTTTGAGTATGCTTCAGAATGAAGAAACACTCCCCATAGGCCCCGAGCTTTTGAGGCTCCAACACAGGGTACGACACTACCACATCGTCAATGACATGCTATACAAGTTCGAAGTATGTTCTCCATTACTTCGATGCATCTCTAGGGCCAAAGGGCAGTAGATAATGCAAGACATCCATGAAGGCATGTGCGGCAGCCACCTAGCACTCCGAGCCTTAGGAGGGATGACCCTTCACCAAGGTCTGTACTTTCCTACCATCATGTCTGATGCCGAAGCACTAGTGCACACTTGCCAAGGATGCTAGTGGATGGGGGTGGCAGAGCAATCGACCCCCACCCCTCTCCATGTCATAACTCCAGTATGGCCCTTGGCCAGGTTGGGGATGGACCTGATAGGACCATTTCCGAGAGCAAGGAGAAAACTCAAGTTCGCAGTGGTTGATATCAAGTATTTTTCAAAATGGGTTGAAGCCGAGCCCTTGATAGCCATCACCCCGAAGAACATCCAAAAATTCTTCTAGCAAAATGTCATCTATAAATTCAGAGTTCCAAGGCAATTAACGATCGACAATGGTACCCAATTCAACGCCGAACCATTCAGACAATTCTGTGAGGGGCTAGGAATCCAATTATGCTTCGCAGTTGTCAGACACCCACAATCCAATGGCGCCGTCGAAAGAGCCAATGGAAACGTATTGTCTGGTCTAAATCGTCGGATTGTAGGCCTAGCCAAAGGACTCTGGACGGAAGAATTACCGAAGATTCTTTGGTCCATCCGGACCACTCAAACTCGGTCAACAGGATTCACGCCATTCCGGCTCCTATTCGGAGATGAATAAATGACACCAATGGAGATCAAGGGAGGATCCTTGCACACAACAGAGCCTGAAGACGAATAAGAAAGGCGCACCTCGCTCGATCTGTCTGAAGAAATGAGGCTCCGCGTCATCACCAACCTCACAAAAATACCACAACTAGACGAAAGCTTGGTATGACCCCAAGGTGAAGCTAAAAGAGTTAAAGCCTGGACAACTCATCCTCTGAAGTGTAATCACCCGAGGGAAGCTTGGCAACAAGTGGGAAGCCATGTTCATCATCCTCCACTCCGGCCGACCCGATTCATTCAAGTTAGCTAACCTAGAAGGAGAAGAGCTAAAGCATACCTGGCATGCGGAGCATCTCAAGTGTTACTTCACATGAAATTGTTGTAATTACAACCAATATATTACTCTGTAATAAAAGTCACCATGCGAATGATGCTCACCCCGAAACAACCTTAACGAAAGCGGACACACTACAGTATAGGATTCTTTTCAGGCTCGAAGTATCCACAATAATTATTCCGAGCCACAGGCTCAAAGCATCCATAATATTGATTCCGAACCATAGGCTCGAAGCATCCACAATACGGATTCCAAGCCATCGACTCAGAGCATCCACAACGCAGATTCATAACTAACGGCTCGAAGCGTATCCCCAAACGTAAAACCTAAATCACCGGCCCAAGGCATACTTTCCAAGAAACATATGCTCGAATCATAACGATAATCATTGCGTGAAGCTGGCAAGATGCCCACCTGCAAGGAAGTGCAGGGGGTAATAATACATTCAGAGCGCAAAACAAAAGGGGCGATTCAATCCATAAAATTTTATTTAAGTTATAATTGCAATTACAACATGGCCAAGATTCAAGCATCATCTAAGACCCTATGAGAAATTGGTGTCTAGCCCAAGAAGAAGACAGAAACCCTTCCGCTCCTGTAAGCTAGCTCGACTCCGAGAACCCTCTACAGGCCCCAATGCTCTCGGAGCCCTAGGGGCTGCAAAGGCTTTCTCCATAGCCTTATGCCGAGCCCGCCTTGACTTTTTTGAAGCCCTCCAAGACCTCTGCTCCTCCTAGAGTTGCGCCCAAGTTCGAAGGGCATGGTCTCCCGGCTCCACCTCTTCGGGATCCTAATCTACGTCAGACCAATCCATGAACTCGGACGATGAAGACGAAGGCTCCGCCTCCTTCTCTTCCTCTTTTATGAAAGTGAGCACCTCATTTAAAATATCAGGGTTAACGCTTCCATGGCTATCGTGAGGTATAGTAAAACAAGTGCATCTATTAGGCCTAAGGGCTTTGAAAATAGCCCACTGATGGCAAAGGGCATCCATCACTTCAAGTACCTTGACCTCAGTGTTCGAAGCGCCAACCGAACCCTGAGCAATTTTCAAAAGAAGTTCTCATTCATGAAGTTGTAGATCTTTTTACAAGACTAACTTTACAGGAAAGGCCCTAAGGGAGACTACACCTTCGGGTCCGAAGGAGGGACAATGGGAGCAGGCTTCGAAGGAGGCTGCACTCGTGGCTGCTTCTTGTGGTGAACCTCTTCCATCCAAGTCTTCACCGTCGACTGGCCTTCGGCCCTCCAAGGCGCTTGGAAGAGCTTCCAGGCCTTTGGCATGGCCGGGGATGGACCAAGGAGGCGGTCCACTCCGAAGATGATAGGTGCCACCCCCACCGCAGCCAGAATAACGCCTTCGATGTCCTCTAGGTGGTGAAGGACGTTGAGGGTGTCCACTCGCCCAAAGACTTTCCCGTACTTGGCTATGGTGACGTCCATGTTCCTTGCGTAGGCTTGGATGAACTTCAATCGACGGCTCAGGGGCTCACTTGCGGCGTCGAAGGACGAAGAGCAGGATGTTCTGTAGCGCTTCAGGATGTCCCAAAGAGTGCCTATGGTTTCAGCCGGCATCTCCTCATCCTTCGCTAATGACAAGTTCAGCTTCTCATTCGAAGTTAGGAGGTCCGAGATCGTCTTCTCCAAGGGTGACCCTCTGTGCCTCCAAGCCTTTGGCTTGCGCCGCTTGAGCGCGAAGCTCCTCGACTTTGGCCACCCGTACCCAGAGCTCGTCGACGTTAGCCCCTCGGACTCAGAGCTCCTCGACCTCAGCCACCCACAATTGGAGCTTGTTGACCTCAGCCGCTCAGACTCGGAGCTCCTCGACCTCAGCCACCCACACCCGGAGCTCGTCAACCTCAGCTACTCGGACTCGGAGCTCCTCGACCTACTCTCAGAGCTTCCTAGATTCAGTGGCCAGGACGTCCCGTTCATCCTAAAAATCCCACGCTTCCCCCTCGGCGGCATCGACGCGTTCACGAATCCTTGCGATCTCACAACTATGTTGGTTGCTCTCCGCGAAAAGGGATGTTGCGTATCCTTGAGCTAGGATGATGAATTGCAAAGAATAAAGTAAGTAATGGTACAAAAGATGGGGGAAGGAATCGAAAACACTTCAACAAATGTACCTAGCAGGCTACGTGTTCTATGGCTAAGTTCAAATCGGCCGAATCCTCCAAGGAATGAGGGCGGGAGACGGCAGCAGAAAGGCCCTTGGGCTTGCGAGCGGTCTTCTTCAAAGGAGGCTTTGAGGAGCAAACTAGGCCTGCGTATGCCTTCCTCTTCTTCAGGGCTAGGTCGGAGATGTCTATGTCCGGGAGCACGTGGTTGCATCGCTCCCATGTTCCCACCAACTCCATTCTCTGCTTCTTCTAAGCAGGAGCGGGGGCCTCAAGTACCCTCTTGACCACCAAGATCACCTGCTCCGGGGTCATGAGTACCCGTGACCCTGCGAACACGAAGGTACCCTCACATGAATACCTATTATCCAAAAGAAACCGCGATACCCTTTGTAGAAATGGGAAGTCGAAGCGTATAGAAGGGGCGTGAGGACGTCTCTAGGAGAGTCTTGTCCTGGATGCCTTCAAGGGGGAGATCTGGAGAGAGACGAACTCTTCGGCCAAGTCCTGCATGCTCATTCACTGAGCCATGAGGTGTAGAAGACAAATACGAGCCCAAGTCGAGCCAGCATCCACTGGGACATCGACCTCCCTCCAGTAGAGGATCTAGCGGAGGGGCCCTGACGTAGAACCAGTGGTGAATCCAATAGGAGTACCACCGCTCATTGATGGCCTTCGTAGGAAAGGAGTCCACGTGCTCCTTCCAAAAATTGAAATTGACGCTCCTGTATGCCAGAAGCATTATGGAACCATCAAGCTTGTATTGCTTCTTCGACTGGCAGCTGGCGTCATGCATCCTCGAAAAGACCTGAGCCCTCTCCTCGCATCCCTCTGCCCTCATGGGCCAATTGAAGATGGCCAAGCGGGCAACGTCGTTCGGGGATAGTTGCGACAAGTCCACATTATAGAAATGGAGGACCTCCGCCAGGAGTCCCGAAGCAGGGAATCCGAGTCCCGTCTCAAAGAAGGCTTCGAAGACGATGACTTCTCCTTCGCGCGGCTCGGGGATGGCCTCCTCTCCAGGAAGCCTCGCCTTAACACCAAGTTCAAGACAATCTTGGACTACGTTCTTTACTGACCCCACTATGCAGATAGATCTCTCTAGAACCAAGGTCTGCATGGTGAACTTCTCGATAGGCGGCCAGAGGTCTCGAGGGCCACCAGCCTTTGCAGAACTAGATGCCCCAGTGGTTGCGGCCACCGGTGTTGCTGCCGCCGTCTGTTGCTGGATGAAATGGGAATACAAAGCAGGAACAATGCTCTTTTTCTTCGTCATCTTCTTGGGAATGCAAGTCCGTGGTGAGGAAAAGGCTAACGGTCAAAAGTGAGGGGTAGGATGAGACAAGCGGTCGGGAAAGAAGAGCCAGAGATGAGTTGGGGACTCAAAGACAACAGGGGACCACTGCCTTTTATAGAAGCCTGAGGCATACACGGAAAGTCTCCAACGCACTAGTTCGCATTGCCCCAAGGCTGACATGTGGGGCCACGGCGAGACGCATCTGAAAGGGTGCCCAAGGAGCCTGAGTATACGAGCGGGAAGCCAAGCGACGAGGCACCTCGTCACTAGATCCTGTCGGATCAACTCTCCTAGCTATCAAAGACGTCCCAATGCCAGACAAGAGGTTTGCTTGCTCTTTGAAATATTATTACAACATTATTTCTTGCGCATGCCGCCTTTCTCATTTGCAGGTCAATCGAAGAGGCACATGCGAGGGGATACTGTTTGGGGGAAATAATCCCATCAGCAGTAAGGGCATAATAACGAATCCCGAGGACGGCTTTGAAGCCTGTGCATACAAAGCCCTCCGGCGTCAAATATTATACTATGAGGCAACCGCCTCGGAGTACTGAGTCCGCCCCCTGGATGAGAACCCTGCGATGATTCGGGGCCTCCATAGGCATACCAAATATAGCTACATAGGAAGCCCCGCTAGGGACTAGACGAAGATCACCACGAGGATGCGAGGCCTCCGCAGGCGTCCCCGAAGACAGTCCTACCAGAGGCTCAGTATGGGACCCTTTGTACCATGGTGGCCTTCACAAGACAACCACTAAAGTAAAGATGTGATGGCTACAGTATTGGGCGACTCCCGTTGAATGGGACATGAGGTTCCTGTAGCAATTAGGTCATGACCAAGCACACGTCAGGGCCATACGTGCGCTATCACTCCAACCAGACGTTAGCCCTACTCCACAGGTGAATAAAACTAGTACCGTCGTATCCCTATGAAATCTAGAATACATTGTCTATAGTGACGAATGTAACTCGGGGGTTAAAGGATATTTTCCCCATATGGTCCCTTCCTATAAATACCTTCCCCTCATATTGTACAAACATCTTGTTAAGGAAGAAAGACAACAAGAAACATAGTTATTATCCATCCTGGAGGCTCTGTAGAGACAAAACCCGTTATCTCGGTTAACCACTCAAACATGTTGGCGTAACCCTTTACGCCAACACATCTCAACTGAAATTTATCACTGTTATGGGAAGGTACGGCTTGAGGTTGCCCCTCTCTCATCCCACGACTTGAGGTATTCTTTTTTCGTCACTTGATAGATAGATATGACAGGAAGAACTATAGAAAACAAGAGTTCGCCGAGTGTCCCATGCACTCACCGAATCCCTAAAAACACTCGGTGAAGGGTTTGTGGAGTGTTGCACTTGGCGAACAACACTCAGTGACTCGTCTAGGCGACAATAGGGTGGCGATGCAATGATGACAGGGCGGCGACGTGATCAGGCAGGGTGTCGACGGGCTACAATAGTGAGGCAGACACCGATAGCGGAGAGGGAAGAAGTATTGTCCAAGGGGAGGGAGGAGGAGGGTTATATTTAATGGTGGGTTTGAAAATTTTTAAAAAGTTGGCGCCAAATTCAAAATAATTGAACGAGAAGCAAAACTTTTGTTTTGCGAGAGTTTGCACTTGGGAAACCCAAATTTCATGCCGAGTGGATTGAATTTTATTTTTGAAATTTTTTTCAAATGTGCTTTTCATTCTTTACCTAGATAATTTTTGTGAAATATTTTCATATTTAGTGGGTAAGGCCTAAAAATATACTAAAAAATACAAGTATGTTTTTTTGGATAATTGTTGGTGAGTTTTTTTGATCACACGGGTGGCCTGGGAGATCTGCATAGCTCCAGTGTAGGTCCTATAATCTTAGAAGAAAAAGGGTTTAGGGCACGCTAATTAGTTTGACCCTGCAACTGATAAGGAGTCCAAGAAAATAGCATTATTAGCAGAGTCTATCGGCTACCAAGCCGATGACTATAGTGAGGATAAAAAAACATGAACGAATACGTCGATCGGCCATAGGGCCGATGACTACTGCAGGACATTCGAGCTGAATATGCCATCATCCGATAATATGAGACAATCACGGGTAAGGGCCTATGGGTATCTCCCTAGTGCGCATAAAATAGAACATTGAATTAAAGATAACCTATCGGCTTGTACTCCGATAGAAATAAATAAAATGTGCTAGATAACATATCAGTATCATCAAAATCTTCATAATAACAAGCTTGGACCTAACCAAGACAGTAGCTTGTCACGATGAACTTAATAAAACTTCAAAGTATTGGGTATGCTTTATTTAGATGAATGATATAAAGCATGAAGTAGATACAATAAAAAGAGATGTCGTACCTAACCTATGAAGCCTTAGACTATGATACCTAAATCACATCAATCTAAGAGATCAATCTGATGCAACCTTAGACCTAGATAATACACCGAGATATACCAGCGACCGCACTGACCTAGCTGATGTCTTCAAGAGATCGATATGATGCAGCCTTAAAGAAACACCGACCCAATAGATACAATCGTTGGGGTGGCGGGACTCACCTCTTCGCCAGTGATCGAAAACGATGCAGCCCAACTCCGAATGGCGAATCCCACTATGGTTAACCTTGAGAAGCCAACGGTGGCGATGTGCCGAGGAGTAGTTGTTATTTAGCCAAACCAATTAGATACATATTTATAGCCCAAATACTTGCCGTTAGAGTAATCTACATTGTAACCGATTCTAGATCATCTTTATCTTCTCTCACTTTTATCTCCTTCAGGTCCTTCATGTCCGATCACGTTACATGTCATGGACGAGCTTATTTTACCATCTTTGATAGGACATCTTTAACTTCTGTTGACCATGCAACATCTTTAATGGGACTGGCCTTTACCAAATCTTGGCGTCAACATATGCCCCTAGTGTTGGAGCATCAAAGGGGTAACCGATGTGTTGACATGAAAACGTGCCCCCACACTTGGGTCAGTTCGACGATCCAAAAGTGTGCGGATACTTAGGAACAAGCCTAAGCGTATCACAACACTAACGTCACATTCTGACTACCCATAATAGTGGCAAGGGGGGTGGAGTCGCCAGGTAATCAGATCACATAGAAATAATCCAATTAGCCGAAAGAAATATATAAATAAAATAAACCAAATAGCTGACCGGAGCCTAACTGGTTCGAAGCATACTATGCGAAGGGTTTCACCGAAGAGGATCTTCGGCATCTGGTGCGAAAGGTCTTGCTGAAGGTAGGCTTTGGCATTCGGATCGATCTGGCCAAAGGCGGGCTTCGAACAGATCTCGACGTGAAATCACCTCCGAAAAGCAAGGTTCGATGCGAAGTCTCTGACATGACAAAAATACTCCGACGCAACACGCTGGTGTGATGAAGCTTGACGTGACGAAGCCTGCTGTGGAGCACTCTAGCATGCGGGACTTGGTCAAACCGATAACAGCGTGATGGGTCTGTCACGGGTAGTCGAAGAAGGGGTCCGCCGAAGGATATTCTAGCTACTTCTGAAAAATAGTTTCCTGGATCCAGACACCTCCGGCGAAGGGGCTCTGAGCGTGAAAACCTGCAACAGAACAGAGATCAAGTGCCAATTTAGTCTGGAGACCGAATCTACTAAGTGTTGCAGTAGGGAAGTGAAGATAGAAATCTGTTACGTAGATTAACGGATACTTCACAGGCGAAGTAACAAGGCGATAGCAATCTATTACATAGATTAATGGGTACTTCATGAGCGAAGTAGCAAGGCTTACCACAGTTTCATTGTGGCCGGCGGAGGGCTTCCAAGCAAACCCATGAAGTTTGTGCAGTAAAGTAAATAAATGTAAGGTACGGTTCAAAGCTAGGGCTTTGTGATTTATTTGTGTTGGGGGGAGGGGCTAACGAATCGGCCTCACCCCTATATTTATACTGGCTAGTCTTCTTATCTCTAAGTTTAATCTTGTAGGATTCGGCCTAATCAAGCTTAGGGATAAAAACAGCTAGAATCAGACTCAAACTCTATCTCCCAAACAACCCGAAGTGGGCCTTCAGCAGGGCCTGCCGAAGCCTGCTCCTCGGGCCAAAGCTTTGGCGAGGCAGGCCTTCGAACGCCTCTGGTCCGAAGGTAGCAAGCTGCTAGAAGGCCTCCAAAGCCCAATGTTCCATGGGCCTTCGGCCCCATAGGGCTTCGGCCTGATCTAGGACTTGTGTATATTCGGCCCAAATTACCAAAATTGATATTTTGACAATCTTTACCATTGTTGGCGGAAAATACTTCATCCTCAGGGCCGTTGTTGCAACAAGACAAAGGCAGGTGATTTAATCAAAGGTTTCCAGCATCTAACTCCGGAAGTATACTGAAGCAAGTTCGAAGGATAGGGGCGAACTCTAGTTCGGAGTATATCTTCGAACACTAACTCTTCAGAGAGCTTCTTTGCCAGCTAAGATGGAAGACTTATCTTCTTTCTCATTAGATTAGTCTTTTACCATTTTAGCCCTATTAAGGGTACCGAATAGTTTCCACTATGTCGGTTGTAACAAAGGGGTAAAAGGGTCTTTTCCTTAAGGTTTTGGCCTATAAATACCTCCCGTTTTACCCTGTAATAGGAATCGAATACTGAGTTATTCAATACACATCTTCGAACTACTTCGAGCTATTATCCAATTCGGAGGCTTGAAATAGTTCATTTCACAAACACTTCGTTTGTTGATTTCTAAACTCTGAAAACCTGTCAGCATAATCTTTTACGCCAACAGATGGCGCCGTCCGTGGGGAACCTAGTCCAAAAAACTTCGTTCTCTACCAAGTTCTCAAACCATGCCTCCCAAGCGGAGTTCAGGTGGTAGTCCTACTCGGAGGTCCCCTCGGACCTCCGGAGCAAGATCTTCAAACACAGTTGAGGTCGGAGGACCTTCGACATTTCCTCCACCTCAGACTCTGGAAGGAATTCCCCTTCCTCGAGCATATGGAGTTCCTCCCCCAACTCCATCCATACTTCGGCCAACCGGAGTTCCTCTTCCACCTCAAGTTCCACTTCGAACTGATGCATACAGTTCTCAAGACCTGGAAGGTCCTTCCAGAGGAGATGAAGATGGTCTTGGTGATATGGACGTTCAAATGGCCAGTCTCCAAGCTGAAGTAGCAAGGTGGCGGCAAGAAGCCACAAATAGGCTTCATTCTCAGGCCACCCCAGTCATCCCCAAAGTGCCCCAAGACGACGAACTTCCTTATCCCGAAGCCCCGGAGAACGCTTCCTTCGACAGCAAGTCTCCGCCGCATCTTGAGTTACACAAAGTGCGCTTTGATCCTAAGTTTAAAACTCTGAAGCTTTGCAAATATGCTGGAGACGAAGACCCTAGGGAGTTCTCCTGTTCTTATGCATTAGCAATTGAGGCCAGTGGAGGAGTGCGAGATACCATGGCCAAGTGCTTCCCTTTAGCTCTTGAAGGGGTGGCTCTATGGTGGTTCTAGTCCCTAAAGCCAGGGTCAATTAGAACCTGGGAGCAGTTAAGGAAGAAGTTCACAAGCAACTTTCAGGGTACCTTCGTACCCCCAATGTCTACAGGAAGCCTTTTCCATGAGAAGCAGCAGCCCGAAGAGACTTTAAGGCAATATTTCAAGCGCTTCGCCCATACAAAGTCGCAAATTCGAGGGTTAACTACATCCTCATTAGTTGATGCAGCTCGAGAGAGAGTTACCCATGCGGGCCTCCTTGATAAACTTCACCAGAAGCAGATATCTTCTGTTGCTCAGTTGATGTCTTATTTCGAAGAGTATGCAAGGTCAGAAGAAGGGTGGCTTCGGAGGACTGCTGCAACTCTGTCAATCCTGCAAGAAGTCAAGTTGGAAGTGAAGACTTCAACACCTTCACAGCGACCTAGCTTTGAAGTTCAGCATGACAGGCGTCGGGGGCAAAAGCATCCTCGTTCAGAAGTCTTGAACATTGCACCTCCACAGAAATTTGCCCCCAAGACTTCACAACCTTCGGGAAGCAAGACCAGCGGTTGGAGGATGCCAGGGAAGTCGGTTGGCAAAGCCCAGACCTTCTTTTGCTGTGTCCATGGTGAGAATTGAAGTCACGCAACTGATGCGTGTAAGTCTATACTCGCTTTAAGAGGCGAGTACCTTGAAAGAACTTCGGGTCGAGGCACTACCGACCGAGTTCCGACCGAGGTGCGTCCGGAGCCTGTCCAGGCTATTGCGCGTATAGATAACTTCGACCCTGCAAGGCAGCCTCCGGTGGTCAATGTTATGCCACCTCCGACGCAGGAAGATGGTCAGGATCGAGGGAAAAGAGTAGTCCTCCCCATTTCCGGAGGAGGGACTCTTGGTAGTATGTCGAAGAGGCAGAGAAGAGAATATGTCCAAGAAGTGGGCCATATTGGAACCTCTTCGTCCGCAGCTACCATGCCTGAATGGTCCCATGTGCCAATATCTTTTTTTGCAGATGATGCAGTGGACATAAAGTTTCCACATGCAGATCCACTTGTCATTACTGCCGACATAGCAGGGACTGAAGTCCGGAGGGTACTGATTGACGGAGGGAGTTCAGCAGATATTATCTTCACCCAAGCCTTCGATCAACTCTGCATCTCCAGAAAACATCTTCTCCCAGCAGCTCGTCCTTTGCAAGGCGTCGCAGGACCCCCTCTCGATGCCCTCGGCCAAATAGGTCTGGAGGTCACCTTCGGAGAGGGGCTACTGGCTAGAACGGAGGAAGTGATTTTTGATGTTGTGGATGCCCCGTATGCATACAATGTTATCTTCGGGAGGGGCATGTTGAATCAGTTTGGAGCTGTGGCGCATCATAATTATCTGTGTATGAAGATGCCCACGCAAGTGGGAGTTCTCACTGTTTTCGGAGATCAGGCCATTGCACGAAGAGCGGAATATGGTCATGGCCCTCCTCTTGACCCGAGACAGGTGAACACCGTGCAAGGCAACCCGGAGGATATTTCTGCTTCAGGTGAACCTTCAAAGAAGTCCTTCCCAAGGCCAAGCCCTGAAGGAGAGATTATAACAAAGGTTATTGTCAAAGACGACAAAGATTATTCATTTCAGTTTGGCAAAGATTTGCCTCCAGAAGTCGCTACTTCGTTAGAAAAAGTAGTTGGAGAGAATTTAGATGTCTTTGCCTGGTCTGATGAGGACATTCCGGGAGTCAGTCGGGATATTATTGAGCATAGTTTACTTGTGAACCCGAAGGTTCGGCCTATCCGGCAAGGACTCCGGAAGCTATCTACGAAGAGGGTCATCCTTGCTAAAGATGAAGTTGAAAAGTTGCTGAAGGATGGGATTATCACATAAGTAGCTCATACGGAGTGGCTAGCCAACCCAGTCTTTGTTAGGAAGAAATCTTCCGGGAAATGGCGCATGTGTATTGATTTTACATCTTTGAATAAAGCATGCCCCCGTGACCCCTATCCCATGCCCCGAATTGATCAACTGGTTGACTCCACTGCTAGTTCGGAGTTATTAAGCTTCCTTGACGTGTATTCCGGCTATCATCAAATTTGGCTAAAGCGCGAAGATGAAATCAAGACAAGCTTTGTAACTCCTTAGGGAGTCTTCTGCTATGTAAGAATGCCCTTTGGCTTAAGAAATGTCGGGGCAACTTTTTCGAGGTTAATTGCTAAGGCTCTAGGTCATCAAATAGGCCGCAATATAGAAGCCTATATGGATGACATTGTAATAAAGGGTGCTTTAAAGCACCAGCATAGCCTAGACTTAGAAAAAACATTCAATAGCCTTCGGGCATGTGGAATCCGTCTTAACCCCGAAAAATGTATCTTCGGGGCTCAGGCTGGAAAGTTGTTAGGGTATCTAGTTTCAAGCAGAGGGATCGAAGCTAGCCCCACTCAAATAACTGCGTTACAAAGGATGGCCCCTTCGGAAAATTTGAAGCAAGTGCAAAAACTGACTGGCCATCTTGTAGCACTTAGCAGATTCCTAGCAAGGTCTGCGGAGAGAAGTTTGCCCATTTTCAAAGCATTGAAGGTGCCTGAAGATTTTGCATGGACACTGGAGTGTCCAAAGATCTTCGATGATATTAAGAATTATCTCAGTAACGTCGCTACACTCACGGTGCCTGTTGCAGACGAAACCCTACTCCTTTACCTTGCGGCTACTGGCTCCACTGTCAGTGCAGTCCTTGTTAGAGAAGTTCATTTCAATGGGAAGTTGGTACAAAATCCAGTCTATTTTGTATCCGAAGCATTGTCCGGAGCAAAAACAAGGTTTTTCGAGCTTGAGAAATTCACCTATGCTCTAATAATGGCTTCAAGGAAGTTATGACATTATTTCCTAGCACATAATGTGATTGTACCCACTTCGTATCCCTTGAGAGATATGCTCCGAAGTAAGGATTCCACAGGAAGAATTAGAAAGTGGGTTGTTGAGTTAGCACCCTTCGGCATCTCCTTCGTAGCAAGGACATCAATTAAGTCACAAGTGTTGGCAGATTTTGTGGCAGAGTGGACTCCCCCTGCAGTATGGGCTCTGGAGAAGCCAAGTGAAGGAATTTTGACTATATACTCCGATGGAGCTTTCCAAGCATCTGGAGCGGGTGTCGGAGCAGTAATAATTTCGCCTTTAGGGCAAAAAGCAATGTACTCCGCAAGGCTCAACTTTAAGTCCACCAATAATACAGCGTAGTATGAAGAAATTTTGTTAGGACTTCGAAAGGCACGTGCTTTCGGGGCTACAAGAGTTGTTATTAAAACATATTTTCAAATTGTAGCAGGGCACGTAGATAAGAGTTTTCAAGTTCGTCATCCACAACTTGCAAAATATTTGTAAGAGATCCGTAAGATTGAAGCAGCATTTAAAGGGATTTCCATTCGAAGTATACCCAGAGCTGAAAATACGCAAGCTGATATCTTGGCGAAAGCTGCAGCTAGAGCTATGGACATTCCAGAAGAAGCTTTTTACGAAGAGCTCAATGCACCTTCGGTAACACAGATCCCTTCTACGGAAGTCCTTTGCATTCCAAGTACAGATTGGCGGAGTTCAATTATGGAATTGTTGCAAGGAGAAGCAAATTTGCCTGAAGGGCCACAACTTTCGAGGTTGAAGCTCAGAATTCGAAATTATCATATAATCAATGGTATTTTGTACAAGGCCGGAGTATGTTCCCCTTTGCTCCGATGTATATCTCAAGCCGAAGGTCAAGAGATTCTTTGAGGAATTCATGAAGGACTTTGCGGTAGCCATCTGGCCCCTCGAGCTTTGGCAGGAAAAACACTTCGCCAGGGGCTTTATTGGCCTACAATAATAGCTGATGCGGAGAGCTTAGTCTGCACTTGCAAGGGTTGTCAAAGCATGGGAAGAAGTCATCGTCCGCCAACAACTCTTCAAGTCATTGCCCCAGTGTGGCCCATGGCCAGATGGGGCATGGACCTTATTAGCTCCTTCCCAGTAGCAAAAGGAAATTTGAAATTCGCAGTGGTAGCGATTGAGTATTTTTCCAAGTGGGTCGAAGAAAAGCCCCTCACAACTATCACTTCGAATAATGTACAAAATTTTTTCTGGAAAAATATTATATGCTGGTTCGGAGTGCCTCGGCAACTCACAGTCGACAATGGGACACAGTTTGATGCAGGGCCCTTCAGGAAGTTTTGTGAAGATCTTGGTATACAATTATGCTTCGCTGCAGTGCGGCATCCTCAGTCTAACAGAGCTGTTGAAAGAGCCAATGGTAATATCTTGTCAGGGTTAAATCGAAGTATAGTAGGATTGGCAAAAGGATTGTGGACCAAGGAGCTCCCAAAGATTCTATGGTCCATTCGGACAACTCAAACAAGGTCCACGGGTTTCACTCCTTTTAGACTACTATTCAGAGATGAAGCTATGACGCCAACGGAGCTTAAAGGATGATCCCTTCACAGCACCGAACCGGAAATAGAAGTAGAAAGGCAAACTTCGCTTGATTTAACAGAAGAAACAAGGCTTCGAGCTATCGCTAATTTGTCAAAGTATCATCAGCAGACGAAGACTTGGTTTGACCCGAAGGTCAAGCTTAATGAACTTAAGCTGGGCCATCTTGTTTTGCGAAGCATTATAGCACCAGGGAAATTAGGGAATAAATGGGAAGGTCCATACATAATTCTCCGCTCAGGACGCCCTGGTTCTTTTAAGTTAGCTAATTTAGAAGGCAAAGAGTTAACGCAAACATGGCATGCGGAGCACTTAAAGTGATATTTTGCATAGGGGCTCCTTGTAACCATATGTAAACACCTTCTGAATTAATAAAGTTCATAGTTCAGATAATGCCTACCTCTCAAACACTTCATACTTCTAGTGGACGCACTGGAAGAACGAAGTTGGCTGGGAGGGCAGTGTCATTAATTTGAACCAATTTTTCGGACATCGAACCACTGGTTCGAAGCTTCCGACGAGGTGGGAAAGTCACTGAAAAACGGATTCCAAGCCACCGGCTTGAAAGCATCCGTAAAAAGAGTCGAAGGAGACCAAATAATGCGGATTCCAAGCTCCGACTTGAAAGCATTCGTAAAAAGAGTCCAAGGAGACCACTGCGAATTCCAAACCACTGGTTTGATAGCATTCGCAAAAAGAGCCGAAGGAGGCCAAAACAAAACAGAGTTTGAGCTGATAAGCTTCGAATATATGTGAAAAGAGTCCAAAGTGACCAATCGTTTGGGACACTAAAATGTCTGAAAAGTTCGTCCGAAGTGACTTCTTTCAAACAAAAGGTACTAAGTTACCAGTTTTATGACTCCAAGCAGTCAGACATTTTATAAGATTTTAATCAATCTTTAAATTGCTGAGGGGCTCCCAACCTCCAAAATTGTACTCTTAAGTTTTTCTTTCCGCCTAACCATCTTCGAGTACACTTCGAAGTTGCTTACGCCCAAAGAGGGGCTGGGAAGTAGGGAGACAATTTTAAAAATCAATCTTTATTATTCGAACAGATTACATTACATTACGAAAAATCTGTGTCTATACCAAGAAGGAATCAAACACCTCTTCGATCTCTAGAGCTACCACTAAAACCGGAACGACTAGTTCCAGAGCCGGGAGTCCTGATAACTCCACATTTAATTCTTCTTCCTCCCTTCGAAGCTCGAAAATCTTTTTGTTCTTGTTGAAGTTCAGCCCAAGTTCGAACTCGCTCGGGGCTTCTTTCCCAGCTCCGAAGTTCTTCAGGCTTTTTTCTTGTTCTTCAGCAATACCTTCGTCCTCAGACCATTCAACGTCTTCAGAAGACAAAGCTTCCAAGTTAACTTTTTTTTCTTCCTCTTTAATATAAGATAATATATCTTTACATATTGCGGGCGCAATTGCACCAGAGCTCTCTCGAGGAGTCAAAAATCGAGGTCGTTTATGAAGTTTTAAAAGATCGAAGGTAGCCCATAGCAGGCGGAGTTCTTCGGTAACATTTAATACTTCGACATCATCTATACGAGGTTGAGAAGCCTAAAAACATGATAAATAAATTTTCATTCATAATATATGAAAGCATAATTTTTACATAGTCGGGCTCCTAAAACAAAGCTAAACCTGCGGGTCCGTCGGAGGCTGGCTGCTCGAAGCTTGAGACTGAGCTTGTTTTTGGCGATGCCCTTCGTCAATCCAAGCCTTGATCGTTGTTCGACCTTCGGCTCTCCATGAAGCTTGGAAGGCTTGCCAAGCTGCGGCCACATCTTTGGAAGGATTAAGTAGTTGGTTCTCGTCGAAGGTAATGGGAGCCGCCCCCGAATCTGGTGCTATCGATAGCCCTAGATCTTCGTAGTAGCGAAGTACAACGAGAGAAGCTACTTGGTCGGAGATCTCTCCATACCGAATGCCTGCTTTCTTCATCATCTTCGCTGCTCCTTGGATCATCTTTAGCCGTCGTAGCAGGGGGACGTTGTCACTCGAAGGTAGTGTCCAAAGAGTACCGAAGTACTCTAGAACACCTAAAAGATTGTTCATGACCTCCGCGGCTACCTTCTCCGACTTCACTTTATCTTCAACTAAAGCATCCATTGACGAAGTCAGCTCATCTACCACAGCGGATAGCCTAGCTACCTCCGTAGCCAGAGAGCTCTTCTGGCTAAGCAAGTTGCTAGCTTCCTCCGTGGCTTTAGCCTTCTCCTCTTGAAGCTTAACTAGCTCAGCCCCTGCCGTGGCGTGCTCTGCCCGCATTTTCTCTATCTCGGCCCGAAGCACGATTTGTTCGGCTTCGAGTTTTTTATTTGCAGCCTCCAGACCAAGTCTAGCCCTCCTCTCCGCTGCAACCATTTTGTCTAAGCTGGAAATTCGAACTTCGGAGTCGTTAAGACCCCTCTGGAGAGCAGTAACCCTCTCCTGAAGATGAAGGCTTCCGCGCTCGTTCGAGACAGATGCAGCTCGAGCCAAAACTATTTGCTGTGAAGAGAAAAAGCAAGGTGAGAGATTATTCATAAGTTGAAATTAAACTTGTTTTGTAGATACTTCGTACCTGGTACGCTGCCCGTTCCAAGGCTACGTTGAGCTCCGAGCCCTCAACTTTGCTAAGGATGGCCACTAGGTCCGTCTCCCCAACTTCGTGGTTAGCTTGATCCAAAGGCTCGAGCAGGGCCCGAAGTCCGGTCCTTCGCTCCAAGAAAGGGGCTAGGAGGGGGAGCATAGACAGAGCCCTTTGGTCATCTTCGCTTGGCAAACGGTCGGAGCGCTGTGCTACATCTTCGAAGACCTCGGTAGACTGGCCCCCCTCCGCAGATTGATCCCCGTCTGTTGATTCAGATGGAGTTAATCCTGAGCTCGGAGCAGGAAAGGGGTCCATTTTGCCTTTACCTTTCCCAGGTCCCATCTGTGCAGCTTCTAGAACTGGCCCAGGAGTTGTCGAGGTCCCAGGAGCAGTATCTTCGGGAGGAGTCACCTCCATGGGAGCAGACCCTACCAAAACAAGGTATTATGTATTGCATAATTTTATAGGGTAATGAAAAATGCAGTTCGAGTGAAGTTTACCTCCGAAGCCTTGTCAGCGGAAAAGCACGGGGCTACTTGGAGGATCGAAGGCCACTTCGAAGTCGTCGTCGGACCTAGTGGCTGGAACCGAAGGGTTGATTGCTGGAGCCTCCTTAGGAGCAACCTCTACCACTTCGTCCGGAATCGAAGTTTGTTCAGCTGGAACTTCGACTCCGCCTTCAGCAACAGAGGTTTCTTGATGGGGCAAGTCAGGCTGGATGCTTGGATTCTCAGCCTGTCTGGAGCTGCTTGGAATATTTGGCACGTTTGCTGCATCGCCAGTGTTTACATCTGCCTGGGTTTCATCTTCGGCAATTAGATCTGCGAGGATCTTCTGCATCTCTATAATTCCTTCATCTTCAGATGAATCGGAGGGCGAAGCCACAGACCTTGGAGCCACATTCTTCGGCTTTTGGGCTAGTTTTTTCACTGGAGTCTTGGTCGGAGCTAAAGGACCAGCCTCCGCTTTCCTCTTCTTCGGCCCTTGCTCTGAAGGTACCCAGTCCAGAAGAGGAGGAGGTGCAACTCCGAGTACGCCCCACACTCAGTTAAGTCGCTCCGAACTACCCACCAGTTTTTCCCTCCACTCCTTTTCGGCTGGAGTTGGAACTCCCAAAATCTTCTCTGCAGCTCGAACAATTTGTTCCGAAGTCATGGGAGCCTGGGAAGCTGAAAGATAAGTTTGCATTAGTCATTTCATCAATTAATTTTATATACAACAAGTTGTTTTCAAAGCTACCTGCAGAGCTAGAGTTCGAAGATACTTTTCGGAGTCCACCCTCCGGATCTTCTTCGAAGGTTACAGGCCAGTTGGCCATCAGAGGTGGAATCTGGAGCCCGATGAACTCCTCGGATAAGTCCTGCATGCTCATGCGGTGGCTAATCCGTTGAAGCAAGCTAAGGCGAGCTTCGAGCTGGCCGGGGTCCGGTTAAACTTGAGCTTCCTTTTGGAAGTTTATACTTGTAGAGGTCCGGCCAGACGACTGCCTGCTCCAACTTCGGCATAGAACCACCGAAGAATCAAATCTGTGTACCATCTGGCATTAATGGCCTTCGCTGGAAATCTTAATTGGAATTCATCCCGGAGTCTGAAGTTGATATTGCCAAAGGCTACCACAATCTTCTCTCCTCCAGAGCCTAGGTAAGTCTTTGGTTGGCAAGATGCCCAGTGCAGTGCTGCGAAAATTTCTGCTCTTCCTTCGCAGCCTTCAGCTCATAGCGCCCATTCAAAGATGGCTAATCGTGCTATTGCATTCGGAGATAGTTGAGGAAGGGTGACGTGAAATAAGTCCAGTACCTCCGATAAGAATTCCACTGCTGGGAGTCCTAACCCCGCTTCGAAGACCACAACTTCTCCAAGCCTTGGCGAAGGGATGGACTCCTTTCCAGGTTTCCGAATGATGAGCTCCGAGCTAATCTTCCCCTCCACTGCTGCTGCGATCGTCTCCCTCTTGTAGGTAGATGGCCCCAGTTTATAATACTGGTCCGGATACTTCGAAGAAGCTGGGAGGAGATCGTGAGGACCGATCTGTTGGGGATTCCTTGCCAGAGCCGTCGACGCCATCGCCGCCGTCGGAGCCGCCATCGCTGTTGGCGCCGCTACTGTTGCTGCCGCTGCCGCTGCCGCTGCCGCTGCCGCTGCCGCAGCCTGTTGTCGGGCTAGGGTCAAAGTCGCTCTAGGAGCCTTGATCTGGTTTTCACCATGAACTCGCACCAGATGTTAAAACTAGAATCTAGAAGCTAAGGATTGGTTGTGCAAAGACGGTGAAGAAGGTATTCGAGAAGTGTCTGGGTCCTCTATTTATAACCCAGGTCCATGATTTTTGACCGTTCACATTTGCCGTTTCGCATTCTTGACCGTTACTCTTTGCGAAGTTAACACACCGCGTAACTTCTGCTGAAAGGAAAAAGCCAACAACTATTTCTTCTAAGTCTAAAATGCTTTCTAGCTTCTTAAGTTAATTCCGGGATAGTTCGAATGTAACTTTCTTAGGAGTCAATTCAAAGTTTTAAATCTTCATATACTTTGGAGGTTGATTAAATCTGTTAACTCCTAGGCATGATTATTTTTCTTGCGTATACTGCTCTCCTAACGTTACAGATCTAGTGGAGAAGCGTATTCGATGGGCTACTGTTGGGGGAAAATACTTCATCCTCAGGGCCGTTGTTGCAACAAGACAAAGGCAGGTGATTTAATCGAAGGTTTCCAGCATCTAACTCTGGAAGTATACTGAAGCAAGTTTGAAGGATAGGGGCGAACTCTAGTTCGGAGTATATCTTCGAACATTGACTCTTCAGAGAGCTTCTTTGCGAGCTAAGATGGAAGACTTATCTTCTTTCTCATTAGATTAGTCTTTTACCGTTTTAGCCCTATTAAGGGTACCAAATAGTTTCCACTATGTCGGTTGTAACAGAGGGTTAAAAGGGTCTTTTCCTTAAGGTTTTGGCCTATAAATACCTCCCGTTTTACCCTTTAATAGGGATCGAATACTGAGTTATTCAATACACATCTTCGAACTACTTCGAGCTATTATCCAATTCGGAGGCTTGAAATAGTTCATTTCACAAACACTTCGTTTGTTGATTTCTAAACTCTGAAAACATGTCAGCATAATCTTTTACGCCAACAACCATTAATGTCATTTTTTGCTATCAACACATGCCCCCCTGCCTTTTAGTGAACTAAGGAAACTAAAAGCATAACTGGCTAAGTACGATACCTTTCATATCGGCCCTTTCGACACTTTCAAGCGCTTTGCCACACACTTGGGAAATACTTTTTCAAGTACCTCCCATTCAAAGCCCTTCGAA
This sequence comes from Zizania palustris, assembly GCA_019279435.1. Classification (NCBI taxonomy): domain Eukaryota; kingdom Viridiplantae; phylum Streptophyta; class Magnoliopsida; order Poales; family Poaceae; genus Zizania; species Zizania palustris. Next base: position 5,686,208 of record JAAALK010000286.1, on the reverse strand, counting down.
ACCACTCTCCTTGTAGGGATTCCAGCACATATGAATTACTTGGAGCAATTTTGGCTATTTGAAAGGGCCTTCCCAACTAGGTGACCATTTACCAAATTTGGGGCTCTTAGTACCTAAGGGTAAAATCGTCTTCCAAACCAAGTCACCAACTTGAAATGATTTTGGTTTAAATTTTTTATTGTAAGCTCTAGCTATTATTCTTTTGTCTTTTTATATAGCTTCTAAAGCCCCTAATCTCTTATCGATCACTTCTTCTAAGTTATATTTTAAAAGAGTCTCATATTCATCTACCAATAAGCCATCTTGCTTATGAAATCTTAAAGAACCAAGATCCACCTCTACATGAAGAACGACTTCTTGCCCATATACTAACTCATATGACTAACTTTGGTAGCACCATACTTTACAACTCTACAAGCCCACAATGCTTCTGAAAGCACTTCATGCCATCTTTTAGGGAACTCTTCAATTTTCTTCTTAATGAGTTTAATCACAGTTTTATTACTAGACTCGGCCTAACCATTGGCCTGAGCATAGTATGGTGAATAGTTTATCAACTTAATACCATAAAATTCAGGAAAGTCTCTCACTTCTTTAAAAATGAATGAAGTACCTTGATCTATATTAAGAGTTTGGGGAATACCAAATCTATGTATAACGTGCTTCAAGATAAAATCAGTTACCTCATTGTGAGTCATATTCTTGAGAGGCACGACTTCATTCCACTTGGTGAAGTAGTATGTCGCCATCAGCACGAACCGATGCCCTTTTGAAGAGGGAGGATGAATTTGGCCGATGAAGTCTAAACCCCAACCTTAGAACGACCATGGCTTGATAATAGGATTAAGTAGCGATATAGGGGCAAACTGAATATTACCAAACTCCTGACACTCCTCACACCCTCTGTAGTATTTAAAACAATCCTCGGTCATGGTCGGCCAGCAGAAACCTGCTCTTTTGAGCATCTAACTCATTTTCTGGGATGACTGATGAGTGCCACAAAGCCCTTCATGGACTTCTCCCGTAGCCACTTTGGACTGATTGGCATCTAAGCATCTCAAAAGCACTCTATCAATAGTTTGGCGGTATAATACATCATCTAGCAACAAAAATTTAAATGCCTGTCACCGAACTTTCCGATCAACCCTTTGATTGGGATTTCTTAAATAATGGACGATTGGAATTCTCCAATCATCCTTATGGACATCCGTAGGGTTTGCTAGAATAATATCCAAATTGCTAACTTTGGAGTGCCCCCTTGGCCTTTCCTGCTTCTACCGAAGGCCGGCTAGATCGGCTGTGCGGAGCCGATCAGAGTGAAGCCTTCCGCTGGAGGGGTCCGGTGTGTGAGGGCCTCTGTCATCGAAGAAGCTTCGGCATGAGGACTCCGGCGCGCAGGTCCCTTCGGTGGATGAAGGGCTCCGGCACGAGGGTTCCAGCACGCAACACCCTCCGGTGGCCGGAGGGGTTTGACCCGGAGGGTTTGGCAGACCTCGCATCTGCTCGAAGTTTCTAGCTTTAGTGGTGAGATCAAGCACTGGTTTTTCTTGTAAAGAAAAAAATTCTCTCTTGAATTGATAGCTAGATGCTTGCTGAGCCAAATCATTTGCATTTGAATTGGCCTCTCTTGAGATGTAAGAGATTTTGAAGTCGTCAAAAGTTGCAATTATGTCTAGACATTTATCCAAGTAGCTATTTAGCAAACCATTAAAACATTGAGCACTTTTAGCTACTTGTTGTACTACTAACAGAGAATCACCATAAGCATTAACATGTTTGGCACCTATGGAGTCTAGCAATTCAAGTTCTAGCAATAAAGCTTCATATTCAGCTTGGTTATTAGTAGAAGGAAATTCTAAACGGGTCAATGTTTCGAAGAGCTTGCCGCTAGGTGATATGAAAACTACCCCGATACCTTGGCCATTCTTACAAGATGAGCCATCAAAATAAAATTTCCATGGCACTACCTCAACTAGAGCAATATCATTACTCCAATTGACATCTACGTGGTGATCAACTATAAAATTAGCAACAATTTGGCCTTTCATAATTCTTAATGGTTCATAAGCCAAATCGTATTCAATTAAAGCGTAAGCACACTTTCTGATTCTTCCACTTAGAATCGGCTTTTGCAACATTTATTTTATGACATCGGTTTGGCAAGCGACAATACATGTGCTAAGAAGAAGATAGTGACATAATTTGGTATATGCGTAATAAAGTGACAAGCACAAACGCTCCACGAATATGTACCAGGTTTCGGTGTCCAGTAGGCGGTGGCCCAAGAATGGGATGATGTACTCTTTCGCCTCCACCTCCTGAGTTAGCACGACTCCTATCACGCTATCTTCTACAGCGATGTATAGCCGAAATATAATTCTGGCCTTTGGTGCTCTAACCACGGGTAGTGATGATAAGCACTCTTTAATCTTTTCAAAGGCGCTTTGCTAACTTGCCCCCCAAGTGAACTCGGCTTCGTTCTTTAACCGGAGTATAGGGACAAAAGCATCGATTTTGCCAAACAAGTTAGATATAAAGCGACGTAAATAATTCATCTTGCCTAGCAACTTTTGCACATCTCTCTTGCATGTCGGCGCTGCAAAGTTTCTAATATTTTCAAGACTCTTAGGATCAATTTCAATACCTCTTTCATGAATCATGAATACTAAAAACTTGCCTACCGACACGCCAAAAGCACATTTGAGCGGGTTCATTTTTAAACCATATTGCCACATCCTATCAAAAGCAACTTTTAAATCGGCTAAGTGGTTTCCCATAGCGTCCGATTTGACTAGAACATCATCTATGTATACTTCTAACATAAATCCTAGCAATTCATGAAAGATCAAGTTCATAGCATGTTGATATGTAGCGCCAACATTCTTTAAACCAAAAGTCGTAACGACCCACTCAAACAAGTCGACAAAACCAGGGCATCGAAAGGCTGTCTTGTAGACGTCCTCTTCAGCCATAAAAATTTGATTGTAACTAGCGTTGCCATCAAGAAAACTTAGTACCTTGTGTCTTGAAGCATCGGTGATCAACATGTCGGCTATCGGCATGGGATATTTGTATTTCAGAGTGGCCTTGTTCAGATCCCTAAAATAAATACAAACTTGTATTTTGCCGCTCCTCTTCTTTTCTACAAGCACAATGTTAGCGACCCATTCAGCATACCTGCATGGCCTAATAAACTCAGCCTTGAGCACTCATTCTATCTCCTCTTTAACTCGGTCATAGATGGCCTAATTAAAGCGACGAGGGGGCTGCTTATAAGGCTTAAACCCAGATTAAATAGGTAGCTGATGCTCCACGAGCTCGTGACTTAATCCAGGCATCTCGCTATACTCCCATGCAAAACAATCAACGTATGACCGAAGCAACTTTATTACTTCGACCTTCTCGTCAGCCTATAAATTTTTGTTTAAAAAGGTCGGCCTTGGGATGCTACCATTGCCAATGTAGACTTCTTCTAAAGGATCGGCCGACGCAAAACCTTGTCCTAATTTCTCTACTTCGCTAAAATCTTCAATGGCCTCGACAATACCATCTATAGAAGACCGATATTGCTCTACGTGAGACTTTAGCCAATCAAGATTACTTTTGCTAGACATGGATAATAATTTAAAAATAGATGTGCTACACCAGCCGGCTTTACAGACACGGGTACAAAACATCCCACGGATACACTGACTAAGTCGTAATCCGAAAGGTCCCTACCTGATAGACACTCTACTTTGTTGTGGATGGCGTCGATGGACACATCGGCCAATGCTACCTGGGCCGAAGTGTCTGCTGGTGTGACTTCTACGTCATCGCCTTCCCACTATATCAGGCATTAGTGAAAAGTAGAAGGAATATAGCAATTTGCGTGAATCCAGTCACGCCTGAGCAGTACGCTATAGTTACCTTGCACGTCAACAGCGAAGCATGCTATTGGCAATGTCTTGTTACCTACTGTTAACTCTATGTAGAGTACGCTCTTTGTCTCAGAACTCTCGCTGTTGAAGCCGTTGAGCATTAGGTTAGTTTTCTTTAAGTCATCTTTGCCCCTGCCAAGCTTCTTCAATAGAGAGTAAGGCATTAGGTTAACAGTGGCGCCACCGTCGATAATCATTCTGGAGATCAGCTTCCCATCAATGTGAACCCTGACGTAGAGAGGCTTTAGGTGGCAAGCCGTATCCTCGGATTTCTCAAAAATAGCATTGCGTGGGTCGAGGTTTAACTGAGCGACCTCAGGCTCATCTTATGGTAGGGCAAACTTGATGGGCAGCATGACGATGTTGATGTCCATCGCCTGAGGTGCGGGTCCTTTGGAGACAGGCGTATCATCATCATCGAGCATGTCATTGTCGTCGTTGTTCGGGATGGAAGCTGTGTTGCTCATATCAACCGCCTTAGGTCTCCATACCCACTTCATCATTGGCCGAGGGCAGATTTCCTCAAAGATGGTGTCTCATTCATCCTCGGCCTTCTTCCTGTGCATCTCCTATGCCCGTAGGCATTGTAGACTCCTTTTCTGTGATTTGGACATGCCCAAGGGTGCCCAAGATGGGTGTGGCTTTGTACGTGGCACCACCACCCTATTTCTATGATTTTTGGCCGAAGGGATACCTCCCAGGTTGGCCTCGCGTGTTTTCTTATTGGAGGACACTTCGCTGCAGACCCTATCGGTTGGACCGGCCTTGTTCGGCCGATCAGACCTGGCTCTAGCACAGGCCTCGGCTAGGTTAGGGGACTTACCTCCGTTGGGCTTCGACGAGGGGGCCTTCGGGATTGGGACTTCTCGAGACCCTACTTTGACTGTGATGGCTTCGGACTCCCTCTCCTTTGCCTCTTCGCATCCATCTCCCTTGGCTCCATCCTATGCGAGTCGATTCAGAGGTACTATGGAAAACCTGTGGATGATGTCTCCCTTCACCACGTCTGTTTGTCCCTGCTAGTTATAATACTCTGAAGGAAAACAAGGGGCAATGTTATTCTATGAAGGGTCCTCGGGGGGCGAGGTGTACGGAGCCCACGGGGTCCCTGCCCAATTATATGGCGGAGGCATCGGTCGCTCTAGTGGCTTCACCCATCATGAGCCGAACCCATTACCCGGAGGGTGGTTCGGCCATGTCGATGGTATTTCGGACCATATTATCGAAGGGTCTTGCCAAGCCAGAGGTATGGTTGGCCATTGCGGGCCGAAGCCTCCCACCGGAGGGTTTGCCCAGAGCGGAGTTGAGTCCGACCATTGGGGCTCAAACTCATTGTATGAAGGGTTCATCCACTGTGGTCCGAAGCTACCGAGCGGAGGGTTCGACCACTATGGTCTGAAGCCACCATGCGAAGGGTTCAACCACTATGGTCCGAAGCTATCCTCCGACTGTTTTTGCCCCTTCGGCTATCTAAGTCTTTTTGCGCAGGGGCCTATTTCCTTTGCTTTTTTGATGTTTGTTCAAAAGCATCTGTTACGTCACCTTCAGCTTCTTGCGAGCCCTAGCCGAAGGAGATGTGCTGAAATTTCTTTTCCACACCCCTACTTTAGGGTTCTTTTGTACAAGTGTGCGTGTGCGCGATTCTCCAATAATGATTGTTTTCCCTTTAGATGACTCGGCCTACTCCGGCCGAATCAACACCCTCTTTTCGTCAAGGTCAATGGTGTTCACGGGAAAGGGGTCTTTGTCCAACTTGATCTTTGGACTGGGGTCTATTTTCAATCGTCGTCCTTCTTCTATGGCTGATTGAACCTGTCGATGAAAAATATTGCAATCATTAGTATAATGGGAATGTGGATCATGCCACTAACAGTAAGGGTGTTTCTTTAGCTCGTCGGCGGATGGAATGACTTGGCCCTTAGGCAACATGAGAAGCTGGTTCTTTAAGAGGAAATCAAATATTTTATCGCACTTAGTTATATCAAACGAGTATTTGACTTCGCTAGGCCGACTCTTGGTGGGAGACGGGCGTAACTCAGAACAAGTGATGGGTTTGCTCTTAGCATTCCGAACCCATTCGGCTACGTACATGTCAGCCGAATCCTCTTCTTCCTCCGATTCCTCCTCGTCGGAATGTTCCATGATGTGGACTTTTGCCCAGGCTTGTTGAATGTTTTAACAAACCTTTTATCCTTGCCTCGGCCTTCTTGGACCAAAGCCTATTGTAAGACTTGCCTAACTTCTAAAATGTTTTGGTTGTCTAATCTTTCTTTAATTTCAGAACGCAACCCGTTGAAAGCTAGATCTGCCAAATCCCTTTCTAAAATATTAAGACTAAAACATCAGTTTCTGGTATCTCTAAAGTGCTTGATATACTCAGAAACACTCTCGCTAGATTTCTGTCTAACCGATGTCAAGTGTGAAAGCCTAAGTTCTGTTTCACCCATATAAAAATAGCCATGGAACTTTTGTTCCAATTCAGCCCACGTCTAGATAGAGTTCGGCGGAAGCGCCGAAAACCAAGTGAAAGCTGTGCTGGATAGTGAGAGAGAAAATAGTTTAAGTACTCTAGTGTGGTAAGAACTGGCTAATATGCTCTAGTGTGGTTTTTGTACCCTCACCATCGAACTTGGTGAATTCAGGGACTCTATAGCCGCCAGGGTACGGTATAGTGTCGAAATAGTCGGGGTACGATTTCTAGTAAACCCTAGCCCAACCCCTAGGTACGAAGCCAGTGCACTCCCTAAATAGCGTGCGGATTCGCTCCTCTATGTCATCTTGGCCTATTTCCTGTGCGCGTCTGTCATGCGGGGGTGCGACACACGGAGATATATCGGTGGGTCGGCCGCGGGGGTATTCCTCACATGATGGATCTGGGTATATGCCATGTTCAGTCCTATGCGTTTGTGCATGTGGCACGGGCAAAGCAGGAAAAAATGGCGCAGGTGTAGGTGGCGTGCAATAAACAGGGTTAGCTTGGACATGTGTGTAGTGGCTTGTCTCAGCCGCATATGCTGAGGCCGGAGACATAATGGTCTTGCTAGTACTACCATCGGTTCTGCTATAGATATGATTCACCAGAGGTGCACTAGTGATTGGAGTTGGAGGAACGACCTCGATAAAGGTGAACCTTTTAAGTGTCGCCTGCACTTGAGAGCTAACTGCCAAATCTAAACGGTTGGCTAGCGAAGCTCTAATGGCTTTATCTACCGATGCAGCTATTTTTTGCTCAATTTATAAAGAAGATAAAGGAGGAAATACCGGTGTTACCTAGGTCCGAGCGAGGTTGGGGGTGTTGACGTCGCGCTTGATGAAGCCCGCGCGTGTCGTGACATAGCTCCCAAGCATGAGGTCTTGTAGCGCTTTAATTTTTTCCTCGATCTCCGTCCATTCTTCTTCAGGGATATCTTCAAGGGTTGGCGTCATGATGTTAAGGTTGTCGATATCTGCACCCCCCATAGGATCTATCGGCGATGTAGATGTCGTAGTCATCATAGACGTACCCACGGTCAATGTAGATGTAACTGTCATGTTGGCGTAGCCTTCCCCAGTGGAGTCGCTAAAAAGTGTGTTGACACAAAAACGTGCCCCCGCACTTGGGTCAGTTCGACGATCCAAAAGTGTGTGGATACGTAGGAACAAGCCTAAGCATAACACAACACTAGCGTCGCGTTCCAACTACCCTTAACAGTGGCAAGGGGGTGGAGTCGCCAGGTAATCAGATCACACAAAAATAATTCAATCAGCCGAAAGAAATATATAAATAAAATAAACCAAATAGCTGACTGGAGCCTAACTGGTTTGAAGCGTACTGTGCGGAGGGTTTCACCGAAGGGGACCAACGGCGTTTGGTGTGAAGGGTGTCGACGAAGGTAGGCTTCGGCATTCGGATCGATCTGGCTGAAGGTGGGCTCTAAACAGATCTCGATGCGAAATCACCTCTGAACAGCAGAGTTCGGTGCGAAGTCTCTAACACGACAAAAATACTCCGACACAACGCGCTGGCGTTACTCCATCTAGCGCGAAGTGTAGGTGTGATGAAGCCTACTATGGAGCGCTCTAGCGTGCAGGACTTGGTCAAAACAACAATAGTGTGACGGGTTTGGCACGGGTAGTCGAAGCACAAGTCCGCCGAAGGATGTTCTGGCAGCCTCCGAAATCAGTTTCCTGGCCCAGACACCTCCGACGAATTGGCTCTGAGCGTGAAAACCTGCAACATAACAGATATCAAGTGCCAATTCGGCCTAGAGATCGAATCTGCTAAGTGTTGTAGTAGGGAACCGAAGATAGCAATCTATTACATAGATTAATAGATACTTCACAGGCGAAGTAACAAGGCGATAGCAATGTGTTACGTAGATTAACGGGTACTTCACGTGCGAAGTAGCAAGGCTTACCATGGTTTTGGCGTGGTTGGTGGAGGTCTTCCAAGCAAACCCACGAAGGTTGTGCAGAAAAGTAAATAAAAGAAAGGTACGGTTCAAAGCTAGGGCTTTGTGATTGATTTGTGTTGGGGGGCGGGCCTAATGAACCGGCCTCACCCCTATATTTATAGGGGCTAGTCTTCTTATCTCTATGTTTAATCTGGTAGGATTCAGCCTAATCAAGCTTAGGGATAAAAATAACCAGAATCAGACTCAAACTCTATCTCCTAAACAACCCGAAGTGGGCCTTCGGCAGGGCCTACTGAAAGCCCGCTTCTCGAGCCAAAGCTTCAGCGAGGCAGGCCTCCGAAGGCCTGCGGGCCGAAGGTAGAAGGCTGCTAGAAGGCCTCTGAATCCCATTGTTCAATGGGCCTTCGGCCCTATAGGGCTTCTGCTTGATCCAGGACTTGTGTATTTTCAGCCCAAATTACCAAAATTGATAGTTTGACAATCTTGACCATTAATGCCATTTTTTGCAATCAACATGATGCTTCAAAATTATGGGTCATCATCACACTCTGCCATCACGTCTCCCTATGCAGTAGTCGACCATGTGGTCGATGACCCAACTTGTGCTCAATCGACCCCGCCTAGTGGAGGTACTACAATAGGTGGATCGGTGGCCGCCATCATTGCTGGGGTGGCGACCGATGTTGGGATTCCTTCTGCTTCGTGCTCTTGCCAGGTACTTTACTTATTTTAATTCCTTGTTGACCTCCTCATGGCTAACATTGACCTTAAATGCAGCCGATGTTCAGTGCTATGTGCCCTTCTATCCCGAGGAAAATCTTGAATAGGAAGACTCCCACATCCTTCCAATGGTTGTAGAAGAGGACGACGCCGCCGCCTATTATGCCGATGGCACTCCACGATCGGTTATCCCTACTAGGTCCATTGACGTAAGTCTTTCTTGTACTTGTGGTCACTATGTGGTTAGCTTTTGTTTAACTATTCTTGTAATTTCCATCGGCTTTGAATGCAGCCAATGCTGAACCCCACAAGCTCGCTTGCCCCCCAGGGAATTGCTAAGGAGGATGATGTCATCACTTCTTCTGTCGATGGCACTTCACAATTGGCTGTTCCTACAAGACCTACTGACGTAAGCATTTTGGACTTATTGTCGTGATGCCATTGCTTCATGTCTAATTTTATTTTCCTCTTTCAGTCTTTCATCCATAAATTTCCCTTGGATGTCGGTTCTTTTCTTTTGGCCGACAAGGATGTCCCAGGCATCCCTGCATCGGCTACGATTCAATTTTCCCTAGAGGTGAACAAGGCTTTATTGGATTTGTTGAGTCGCCTCAAGAGTCTGGTGGAAGCCTTGGTTAATTATTCTCTGCCGATAAGGGGATGTCTTAATGATATTCTAGACCTCCTTCCCCTGGAGTTGGTCGACATCCTTACACTGGCCGCATACTTGGAGTTCCATTGGGCAAACGTGCAGTGAGCACTAAAGCAGATGGCCATCTGAGACAGTTATGTGTCACAGCGAGAGGCAATCAAAGTCCATGTCGCAACAGCGGCGATCGAGAGCACTCTCTTAGATCGGCTCCAGGGCGAGTTGTCAGTCATATCGCAAGAACTAGACCAACTTCGGATGGAGGAAGCTGATCTAGCCTCGATGTTGGATAGAGTACGGGTGAGGATCACCGCAAAGGAAAGTTCCCCGGCCTCCCTTCTGAATGGATCGAGGCCCAAAGATGTCGACTTACCAGCGCCGTCCACCTCATGTAGCGCCGACGCTGCGCCCTTCGAGATGTCCCCGTCTCGGATGTCGAAGACCATGCTAATCTTCGGGGCATCGATGTGATCCGGTTGCGGGCGATTGAAGGCAACCGCCGTGCTCTGCATTGACATCTCGCTATATTTGTCATCCGACGTAAAACTTTATATTTTTGCAATATATTATCATCAGTTCCTTGGCTTGATCCTAGGTTTTTTGTGTCTAAGGGTGATGCTTTTGCATTAGCCATCTGAAGGCGATATCATTGGCATCAATTGTTTTGCGTGTAGATCTTTAGACATTTGTCTAGATGATAAAGAAATATTTCTCCAATTACTTCTCATCCGATCCTCTCTGATATCTCCAAAGTAACATTATCAATCCACTTTTTGCTTCATCGGGGTACCTGGGTACTTACGAAAGTTTGCCTCGATCAGTCATCAGGTATGATGTCTACCTCTTGTAGCTCATCGGCTGCGGCGAAGCATTGACCGAGTCCACTTTTTGTTTTTTAGATGATGTCTTCACAAGGTGATTTGGGTAGTTCTTTGCTTATCGGTTTGACTCCATCATTTGATATTTCAAGAAAATTTCCATCCCAAGCCTTCCTTGATATACAAACAACTTCTTCCATCTCCCACATCGAGGCGAGGATTATTTTCACTTGATTGCTTACCCACAGCATGAGGCTTTGGTGCATCGTTGATGGGACGCAGCAGTTTGCATGAATCCAATCTCACCCCAGCAACAGATTGTAAGATCCTTTTCCCTCTATGTCAAAGAATGTGGTCAGCATTGCATTGCTCCCAATCGTTAGTTCTGTGTTTAGTACTCCCATCGTGTCTGACGAGTTACTGCCAAAGTCCCTTAATACCATATTAGTTTTGATAAGGTCTTCCAACATTTTTCTTACCTTATGGAAGGTGGCATATGGCATTAAATTGACAGCCGCCCCTTCGTCTATCATCATCTTGGACATCGTCTTCCCGTTGACCAAACCTTTAATGTACATAGGTCTTAGGTGCCGATGCCCAGGGTCTTCTAACTTATAACAAAATTGTTGGTTGTGGAGCCAACACTAGTTGAGCCATTGTATTGGCTTGATCTGCGTTACCTTCAGAAGATACCGAATACTTTGCAGGGAGAAAGAAAAACAATATTTACCCCTACGTTCTTCTTGTCATCATGATCGGCCTTATCTTTTACTTGTCATTCACTTCTAATCTTGTGGGGCCGATCAGTTTCCTCGCCGCAACTTTGTGCCTTCATCTCTCTCTATCGCAGTCATTGTACTCTTCTCTTTTCGTTCCTTATGAAAATCACGTTGGGGCACCACTGTGGCTTTTCTGGTGCAGTTTTTCCATGTGCTAGTTGGCTGTCATCTTCAAGGTTGACGGGGCTGAGCCTTTCGAGCATCGACACCCTCGGTGGTGACAACTTCCAACGGACAACTTCTTGATGATGTGGCCTTACCCTGCTATTATGCGGCCGATGGTCACCTTGCGACTCATCTCTAATGCCGCACTCTAGACAATTGTCCATCGACGACAGGTGCAGTCCTTTGTTCTAGCAGAATCTAAAGAACTCACAGTTCCAATGAGGGTTGAATCATGAGTAACCCTTGTTGTGATCAGCATTCACCTCTCCTCTTGATTTCTCTTCATATTTCTTGATCAGATCTGATGAGGTGACGCTTCTATTAGCCCGCCTGCTTCTTCTTGTGTTCTGATCATCAACATGATGTGTGTGTACCATGTTGACCGGGAATGGATGTCCGTCAATGTTCATCAGCTTCTTCCCATCATCGAACTTGATTCAGCCATGTTCCACGGCTGATTGGATTTATTGTCTAAACACCATGCATTCATTAGTTTGGTGCGATCAGGAGTAGTGACACTTACAATGTTTCCTTTCTTTAGATCATCGGTGGGTGGTATCACATGGTTGGGTGGCAATTGTATATGCTTCTCTCTAAGCAACAAATCGAATATTCTATCAGCCTTGTTGATGTCAAAATTGTACTTTTCTTCTTTGTCAGACGGTTTCACCCAAGGGTACATGACCTGTTTCTTATTCCTAGACCATTTGGCCACACCGACCTCTACATCATAGTCACTATCCTTATCGGAGTCCAAATAGTACGCCTAGATGTATGTCACCATCTTCTCATACCTTTCTTTCCTTGCTTCCTAGAATTGGCTCTCGTGTGCCAATACCCTCTGTACCAGTTGTGAAAGGCTCTCGAAGTCGTGTGATGAAAACCTTTCCTTAATTGTGTTCATGAGTCATTGGAATGCCAATTCTGCCAAATATGTATCTCTAAGGCTTAAGCTATAGCATTTGCTTTGTACGTCCTGGAACCTCTGAGCACGGTCATGTACCGACTCGTCCATCCTCTGTCTCACAGCTGTCAAGTCGGTGAGCTTCATTTCGTGAATGCCAGCTAAGAAATATTTGTGAAACTTATTTTTCAAGTATGCCCATCCTCTGATAGAGTTTGCTGGCAGTGAAGAAAACTACACGAAGGTTGATCCCGATAGAGAGAGCGGGAAGAATCAGACCTTCAACGCCTCATCAGCCGATGCCTCTCCACACTAGGCAAGGAAACGGCTAACGTGCTCGATTGTAGAGATCGAGTCTTATCCTAAGAACATGGTGAAATTGGGTACTTTGTATCGGCCTGGTAGTGGCACTTGATCAAACCATTCTATCTATGGCCGCCGATACATGTACGTCTGCTCTTTAGGCTTGAACCCAAACTGGTCTCGGATAACTTCTATGATCTGATTCACCTAGTCATCTTCCTGTTGTCTCGGCGTACGGTACAGTTCGGGCATCAGGGCCTGTTGATATTGATCTAGCTGAGCAGCATTGTAACTGTGTTGCTCTTCATCGTCGTAAGGTTGCACTTAGAAATACACAGCCCGATAATACACCTGAGGAATACCATCGGGTTCCCCCCCTTGGTGGCAAGATATCTGGTACCACATTTTTTGTGAAACCATATGTAGCCTGAGGCATCTCTTTTCTCATTGGGCTAGGATCAGTTGTCAGGAACAGTGTCGATGCACCTCTTTCGAGATTATACTGTGAGTTATGCGGAAAGTCCTGAATAGGAGACGATGGTTGGACTGACTTGTTTCCTTCATGGATGAACGAGGTGTTCAGTTGTTCCAGCCTCATCGGCCTTTGCATTTGTGATGCTGGCCAATTATACAATGGATTCTGCAGCAACCTGTCCCGACCGATAGGAAAATTCGTCAAGCCTTGGGGCGTTTCACTAGCTATAGTACCATCAATAGTCTTCTTGATCAACGTTTGTAGTGTGTTGACCAGTACTTTGGATTGATTGATGAGCGGATGATGAAGTGTGTTGTCGATGATCTCCTAGAGACTGACATGAGAAGCTTCTGCCGGCTGACTGGTTCCTGTAGCTGAAGCCGACTTTGACAATGAATCCCTTCAGATGGGGCCCGATTGGGTCATCCTAAGGCTTCCAGACACAATTTCTGGTAGTCTTCCACGTGCTTATACAACTTCGCCCTCTTCTCTTCATCTAGGGTATCCAGGGTAACCGAGATGATGTTGTTGTTGTCGAGTTCACTCGCCATGGCTGAGTTGTTGAGAGTGTCCCACCGGGCATGCCAAAAAACATCTGAGCGCGCATAAAATATAACATCGAATTAAAGATAACATATCAGCTTGTACACTGATAGATATAAATAAAACATACCAGATAACATATTAGTATCATCAAAATCATCATAATAACAAGATTGGACCTAACCAAGACAATAACTAGTCACGATGAATTTAATAATACTTCAAAGTATTGGGTATGCTTTATTTAGATGAACAGTATATAACATGAAGCAAATAAAATAGAAAGAGACGTCAGACCTAACCGATGAAGCCTCAGACTATGATACCTAAATCACATCAATCTAAGAGATCAATCTGATGCAGCCTTAGACCTAGCCAATACACCGAGATAAACTGGCGACCGCACTGGCCCAGCCGACGTCATTAAGAGATCGATACGATGCAACCATAAAGAAACATCGACCTAGATGATACAATCGTCAGGGTGGCGAGGCTCACCTCTTCGCCAGAGATCAAAAACGATGGAGCCCAACTCTGAGTGCCGAATCCAATTGGGGTTAACCTTGGGAAGCCAAGGGTGGCGATGTGCCGAGGAGTAGTTATTTGTAGTTGTTCTTTAGCCTAACTAATTAGATACATATTTATAGTCTAGAGACTTGCCGTCTAAGTAATCTACATTGTAACTCATTCTGAATCATTTTTATCTTCTCTCACTTTTATCTCTATCAGCTACTTCATATCCGGTCATGTTACATGTTATGGGCGGGCTATTTGACTATCTTTGACCAGACCTCTTTGACGCCTTATTACCATGCGACATCCTTAGTGGGAGTAGGTTAGCGGGAGTGGGTTTTACCAAATCTTGGCATCAACAATAATTTAGTTTATTATTTCATGCACTTTTCGATTCAAATTTGGCATGTTTAAATTTAAATTATACAAACAAAATTAATTAACAAAATAGCTAATTGATCTAGAAAAATGCTAATTTTTTATGTGATAAGATACAATGTATTTTAATTGTAGAATAATTTTAAGTTCAAAAGAAGATTTAACCATCAATTTGCATTTAAACCCAACCCATTTCTTTTTTAAATCCTAATTCGTCCTCATAAAATCTTTTGTTTATAAACGACGTACATGAAAACTTTCTCCAAACTTTTTTAAATTTTTATCAAAACATCTATATATCATATTATAGCACCATTATATGTCTCTTGTTTTTTATATTTTATTTTTTAGTATTAAAAACCATTAAGCTCCATGTTTCTGATCGAGTGTCGCAACTTAGATTTTTCAAAGTTTATTTCAATTTAGTATATATGAACTAAAAATTTACTCAAAAACATGAATATGATTTTTATATAAATTTTGGTTCATTATTTCAAGCACTTGCAATTCAAATTTGACCTATTGCAATTTATATGGTGGAAATACATTTAATGAATTTAAAATAGTAAACTAACACAAAAATACCAAATTTTACAAAGATAATATATATTGCATTTTAAGTGTAGAAAAAATTTCGAGTACAAACAAAGATCTAACCATCAATTTGCTTTTAAACCTAACCCAATCCTTCACTAAGCCCTAAATCCTAGGATAATTTTTGGTTTCTTAACATCCTATGTGACAACTTTCTTATAACATCTTTAAATTTTTATCACAATATTTATGTATCATATCATAACACCATGGCAAGTCTCATGTTTTTAGACTACATTTGATTTTTTAGAATTAAAAAAAAATAAACTCAACGAATACAGTGTCGCAACCTAGATTTTTCAAAAATTATTTCAAATTAGTGTGTAATGCCTAAAAATTGTCTCAAAAACATGAATATAATTTTTCTATAACATTTGGTTCATTATTTCATGCTCTTGCAGTTCAAATTTCACCCATTTCAATTTAAATCCTAGATAAATATTTAATAAATTAAAAAATGAAAATTGACCTAGAAATATGTTAAACTTTTATAAGGAATAAGATATGTTGTATTTTAAGGGTAGAAAAATTTTCAAACTCAAACCATGTTGCAAATATCACATAGGCTCGAAGTATTCTTTCACACAAAATAACAACTCTTTTAGGTTTGCTGGTTGTTTTTTCACACTCGGTAAACCTAAATTTTTTACCCGCCCAAACATGTCATCGTGATATCTGTTAGTACCCATATTTACTGATTGTATTTTCCTAGGGCACTCAACAAATAATTTGTTTATTGAGTGTTTATAGTTTGATGAGTAATTTTTAAAAAGACTTGGCAAACAAATCTTTGTCGTGTGCCCAAAATAATGCATTTGGTAAAGTTTTTTGCACTCGGTGAATTTTTCTTTTCCTATAGTGCAATTTTGCCCTGACTTGCTTGAGCAGAAGGGAGAAAACAAGACAACGTTATTCCTTTTTTCTGTTAGCTAAAACACAACCCTTGATATATATACACCTCTTAGAGATATAACTCCCAATCTACTAATGATTCATGACCTAATACGACAAGGAATTAAGTACTTATATCTCAATAAAATAAGAATTCTTACTTAGGACTCTTTTTAATCTCTACGAGAAAACCTAACTTAGCTAACCCTAATTTATCCCTAACTTGCTGCTATAGTACCACACGGTACTGTTCACGTCTATGACAATCTCATATAATTAATCTCTCTTTTTATGCTTAGTTTTAATGATGGCTTATCTATATCAACTAGAAAGATTATACTAAGAGTAGTCCCAGCCCTACTGATGTTTCTTAGCATCAATTATATTGACATGCATGTTAGTCAAAATTTGATGTGACAAAGTATTATTGTGATGAGAGGGAAACTATCTCATGCAAGAAACATCTCTACACGATATCTAAGAAAGAAAAAAGAAGGTTGGAAAAAATGAAAGAGAAAATATGTGATTAGGTATAAATTTATTTTTTTAAAATTTATTCATTACAGCAGTAATGTCTATGAGGGAGTAAAATACATCATAGACATATGTGGGTATAGGACTAATCTAATCCTTTCTAATTAGTTGTATCTTATTACCTTCTTAAAGTAACCGTGAAATTATTTATTAGATCAAGATAAATAGATAAATAGATAGTCCATAATGATTTATATGCACCGTAAAATTTTCCTTCAACGTACTACAGCTTGAGTTCAGGTATGCATAATGCAGCTATGCTCCGAAGATTCTGAGACACTTGCTATCTTTTACCTGCAGATCATATGTCGTCGTTGCATTGAAGGGGGAAGTGCAGGTCTTGGATGAGAAGCCATCGGTGATACCATAGCACCAAAATATACAACTTTACCAAGTTTATAGAAGAATCTATAGAAAGTCGGCTGAAAAATGCCGCTGAGTTAATCGTGTGGCGGACCTTTTTTTGTACCAGACGACATTGTTGCTGTTACGTTTATGGCATCCATCACAGGTCCAAGGGTTATACCTTTGGCAATCCCAGCTCTAGGCACCCTGAAATTTGTTCATGTGTTGTGATTTTGTGAATCACGTGTCTAATATGTTGGCCAATTTTCGGAGGGCATCTTCTACTGTCCGACTGGTAGGTACTACTTAAAGATTGTAGCCCGAGGCATAGGAATTAGGAAAGAAAGTTGGCCAGCCACCGAGCACGGCAAATTGGCAATATTTTTCTTCTCACATCTTTCGAGCTAAAACGCGTACACGTTTTCTAGTTAAAATCGTTTCTAAAGATGGCTAGACGGAAACGGCGACACCAGTGGCCAGGCAGGCTTCGGCGTGGTGGTGGTTGTTGACATTAAAATTGTCCGATAAAGCGTCAAACAACACTGACGTCGATCCGGTGATCCAAAAACACATAGACGCTCGAAGTAGTCCTCCAAACGTCACACGACCCCGATACCGCGCTTCGACCACCCTTGAGTGTGACAAGGGGTTATAGGGGTGGAGTCACTAGGCTGTCAAACCATGCTGCAAAGGGGTTGCTGGTGTCTTTTTTTGTCACACTTTGACAGACGTGTGGTCTGAAAGATCTTCTTAGCTCCAGCACAGGTCATACAATCTTAGAAAATAGGTTCAAGGTGTGCCAATCAGGTTTACCCTGAAACTAATAAGGAAATAGAGAAAAAGACATTAGTGACATAGACGATCAGCTGCCAAGCCGATGACTGTGGTGAGGATAAAACAATCGTGAGCGAATAACGCCAATTGGGCATACGGCCGATGATCAAAGCAGAGCGACCAGGGAAATCGCGCCATCGACTGATGAGATGGACAATTTACGCATATGGGCCGATGAGCATATCTCGATGGCAGATAGAATATAACATTGAATTGAAGATAACCTATCGGCTTATACTCTGACAAAAATAAATAAAACATGCTAAAAACATATCTGTATCATCAAAATTATCACAATAACAAGATTGGACCGAACCAATACAGTAGCTAGTCACAATGAACTTAACATAGAGATATTGGACCTAACCGATGAAGCCTCAGACTACCACATCTAAATCACATCAATCTAAGAGATCAAACTGATGCAGCATTAGATCTAGCCACTACACCGAAATAAACCAACGATCATAATGTTTTAGTTGATGCCCAAGAGATCAAATTGATGCAGACGTGAGGACACTGACCTAGTTGATACTATCGTCGGTGTGGCGGGACTCACCTCTTCACCGGAGACCAGGACGATGCAGCGCAACTCCGAGTGCTGAATCCCACCGAGATTAACCTTGGGAAGCTAGGGTGGCGATGCCCCGAAGAGCTGTTTGTAGGGTTTGTTGTTGTTTGACCTAACAAAAGGATACATATTTATAGTCTGGAGACTTGTCGTCCAAGTAATCTATCATAACCGATTCTATATAATCTTCATCTTGTCATCATCAGATCCTTTATATTTGGTCATGTTGTAACATATGAGCTTCTTTGACCACCTTTGACCGAACTGCCTTGACCGTGCGACATCCCTAGTGGGCCCTAGGCTTTACCAAATCTTGGTGTCAATACATGTCCCCTAGTTTTGGAGCATTAAATGGCCTCGGATGCTTCCAAATTACCGACCATCATCATCTCCGGCCACCATGTTTTCTCGAACGTTTATCCGCATGATCCTTTCACATTCATTAATTGTCAGCCGAAACCTTTCATTTTCTAGTACTTTAAAATTCTACCCAGGGTTTCGGCTCTGCATTATTTTCACTTTTCCCTCCGCCTCTTCTTCTCCTTCGGCCATTCACAACTGTGATGGGTGTCATCACGTCTAACACATTTACTTTTCTCTTTGTGGCAGCGTCGGACCAGGCTTCATCCCACACATTTTTACATTGGTGTTCTTAAAACCGGAGATTTTATTCCTCTATTACCGGACCTGCAAAGACTTTGGCCTTTCGAAAACCACACCCATGATTACCTTTTGCCGAATGTCATAGGTGGTCCCCACCAAATCTGGCAGGATCGGCTTGACCCAGCTGCCGTGGAGTCACCTCTTTCTTTATAAGTATTTCTGGCCACTTTCCTTTTTCCTTCCGGCTTTCTGCCTACTGTTTCACCATCGCCCCCGAGCTCACCGTCACCTGCTTCTAGCCCCTCTTGTGACTGCCGCCGTTCGCCGTCCCTCTTCTCCTTCGCTAATCCCATACTTTGACGATGCTATGATGGCCACCATTGTCACAGTCCCCGACGTAAGTCTCCGACAATCTCATATTTTTCTGTTCCTTCGACTTTTTCTTGGTGTGTTCGTCTTTTTCTTCACCCTTTTGACTGTTTCTTTTGCATCTTCTTTGTGGAACGTGCGGAACTAGGTTTTGATTCCTCTTGCTAACGATGCCACCCACCATTTTTTGGCCCGATTGGTAACCTTGATCCTATCAATATTATCGACGCGGAAACCAATCGGATTCTGTTTAAATGTTCTCCCATGCTTTCTTCTGATTGACACCTTAGCTTTAGGGCCTTCCCTTCCCCTTTTCCTGGCTAGCATGATTGGTACCTTAGGGTATCGGCCATCAACCGCTCATTTTGGGCAAAAATCGGCATCGACCACTATATCGACCTTTCCCTTGCCAACCCCTACAAGAATGAGTCACTTCTTGCCACCGCTTGCTATTTTTGGTCTGATAACCTTAATGCTTTCATTTTCGTCCACAGTCTGATGACTCCTTCCTTGCTTGATATTCTCGCCTTGAATTCTCTTGACATTACATCCCACTGCAATCCTTTTTCTTTCCGCTCCAAGGTGACTCATCGTCTTGGCGTAAAATCCACCAGTGGTTGGGGCAAGTACATCACGAAGAAAACAAGAAGACTGGCCCCGTTGACACTAAAGAACATATAGCCTTCCTTAACCTCTAGCCGAAGCTATTTGTATTCTATTGGTCCACTCTAGGTCCAACCACCCACCTCCAATTCCTCGACGAGCAGCTTGCTGCCAAAAAGAAAATCCCCCTCGACCGATACCTCCTTGGCGCCACCTATCACCTGGCAAAACATTATCTGCAGGTTCAAAGTACCTCGACAGCTTACAATCGACAATGGCACTCAATTTGATGTCGAACCTTTTAGAGAGTTCTACGAAGGTATTTGTATTGAAATGTGTTTTGCAGCTATCCGTCATCCCCAATCTAACAGAGTTGTCGAGCGAGCTAATGGTAATATTTTATTAGGCCTGAATCGAAGAATAGTAGGATTGGCGAAGGGGCTATGGACCGAAGAACTCCCGAAGATTTTATGGTCCATTCGGACCACTCAAGAAAGATCCACAGGCTTCACCCCTTTCAGGTTACTATTCGGAGATGAAGCCATGACGCCGACAGAGCTTAAAGGAGGATCCCTTCGTACCATCGAACCTAAAATGGAAAATTAAAGACAAGCTTCGCTGGATCTAATAGAAGAAAGAAGGCTTCGAGCTATTGCTAACAAGACAAAGTATCAACATCAGACAAAGACTTGGTATGATCCAAAAATTAAACTTAATGAACTTAAACCGGGTCATTTAGTACTATGAAGCATTACTGCTCTAGGGAAATTAGGAAATAAATGGGAAGGACCATATATCATGCTTTGTTCAGGACGCCCCGGATCTTTTAAGTTAGCTAATTTAGAAGGTGAAGAGTTAAAACATACATGGCATGCGGAGCACCTTAAGCGATACTTCGCATAGGGGCTCCTTGTAATCATTTGTAAACACTTTCTAAATGAATAAAGCTCATGGTTTGAATAATGTGTACTTCTCAAAATGATTCCTACTCATAGTGGACGCCTTAGGAGGGCAGAGCTAATTGCGGAGGTAAGTATTATTCTTTCAAACAAATTTTACGGAGTTTGAGCCACCGGCTCAAAGCATCCGTCAAGGTCAGAAAGTTACATATAAGTGGATTCTAAGCCACCGGCTTGAAAGCATCAGTAAAAAGAGTCCAAAGAGACCAAATGCTATGGATTCCAAGCAATTAGCTTGAAAGCATCCGTAAAAAGAGTCGAATACGACCACAGAAAGCGGATTCCGAGCCACCGGCTTGATAGCATCCGTAAAAAGAGTCCAAAGAGACCAAATTATATGGATTTCGAGCAGTTAGCTTGAAAACGTCCGTGAAAAGAGTTCAAAGCAACCGTTATAATATGATTCTGTTACATCTAAAAAAGAATCCATAGCAACCACATTCGAAATAGAGTACTAAGTTACCATTTTTGAACTCTGGACCAATAAGGTCGAAGTCATTTTAGTGTCCCTAGTGACCATCTATTCGAATTTTGGACTACGAGTCCTCAGTTCCTCTTTAGCGTATTAGGGGCTCCGAGCCACCAAAAAAGATTATAGAAATTGTACTCTTAACTAGCGTCATGATCATTGTGCGTAACCACTTTTGATCAAAATTCGAAGGTGCTTACCCCCAAAGAGGGGCTGGGAGATAACGAGACAATTTCGAAGCATTCTAGTTTATATTACTCAACAGATTGTATTACATTAAGAAAAATCTGTATCTAAGACAAGGAGGAAGCAGAGACCCCTTCGATCCCCAGAACTAGTTTCAGAGTTGGCTTGGCTCCAAAGATGGCTACTCCTAGAACCCGGAGTCTTCAAAACTCTACGCTTAACTCTTTTCCCCGTCTTTGAAGCACGAAAATCCTTTTGCTCTTATTGAACCTCACCCTAGGTCCGAAGTCATTCGGGGCTTCTCTCTACTTGCTCCTCGCCAATACACTCTTCTTCAGACCAATCAATGTCCTCTGAAGATGAAGATGATACTACTTTATCGTCTTCTTTAATATAAGAAAGGACTTTTCTACAAACATCAGGTGCTATTTCTCCATGCTCCCCTCGAGGAATAGAAAATCGCGAGCGCCTATAAGGCCTTAAGCTTTCAAGAATAGCCCATTGTTGGTGAAACCCTTCATCAAGCTCTAATACTTCGAGATCAAGATCTGAAGCATGTGGCAAAACCTAAAAACAAACATCTGAGCAAAGGCTTTTCATTAATATACTTTTCATTCATTGAAATAAAATAACATAGTCTTTTTTACATAATAAAGCGCCCTAGAAGCTAGACCTTCAGGTCTAGAGGCGGAGCAGTTGGCAGAGGTTGAGCCGGAGGCCTCATCTGAATTTGCCTCTGCCGACGGGCTTCATCGATCAATGCTTTAGCCACAGCTTCGTTATCTGCTTTCTAGGTCGCACGAAAGGATTCCCAAGCCGAAGCCACATCTAGAGATGGTCAGAGCAAGCCTTCATCAACGAAGCTTGCCGGCGTCGAACCCTTCGCCGGAGCAACGGAGACCCCGATGGCTTTGAGATGACGAAGGACTCCGATCCTAGCTACTTGCCCGGAGATTTCTCCATACCGAGTACCGGAGCATTTCTTCATATTGGCCGCCGCTTGGATCATTTTGAGCTTTTGGTCGAGGGACTCGCTCGCCGCAGCTGAAGAAGATGGGCACACCGTTCCAAAATATTCTAGGACACCTTGGAGAGTGTCCATGGTTTGATCGGCCGCCTCGCCGTACCTCTTCTTGGCCCTTGTCTTCTCGGTAGCGATGGCAGAGAGTTCTGTTGTCTTTGTCATTATGTAATTTTTCTGAGACAGCGCTTGCTGAAGAGCCTCTCGGATCTGCATGAGTTTAGCCCTGGATGACGCCTCCAGTGCTCGAAGCTTATCGACTTCAGCCCTCAACTCCATTCGCTCCGCTTAGAGCTCCTTATTCGAAGATGCCAGGCCGACATGAGCATGCTGCTCCATTAGGATCTCTTCCTCCACTATGTCCTTCGTCCTCTACTCTTCAAGGAGTTCTTCCTCTAATCGTAGGGACTTATCTTCAGAGACCTTAAGGGCCCTCTGAAGCGTGGTAACTTTCCTATTGATCCAATTAATCTCGAGCTTGATGGAAGTCATTGCCACTCTAGCAAGAACAAATTACTGCAAAAAACAAAGTAAGTATGATGTAATTTCAATGAATTAAATGTATTCTATGTTTCTTGCATACCTAGAGGGTAGCCCTTTCGAGGGCTAGGTCTAGCTCTGATCCACTGGCCTCGCTCAATGCAGAAACCAGCTCGGAGTTGCCAACCTCTTGGCTCTTTTTAGCCAAGGGCTGTAGGAGAGACCGGAGCCCTATCCGCTGCTCCAAGAATGAAGCTAATAGCGGGAGCCAGGACAGGGCTCTCTGGTCATCTTCAGCGGGGTCTTCTTCCGAAACATCCACCGAAGGATCGTTTGTTCTTGGCGTCATCATCAAGGAAGGGAGAGGCCCAGGCTAAGTTTTGCCTTTACCTCTCCCCAGTGCAGGAGCCATCGGAGCCACCTCTTCCATCGGAGTGGATCCCTCTATAAGAGCGACCCCCTCGGCTGAAGCAGCTCCAACATAAGTACCTCCGTTACCGGAGCTACCTCCCCTTCTGGAGCTTCATCCCCAGCAGGAACTGAGGCTCTATCTTGGGCCGGAGCCATATTGCTCCCCGAAGCGTCTACAAACATAAGGTATTCGTCAATTATCTAAAAGATATTGCCAATACAATGAAATTATTTCAGGTATATCAAGAAATAAAGATTGAAGGCATACCTCCACCCAGATTTTGAGGAAGGATTATAGGATCCCCCAAAACTCATACATCCTGAGGTACTCCTCGATGTCCTGCCCTTAAGTTTGGGCCGGAGTAGCAGACGTCGAGGCCCTTACCTCCGCCGTCACTACTCTGATAACGGGCGAACCAGGGACTTCCGACTCCTTTCCCTAAACCCTTGCGAGCTTAGTTCAGATCGCCACATCCCCTTCGCCCATCGGCGTTGCTCTGACTTCCACCAGAGTTAGATCCTCGGTCTCAACCTGGGAATACCCCTCGCCACCTTGCATCAATAGAGCTTCAAGCTCCCTCCCCATTCGGGCCTCCTAGGTCTCCTCCTCTTCAGACTGCTCTGAAGAAGAGATCCAAATGTTGAGCGAAGCTGGAGACACCGGAGGTGAAGGGAGTTTGGCCTTCCGTGTTGCTTTCTTCACCGGAATCTTACAGTCTTGGTGGTCCCAGTAGAAGCCTTGCTCTTTAGAGAGACCAAGCCTGCTGGGTCAAAGCTTGGAAGCAAAGGAGCTTCGATTCCGAGTGCGCTACACACTCCATAGCCCGAGCTATCTACTTTGGAGCCAACACAAATGGAGCTGCTGAAATAAGGTAACAATCTATTAAGAAAACTACAAATACTCTATATACAACTAATTTGAGTGCAGGAAGTCTCGAAGTGTGTTGGGGGAATAAGTTTTCCCTTAAATAGGGGCCAAATGACGTCAGCCTCCGAAGGCCTCGTGGCCGGAGCCTGTCACCACCGAATCCTAAAAGCGAAGTACGACCCTCTCTGATGAAGTCAATTCCAAGAACAACCAGGCTTACCCCTCTGGGTCTCTCCGGAGCCAAGCCTCCGGGACCCCTCCGGGGCCCTCCAGAGCCAAGCCTGAAGAACCCCTCTAGTCTCCTTCGGAGCCAAGCCTCCGGGACCCCTCCAGTCCCCTTCGAAGCCCTCTCTAGAGCCTCTCAGAGCTGACTCCAAGAGCCGGTCTGGAGCCCACTTCGGAGCCCTCTTCGGGGTCTGCTTCGGAGTGCCCTTCAGAGCCCCCATAGTTGCCTCCGCCTGGACATGACACGACAGGCCTCGCATCACCACCAGCATCTAGAGAAAAATACAAGTCAATGTACATGAATATAAAGAGAAGAGTGATCAAGTGTATACCTTTGTCTGCATCCTCTTCGCTAGAAGAGATGCCCTAGAAGGAGGTAGGAGCAATGTGCGCTCCCTAGTCTCTTTGCTGCGCAGGATGAGCCCTAGCCCCTGCGCTCGAAGGGGTCACCACCGTAGCCTTCAGCGCCTCCACTCTAGTTGTCGCCATCGGAAGGTCTGCTGGCTCCGCTTTAGCATCGAGGCCCATGGGTGCATGCTCCGCCATGGTAGGGGCTTCGTCCGTTGAGGGCTCCGAGTGGACCCTCGAGGTTTCGGGTTCCTCGGCGTCCAACCTCTTCCTTTTGGAGCCGCTCGCCGAAGGTGTCAAGCTGGTGAACTCTGGAAGCGCCTGGACCCCCTCAACGCCGAGCTAGGTCCACACCCCGTTCCAGCGCTCCCAAGATTCCACCAGAGCAAGCCTCTAGGTTGGCTCATCCGGTGTTGGAGCCCCAACAACATGCTCCGCGGCCATGATTGCCTCCTTTGGAGGCCGCACGTCGCGCATAACTTCATCAAGATTTCAAGTCGGCACAAGCTAATTTTGTGAAGTATGAAGATGAAGAAGTTTGAAGCCTTACCAAGATGCTCCGTGGACACCTCGCTCGGTCCCTCTGAGCCCGAAGGCTGGAACAGGTTCTCTGGCCAGGAGAGCGCGAGGGGGCTGAGCTGAAGGGTGATGAACTCTTCGGCTATGTCCCTCATGCTCATCCTCAAAGCCACCCTACGCAGGAGCAGGATCCTCGATTGAAGTGCTTTGGGGCTCGCCTTCACCACACCCTCGCGTCGGTAAGAGATGAGCGCGTTGGTACTCCGAAGGGGGGAGTCCATGCCCACCGAAGCATAGAACCACTCGTGGTCCAACTTTGAGTACCATTTGTTGTTTACAGCCCTCGCCGGGAAGTCGTATGAGAACTCCCTTCAGAGCTAGAAGTTGGCACTCCCGAAGGCTAAGGCCCTCTCCACGCGGTCTACCCCCTCCCTCCGCTTCGGCTGGTAGCTTGCATCATGAAGGGTGATGAAGACGTCTGCGCGCGCCTCGCAGCCTTTGGCCCTCATGGCCCATTCGAAGATAGCCAGCCTCGCCACGGTGTTCGGAGACAAGTAAGGGAGCTCGAAGTTGTATGCCTTCATAACCTCGCTCAGCATCTCCACTGCCGGCAGCCTGAGGCCTGCCTCGAAGAAGGCTTCGAAAACAACAACCTCGTCAGCCCGAGGCCTCGGGATGGTCTCTAACTCCTCGGGCACCCGAAGCTGGATCCCCTCAAAAATTTTCCCTTCGCAGACCCTACGAACAGACTCCTCCGTGGAAGCTGAAGCCTTCAACTCTAGTTTTTGCTCGAATTTGTCTGACGGCGACCAAAGTTCCCTCGGCCCCAAGCACCTCACCGTAGGCTTCTCCGCTGCCGCTGCTTGGGCCTAGACGGAGCTCGAACTCGTGCCCAGGGCCAAGGCCTTCTTCATCGCAACATTCTTCGGCATCTCGTAGGGCTTCGGCGTGAAGGGCACTAAGAAGCTACGAAGCATGCTGCACGTGAAGCTGAAGGTGGAGAGAAGAGGGCGAAGGATGCTAGGGGATGGAGCAGAAAGCAAATGAGAGTGTGGGCGGAGCCCTGGTACGGTGAACCCCTTTTATAGGCGGTAAAAAATATCCACGGACCCCGCGCCAAAGCCTTTTTTCACCAGTTACCCTGGCCTCCACAGTCTATGGCAGGTTGGCCCAGGGTGAAGTTGAAGCGAACCGTCGTGAACCATTGCAGGGTCACTTGAGCTCCCTGAGGGTGTCCTGTCAATCTGAACAGGCATTTACTGCCTACGCGGTTCGAAGCCAGCATTCTCCTAAGTTCTGAAGGCTTGCCCTCTCCGAAGCTGCATTTACTCCAAGTCATTTGTCTCGAAGCATGCGCACCCCTTCGCTCCGAAGGGCTACGTGCGAGGGGCTACTATTGGAGGAATAAGTTTTTGTGACACCCCGATTTACCGAAATCGGAACATTATTGAATTTCCAAAGAAAAATAATAATGCACGAGGTTCATCATGTGACACGTACATACGAGCAATCATTCATGGTACGCAAACCAAATTATTACATAAGAGTAAAATTAAAATAAACAATAAAAATAAATTGCATGACGAACGCCCTCTTCATGATCTTTCTTCTTGACAGGGTCGCTACTCCAGACCATCTTCGTAGTAAGCATCCTCTGAATTGTGTGTCCAACGAGTATGAGTACAAAAAGTACTCAACAAGCCACCGCAAATGCAATAGTAATGGATGGTAATGACAAAGGAAGGATAATGGCTAAAAGTGCGGAAAAGTAAATTTTTAGTTGTTGCATTTAGTGTAGTCAAATTTAATTATGCAGAATAATAAACATGAACATCATAATACCATCTAACTAGAGGAGTACGTTTTCCCTCCTCACACAATAGTCCTTACATGTCAAACCATCATGCACATTCATTAAAAGTAAACTAACTGTGAGATGTCACGCAACCCGCCCTTGATCGTGGGCTCGGCTTTTTGAAAAGATTTATTACTCTGATTAGAGGTGTACTACTGTACCCACAAGGCACGCACTCATCCCATACACCAAAGTGTAACGAGATGACCCATACCACAGGAACTCATGCACAAACCTCAGCATGAAATGCTCCAAGTGATAACCACCCGCTCTAGGTTTCGCCAGCGCGCCGGGCGGCATCGCGGCTAACGTCGCACCCTCTTTTGCGCCACGTCGGTACAAGCCACCCGCAGGTGCTACTTGACCCATCTCCAAGTGGTGGCCTCGGTTTGGAACACTCCATACCTTAGTTAGGACTTACCCACTAGACTTGTGGTTAGTACGGAAGTGTATTGCAACGGATCTCGCAGACCGGTCCTTATAGTGCCCCGGGTGCTACCGACCAATGTCGTAGCTTGCAACTAGAACCCACCATGCATTCACTCACAACCACAACTCCATCACCGATAGAATTCCAAAGATAAGAATAACGGGGATCATATAGTAGAATCAAGTTACTACGACTCGTTCTTAACTTATAGTGATTATGCCAATACATTGGACACTAACTAATAGTTATAATAATATGGTGACAAGGAGTTTAGGCGAGATAGCATGGCTTGGGTTGCACATCAAGGTCGGGAGATCTAAATAAATATATTGTAAGGCTTTCATTTGACGAATGCATGTATATCCTATGTGTTTTAGCAATAGTTTAATAAAACTGGGTTCAACATGCTCAAAAGATTGGTTTGGTGACTTGCCTTGTTTAGCAAAAGGTGAGGGAGGGACTTCGGGGAAGTACTCCGACTACTCGGTGGCATCGTAGTCTTCTCGTTATGAATAAATTAAACGTAACATTAAATTAAACAATCAAAAAATCACACAATAGGCATATAGGTTTTGTTTGGTTTGAACCAAGGAAAATAAAGTGGTTAACTTTCTGGAGTTTATTTTATAAACATTTTAAAATGAACTTTAATAGAGTTATGACCCCTCTAAAAAGGAATAGTAATGTAAACTAATGTATTATAAACCTCCAATTGATCTAGAATAGAAATTTCAGAATAAACCTATTGTTTCTATTACACCAATATGGAGAGGATAAAAGATAAATTTTTCTAAAGTTGAAATGGATAAATTTTGAGTTTATCATAATGCGCATTTGAATACTTTATTAAATAAAAATAAAATACTCAAAATAAACCTACTGTTTTTATTGTACAAACATGTAGAGAATAAAATTATGGATTTTCTGGAATTGAAATGGTTAATTTTAGAGTTAAAATGAGCAAGATATGAATTTTAGAAGTTTAAAACCATTTCTGGAATTTAAATTAAATCAAAACAGTCGTCGGTCCACGGTGAGCCGAATCCACCGTGAACCCGCACACTGTGCGCGTGCGCCGGATCACGGATCGCCGTTGGATCACGATCGAGTGGCTGCGGGTGAGGCGGGAGAGTTAAATTAACGTGGACGGCTAGGATTAAAACATCGAACCGGTATGCAATGAAGGGCTCAGATTCACTACATGTTTTAAAAACTAACCGACGTGCGAGATTAAAATGTACCACTTCGTTCAGATCTGACGGGCCAGATTAAACCGAGGTATCGATTTAATCTTGGTCGTCGGATCGCGATCACGCGGTCGGGGATGAATCCGACATGGCACAGGTATTTTACCCGCGTCGATCATCTTCTCCGGCGATGCGCGAGCGGGCCAGGGGCCACGGCGAGCGACGGAGGTCCAAGCTACGCATAGAAATGGAAAGAGGATGACTAGGGGAGCACGTGGGTACCGTTGCGGGGGTTCGAGGTCGACGGAGCATGGCTGGCAATGAGCGTAGACGACGGAAGTGTTCGGGTCCTCGTCGGCAATGGAGATCCAGCGGGGTTCATCGACGTCGAAGTGGTGGCCGAGGTCGGGGAGGTCACGACGGTTACGGTGGTGCAGTAGCCGAGGAGGAAGGAGGGTTCCGGTGACGGAAAGTGGTGGCTAGAGCGTGGGTGGTGGCGTGGCGCTAGAGTTCGGATTTCGGGTGTTCTTCTCAGTCTAAACACGAATTGTCGTGGTTGTTGATCGCGGCGGTGGTCGGGGGTTTAAATAGGGGCTCCGGTAGGGTCAGAGGGGGTCGCATGCAAGGAAAGCCGAGGGAGGTCTTCAATGGCGCCGGTGGGGCTCGGTCAAGCATGCGTAGTGCGATCCCGGGATGATGGCGCATGGAGTAAAGAGGGGAAACGGCCGGCGGGGCGCGGGGGTTTGAATGCCGGCGTCAATTTAATGGGAGAGGGGTCAGCGAGGCGGATTCGAGGGCGAGGTCATCGGCCGGCATGATTTGGGGGTGGTGGCGTGAGGTCTACGACGGCTCTGACGAGCGGGGGCCACAGTCAGTGGGGCGCGGGTGTGGCAACAGGCAGGGCTGACGGGTGAGGTCGGGTTCGGCCGAGAGGGGGTTGGCGCCGACAGGTGGGACCAAGGTGTCAGGCGTGCGTGTGCGAGGGAGCGGGTCACTGACCAGTGGGGTCCGCCTGTCAGTCCGGGGCACGGGGAGGGAGTGGGCTCTGCTAGCCGGTTGGGGGAGATTGGGGGAAAGGGGCCTTTTACTGTTTAAAATATTTTTCGAATAAATTTAATTGCTAAAATTAGTTTAAAATATTTGGGCAACTTCCAAGAGTGACAAAAATCTGTAAAAATTCTCAAAAATAAATCTTGACCTTGGGATCATATACAACATTTTCTAGCCTCTGGTTTGGGCATCTCCTCTAGGTTTTAGTTCACTAAGGCATAAATGGCATTTAAAGGAATAAAATAATTCTTTTTAGAGAATAAAGATAATAAAATGTATTTTTATTTCTTTTTGGAAATTTGGGGTGTTACAGTTTTCCCTTAAACAGGGGCCAAATGACGTCAGCCTCCGAAGGCCTCGGGCCTAGAGCCTGTCACCGCCGAAGCCTGAAAGCGAAGTACGACCCTCTCTAACGAAGTCAATTCAAAGAACAGCTAGGTTTACCCCTCCGAGGCTCTCTAGAGCCAAGCCTCTGGGACCCCTCCGGGGCCCATCGGAGCCAAGCCTCCAGAACCCCTCCAGTACCCTTTGGAGCCAAGCCTCTAGGACCCCTCCGGTCCCCTTTGAAGCCCTCTCTAGAGCCTCTCGAAGCCCACTCCAAGAGCCGGTTCGGAGCCCACTTTAGATCCCTCCTCGGTGTCTGCTTCGGAGTGCCCTTTGGAGCCCCTACAGCTGCCTCCACCTGAAGGACTCTGGCAAGTACTCCGAGCTAGAAGAAATATCCAAGCATCGCTATAGTGTAAAGCTATACCAGGGCCCCTTCGCCCCTGGCATGTCGTATACCTACTCCAGTAGTGATGTTTGTCTGCCAAGTCTGTAAAGTCATATGTACAGTACTCTAGCCTTTTTCCTTTCTTGCCCCTGTAAAGCCTACGGCTTGTATAGGGAAATTAAGTCTTTTCCTTTGGCCTACGTGCCTATAAAAGCACATCCGTTCCCTTGTAATGGACAGATCGAGCAGAGGCAAAACTATGCCAAATCCATTGTAAAGTGGACATAGGGCTATTATCTCTCTGGGGAGGCCTGAAGTAGTATAAATTCTCTCTCCCTCTGTGAGAACCCTTTGAGGTTCACTCTGCACACCATAATCCACAAAAACTTACTGTAGCTAACGCAATTTCTACAACAAAGTGTTACCTAGAGCTCGAAGCTCCCTGTCACGCCCCGATTTAATAAATCAGGACCTTTATTGAAATTCCATAGAATAACAATAAAAACAAGACGTTCATCATGCGACCACGTACAGTACGAGCAATCATTCATGGTTCGTAGACCGTATTAGTACAAAAGTGAATAAAGATGAAGAGAAACTAATAAAATAAAGGGTCCTAGATGAACGCCTCCTTCCAGTCTCGCCTTGACTGGGTCGCTACTCCATACCATCCTCCTCCTCATAGTAGACGGGCTCTGGTGGTGTAAGTCAATGGGGGTGAGTACAAACGTACTCAACAAGCCATCAGATGCAAATATAATGCAGAGTAATAACAAGGGAGATAGTGGCTAATTTTGCAGAAAAGCATATTTGTACATCAATTAAATGTGATCAAGTTATTAGTACTGAAATATAAACATGTGTATGCATCATCATCCTTCTAACTCGAGGGGTACAGTCAGCCCCACCTCGCTCAATAGTCCTTACATGCCATGAATAACTCAACCAGTCAAACAATAGTAAACTAACTGCGAGTAGTCACACAACCCGCCCTTGACCGTGGGCTCTGCTTTTCGAAAAGATTGAATAGTCTGATCATAGGTGTACCACTGCACCTACAAGGCAAGCACTCATCACTTACACCAAAGTGTAACGAGATGACCCATACCACGGGAACTCATGCCAAAACCTTCCATATGGTCCTCCTCGACCCGACAGCACCCTCTTATGGGTTTCATATGGTGTCCCGATGCGTCGAGCCTCACCATACCCCCCCTCGAGCCACGTCAGTACAAGTCACCCGCAGGTTGCCCCTTGCCCCTCCACTATGGTGCATCGATTCGGATTGTTCCATACTTCCAGTTAGGACTTACCCATTAGACTTGTGGTTAGTACGGAAGTGCTTTGCAACAGATCCCGCAGACCGGTCCTTATAGTGCCCTGGGTGCGACCAACCATTGCCCTAGCTTGCACCCGGAACCCACCATACTTATAACATAGCCAACTCCAACAGAGTCCAGAGACGAGAATAACGGGGAAATACATATAGTAGAATCCATCTATCTACGACTCATTTTTTTTATCCTATAGCAGTTGTGCCGGTACATTGGACACTAGCTAATATATTATAGTAGAGTGACAAGGAGTTAAGGCTCAATAAGCATGGCTTGGGTTTGAACACAAGGACGGGGATCTAATAAATATAGTGTAGGGCTTGATATTTGACTAATGCAATATTATCCTATGAGTTATAGCGATAATTTATTAAAACATGGGTTCAAATGATCAAAATGGGGGTTGTGACTTGCCTTGATTAGCAAAGGGTGAAGGTGGAACCTCGGGGAAAAAACTCCAGCTCCTCGACGAACTCGTAGTCTTCTCGATACGGAAAAATAAACATAACATTCAATAAACAGATAAAACATCACAAAATAATAAACATACAAGTGTTAGGGGTTTTAATATGTGAAATAAGGTTTTATTATTTTGGTGAAAGACATTAAAGATTAGATCAATGTTTCTTAGGCTTTTCCCAATTTATTTTATGAATTCGCAATTTTATCCCTAAGGGGTTTTTATTCATTTAATTAATAAGAATATTTTGGGAAATAGTGACATACTGTTTTTATCGCATTAATGTGTAGAGAAAAGAATGCTGAATTTAATAAAATTTAAATAGTAAAATTTGGAGTTAAAATGAGCAAGTTATGAATTTTGGAAGTTTAAATCATTTTCTGGAAATTTATTTAAACAGAAAATGGGATTTAGTCCACGGTGAGCCAGGCCCATGGTGAACCGCTGTACTGTGCACGTGGATCGATTGATCCAGAGCCGTTGGATCTGGATCCAGCGGTCAGGCTCGAGGCGGGATCGTTTAAGTGAAAATGGACGGTTCAGATCAAATCGTACCGAACCGGTATGCGTGGACGCACGAGATCGCTCAGGGGATTTAAGTTTCAATCTACGGCTCAGATTAAAAGATACCAGTTCGATGGGATTCGAGGGCCCAGATTAGATCCCCTCAGGATCTAATATGTGCCGCACAAATGCGATGGCATGGCTCAGGTGCCGTCCGACACGCCACGTGCACTAAGGGGTTTGTACCCCCTTCATCTCCGGCGATGGCGAGCTCGGGTGCAGCGGCGACGGAGGCTGCGAGGTCCTAGGGGCCTAGATCTTGTCGAAAACGGAAAGAGGGGAGCGAGGGGAGTGTGATGGTACCGGAGATGGCGATGGCGGACGACTGACGGCGACCGGCGGCGAGGGTAGACGACGATGGGGTGTCGGGTGGTTGGCGGCGACGGCGATCCGTTGGCGCCCACGGCCAACGGAGTATATTCCGAGGATGGGCAGGCTCCGGCGGTCACGATGGTGGCGACGACATGGACGGAGGCAGTCCGGGGCGGCGGCGAGCGGTGGCCGGAGATGGAGCAGGAGGAAAACCGAAAGTAGGGGTAGGGCGCTCTGGTTTTGCTTTGTCTCGGGCTACGGCGGTGTGAGCGAAGTGCGGCGACGGGGAGGGGTATTTATAGGGGCTCGCCGGCGCACGAAGGGAAGGGAACTGAGGGTTCCCGTGAACTACGGCGAGGGTTTCCAAACCTTCGACCAAGATTCCCAAAACACAAAACCGCGTCGGCTATAGATAGAATGAGAGCGGCGATGCTCGGGGAAGGTGATCCGGGGTCGGATCGTGCGAAACGAGGCGGCCGGCGGTGAGAACGGAAGGTGGGGGTCGCCGGCATGGAAGGGAGGATCCCCTTCCATCGGAGACAAAGCATCTGACAGGTGGCCCCCACCTATCAGCGGGCGAACAGAAAAGGAAGGGCGACAGGCGGGCTCGGTCGGTGAGAGGGAGAGGGGTGCACGGATGGAGGCTGACGGGTGGGCCAAGCGGGGCGCAGGCAGAAGAGAGAGGCGGGAGGCGGCACCGATAGGCGGGTCCCCCTTGTCAGTGACGCGTGGCTGGGTTGGGCTGGGCTGGAGGCAGATTGAGGGTTGAGGCCCAATTGGATTTATAATTGTTTTCTGATTTAAAATAAATCTAGTAAATCCTTTATTTGATTAGGGGTTGAATTACTGTTGATAAAAATTTGTAAAAATTCCTAAAATTATATCTTGGCCTCTAGTTTCCACCATAAATTTTCCAAGTCCAAATTTAAAGTATTTCCTTCTGTTTGGTTTTATTAAGGCTCTTTTAGGATTTTCTTTAATAAATAATTCCAGAAATTCCTTGAATAATATATTTCCTTTATTTTATT
This sequence comes from Zizania palustris, assembly GCA_019279435.1. Taxonomy (NCBI): domain Eukaryota; kingdom Viridiplantae; phylum Streptophyta; class Magnoliopsida; order Poales; family Poaceae; genus Zizania; species Zizania palustris. The sequence continues at coordinate 5,651,885 of JAAALK010000286.1, read as the reverse complement.
TATTTTTAAATCTTGGGATGTTACAATCCTATCCTCCTTACAGAGAATCTCATCCTAGAGATTCGGATCAATCCTCGAATAGCTCAGGATGCTGTGTCTTGAGTTCTTCCTCTTTTTCCCATGTAGCTTCTTCTACGGGATGGTTGCTCCACTGAACCTTACAGAAGCGGATGATGCGACTCCTGGTGGTCCTTTCTTTAACTTCCAATATCTTGACGGGCTTTTCCACATAGGTCAGATCTTCTTGAACGTCCAACTGTTGAAGGTCTACCTGCTCTGTTGGGACTCGAAGGCATTTCTTTAATTGTGACACATGAAACACATCATGTACCCTAGTCAATGAAGGTGGCAGTTCCAACTGATAAGCGACTTCGCCTTGGCGTCGTATAATAGGAAAAGGTCCAACATATCGAGGTGCCAAGTTTCCTCTCATGTTAAACCATTGAGTGCCACGGAGAGGTGTGACTCAGATGTAGACATGGTCTCCTTCTTCAAAGGCTAAATCTCGACGACGATTGTTCGCATAGCTCTTTTGTCGAGATTGGGCTGTCTTGAGTCAGTTTCTGATAATCCGTACCTTCTCTTCAGCTTCCCGAAGGATATCTGTTCCAAACACCTGGGATTCACCAGTTTGATCCCAAAGTAGAGGCGTCCTGCACTTACGTCCATATAGGGCTTCGAACGGGGACATCTGAAGGCTGGCTTTATAACTGTTGTTGTACGAAAACTCGGCGTACGGTAAACTCTTGTCCCAAGTTCCTTCAAAATCCAAGACGCATGCTTGAAGCATATCCTCCAATATCTGATTCACCCTTTCAGTCTGTCCATCTGTCTGAGGGTGGTAAGCAGTACTGAAGTTTAGTCTCATTCCCATTTCCTCTTGAAGGTTTTTCCACAATCGAGACATAAACTGACTCCCTCTATCGGAGACTATCTTCTTGGGTACTCCATGAAGGCACACGATGCGGACCATATACAACTCTGCTAGCTTAGGGCCACTTAAGGTCGTCTTGACGGCTATGAAGTGAGCTACTTTGGTTAGCCGGTCAATGATCACCCATATGGAATCATATCCAAGTTGGGTTTTTGGGAGTCCGGTGATGAAGTCCATACCGATCTCTTCCCATTTCCATTCAGGCACTTTAAGTGGTTGTAACAGCCCTGCGGGTCTCTGATGTTCTGCTTTCACTCGTTGGCAGATGTCACATTTTGCGACAAACTGAGCAATCTCTTTCTTCATGCTAACCCACCAATAACGTTCCTTCAGATCTTGGTACATCTTAGTACTCCCGAGATGAATGGAGTATAGAGTATAATGGGCCTCCCTTAGAATAAGGGTTTTTATCTCTGGTTTATCTAGCACGCAGATCCTGGTCCCAAACCATATGGTGCCATTCTCGTCCTCTGAAAATCCTGGGGCCTTGCCCTGTCTCATGTTCTTCTTAATGGCGGCTATATGCGGGTCTTCTAACTGAGCTTCTCAGATCAGCTCGAACAGGACTGGTCGGGTCTCCAGGGTGGCTAGATATGCTCCTGTGGTTAACCCGAGATTCAACTTTTCCATCTCCTTATATAGCAAAGGCGCGTGATCCTGAATCACAATGGTGGTGCAGTATCCTTTACTACTTAATGCGTCAGCTACCACGTTTGCTTTGCTGGGATGGTAGTGAATACCTAAGTCGTAGTCCTTTATTAATTCCAACCATCGCCTTTGCCTAAAGTTGAGATCCGGCTGCGTGAAGATATACTTTAGACTCTTGTGATCCGTAAAAATTTCACAGCGGTTTCCAATTAAATAATGCCTCCATATTTTTAGGGCATGCACCACCGCAGCCAATTCCAAGTCGTGCGTAGTGTAGTTTAGCTCATGGGGTCTCAACTGACGCGAGGCGTATGAGACAACCTTTCTGTCTTTCATAAGGACACATCCCAATCCGTGGCGAGATGTGTCGCAATAAGCATGGAAGTCCTTCCGGATATCTGGTAGGGTTAGGATGGGTGCTGATACTAACCGGGTCTTGAGGGTGCGGAAACTTTCCTCGCATTCGGGAGTCCATTCAAACTTCTCTCCCTTCAGCAACAACTTAGTCATAGGCTTGGCTATCTTGGGAAAATTCTCCGATACGTTGGTGGGTGGCAGCCAATCCGTAACTGCTTCCACGGGGGCAGGATCTACGGCAATACCTTGCGCAGAGATGATGTGTCCAAGGAACTTTACTTTCGCCGTCCAAAACATGCACTTGCTGTACTTGGCGTATAGCTGATGTTCCCTTAGTTTTCCTAAGGTTAATCGGATGTGAGTCTCGTGCTCTGTTGGCGTAAATGATTACGCTAACAGGTTTCTGAAGATTAGAAACTAACAAACGAAGTGTTTGCGAAGTAAACTATTCCAAGCCTCCGAAAGGATAATAGCTTAAAATAGTTCGAAAGTGTGTATTGAATAACTTGTCTTCGGTCCGTATTACAGCGTAAAATGGGGGGTATTTATAGGCCCAAACATTAAGGAAAAGACCCTTTTACCCCTCTATTACAACCGACATAGTGGAAACTATTCGGTACCCTTAATAGGGCTAGAATGGTAAAAGACTAATCTAGTGAGAAAGAAGATAAGTCTTCCATCTTAGCTGGCAAAGAAAATACTGAGAAGGTCCAGGTTCGAAGATATACTTCGAACTAGAGTCCGTCTTCATACTTCGAACTAGATTTAGTGCATAACCGGAGATACATGCTGGAAACCTTTGATTCAATCGCCTGCTTTTGTCTTGTTACTACAATAACCCTGAGGATGGAATATTTTCCCCCAACAGTAGCCCCTCAAATACGCTTCTCCGTTAAATCTGTAACGTTAGGAGAGCAGTGTACGCAAGAAAAATAATCATGCGTAGGGGTTAGCAGATTTAATCCATCTCCGAAATATGTGGAAATGTAAAACTTCGAATCAACTTCTAAGAAAATTACATTCGAACTATCTTAGAATTAACTCGAAAAGCCCGAAAGCCTTTTTAGACTTGGAAAAAAATAGCCATTGCCTTTTTCCTTCTAACGGAAGTTACGCGATGCGTTAACTCCGCAACAAAGTAACGGTTAAGAATGCAAAACGGCAAATGCAAACGGTAAGAAATCGTGGTCTAGGCTATAAATAGAGGGCCCAGACCCTTCTCGAGTACCTTTCCACCGCTTTCGTGCAACAAACCATCAGACAAGCCCTAGCCTCCGTTTTTCCTCTGAAGCAATCCGTGAGATCCCATGGCGAAAACCAGTTTCAAGGGTCCTGAACCAGCTTCAACCTTGGCCCGGCAGCAGGCTGTGGTAGCAGCGGTGGCTGCGACATCGGCGACGACAATGGCATCAATGGCGGCGGCGCGGAGAAATCCCCAAAACGTCAGCCCTCGAGACCTCTTCCCAGCATCGACAAAGTACACGGATCAGTCCTATCAATTGGGGCCCTCAACCTGAAAAAAGGAATCACTCGCGGCCGCAATAGAAGGCAAAATCAGTTCTGGAGTCATGATTCGCAAACCTGGGAAAGAGGTCATTCCGTCGCCAAGGCCCGAAGAAGTGGTTGTCTTCGAAGCCTTCTTCGAAGCTGGCTTGGGGCTTCCGGTAGTTGACTTCTTGGCTGAGGTATTGGACTTATTCCACGTTACTCTCCCCCAGCTCTCTCCGAATGCAGTAGCACGTTTGGCCATCTTCGAATGGGCGTTACGAGCCGAAGGTTGTGAAGGAAGGGCTGAGATCTTCGCAGCACTGCACAGAGCTTCATGCCAACCAAAGACCTTCGTAGGCCCCGGAGGTGAAAAGATGGTGGTGGCCTTCGGAAGCATCAACTTCAGGCTTCGAGACGAGTATGCTCTCCGATTTCCCGCCAAGGCCATTAATGCCAGATGGTATACAGACTGGATCTTGAAGTTGTTTTATGCCGAAGTTGGGGCGAGAAGTCGTCTAGCTGGACCCTTGCAAGATATCAACTTCCGAAAGGAAGCTCTTGTGCATCCGGATCCGGGCCAGCTCGAAGCTCGCCTCAGCCTGCTCCAAAAAATCAGTCGCCACCTGAGTATGCAGGACTTAGCCGAAGAATTCCTCGGGCTTCAAATCCCTCCTCTGATGGCCAACTAGCCGATCACCTTCGAGGAAGATTCTGAGGGCGGTCTCCGCAAAATTTCTTCGAACTCGAGCCCTGCAGGTAACTTCGAAAACAACATATGTCATGTATATTCATTCGAAGAAATAACCAACTTAACTCATTTTTTAGCCTCTTCAGCCCCTATAACTTCGGAGCAGATTGTACGAGCTTCGAAGAAGATTCTGGGCGTCCCAACTCCGACTGAGAAGGAATGGAGAATTAAATTGGTTGGTACTTGGGAACGGTCCAACCGAGTATGGGGACTACTCGAAGTTGTTCCGCCCCCTCTTGTGGATTCGGTGCCTTCGGAGAAAGGGCCCAAAAAGAGAAAAACTGAAGTAGGAGCCTCGAGCTCTGCCAAGACTCCGCTAAAGAAGGTAGCTCGAAAGCCGAGAGTTGCTGCGCCTTCAAGCCCAAGAGCTTCGGTCTCTGATTCCTTGGAGGATGAAGGCAGGATGCTGATTGACCTGATCGACAAGGATGCAGCCCAAACAAATACAAATATTGATGATGCTGCGAGCGTGCCGGAGTCTCAAGACAGCCTCGAGCAAGTGAGGACTCCGACTGCTCAAGAAAATTTACCGCAAGATGGAGCCCCTATGAATGAAGGCAGAGTCGAAGTTGCTGTAGAATAACCTTCGATTCCGGGTGAAGTAACAACGACTATTCCCAAAGATGCTCCAACAGTCGAAGATTTGACTGTAGACTCCGACGAAGACTTTGGAGTAGCCTTCAACCCGCCAAGCAGTCCAATGCTCACCCGTCGACAAGACGTCGGAGGTAAACTTCGCATAATTGTTTTGTTCTTTTTTCCTGCGAAATTATACAATGTATAATACCTTTGTTTCTACAGGATATACTCTCGTGGAAGAGGTCCGTCCCGAAGATATAATTCCTGGGCCTTCGACAACTTCGGAGCCGATTCCAAAAATCGCTCAAATGGGACCTGGAAAAGGCAAAGGCAAGATGGACCACCTCCCTGCTCCGAGCTCAGGATCAACTCCGTCTGAATCAACATACAAAAGCCAATCTACGGAGGGGGGTTAGTCTGCCGGAGCTCCAAAAAATACGGCTCAGCACTCCGGGCCTTCACCAAACGAAGATGACCAGCAAGCCTTGAGCATGCTCCCTCTTCTAGCTCCTTTCTTGGAGCGAAGAACTGGGCTTCGGACTTTGCTCGAGCCTTTGGATCGAGCTAGTCATGAAGTCGGGGAGACAGACTTGGTGGCCATCTTTAGCAAGGCGGAGAGCTCGGATCTTAACACTGCCATGGAGCGTGCAGCATACCAGGTACGAAGTATCTGCAAAACAAAATTAAACTTATATACAAATAATTTCTCACCTTGGTTTTTTCTCTTCGTAGCAAATAGTCTTGGCCCGAGCTACGAACATTTCAAATGAGCGTGGAAGCCTTCGCCTTCGAGAGGAAAACACAACTCTTCAACGAAATCTTACTATCTCCGAAGGTCGGGTTTCCCACTTAGACAACATGGTTTCAACGGAGCGCAGGGCCAGACAAAGCTTGGAAGCTACGAACAAAGAGCTCGAAGCAGAACAAATTGTGCTGCGAGCGGAAATTGAAAAGATGCGGGCGGAGCACGCTACGGCGGGAGCTGAGCTTGTCAGGCTTCAAGAAGAAAAAGCCAAAGCTGCCGAAGAAGCTATCTAGCTACTCAACCAGAGAAATTCTTTAGCTACGGAGGCAGCTAGGCTCTCTGGAGTGGTAAGAGAATTAACTTCGGCGAAGGATGCCTTAGTTGAAGACAAGCTGAAGTCAGAGAAGGTAGCTGCGGAGGTCATGAACCAACTGCTAGGTGTTCTAGAGTACTTTGGTACTACTGGGATGCTTCCTTCAGATGACAACATCCCCCTGCTGCGACGGCTGAAGAGGATCCAAGGAGCAGCGAAGCAAATGAAGACAGCAGGCATTCGATACAGAGAAATCTCTGGACAAGTGGCTGCTATCGGCATACTTCGTTACTACGAAGATCTGGGCCAATCGATAACTCCGAACGCAGGGGCGGCTCCCATTACCTTTGACGACAATCAACTTCTTATTCCTTCCGAAGGTGTGGCCGCTGCTTGCACTATAGGAAAACGATAAACTTCCGTCGGCCAAATTAACTTCCGTCGGCTTTTGGGAAAGCCGACGGAAGTTAAATAACTTCCGTCGGCCCCTGGAGGCCGACGAAAGTTAACTTAACTTCCGTCGGCTTCTGACAGTGGCCAACGGAAGTTAGCGGGGATTTTTCCGCGGCCGATAGGATCCCCCTAACTTCCGTCGGCCAGCATTAAAGCCGACGGAAGTTAGCTAACTTCCGTCGGCTTTAATGCTGGTCGACGGAAGTTAGGGGCCTTTTCCCCCAACCGCGCGCGCGTACAGGGAGACCTAACTCCCTGTACACGCCCACGCCGCCGCCGCCTCCCACGCCCAGCCCACCGCCGCCTCCCGCCCTCGCCGCCTCCCGCCGCCGCCCGCCCTCCCCGCCTCGGGCCGTCGCCCGCCCGTCCGGCCGCCTCCTGCCTCGGCCGCCGCCGCCCGGCCTCGCCGCCTCCCGCCCGCACGCGCCGCCGCCCGCCCGCCCGGTCGCCGCCCGCACTCGCCGCCTCCCGCGCGCACGCGCTGCCGCCATCCTCCGGTCCGTGCCGCCGCCCGGCCGCCCGGCGGTCGCAGCTCCTCCTGCCGCCGCCGGCCACGTCCACTGCCCCGTGCCACCGCCTGCTGCCACCTCCGGCCGCCGCCGCCTCCGGCCGCCGCCGCCACCGGCCACCGCCCTATCCCACGTGCCACCGCCCGCGCCACCACCTCCAGCCGCGTCTGGCCGCTGCCGGCCACCGCCCAGTTCGCCCACCACCCGATTCTAAAGGCGCCGGTACTATTCATCTCCTCCATAAAAACTTACTTTTTTATGGATTACTATAGTCACGACAATCAAATTATAGCAAATATCTATTGTGATACATGTTTAGAGGCTTCTTTTTGATACATGTTTGTAGTTTCCTAACTATTTGAAGTTACTTAGGTGTCACCGAATATCTATTCCGATGTTTATATGCAATATATGTTGTGATGTTAAAAAATTTGTTCATGTATTAATATGTTTCATATGCAATATTCAGCCGACCGCCGCTCGTCGACCTCCACCACCCGCCGGCCTCCGATCCATCGCTAACTCTCAAGTAATTTTTTCTTCTTTAAGATTTTTCTTCACTTTTGATTTGTGAATTTTGTCATAGTGGATTACAATGGTTGCTCTAGGTTTGCAGTAATTTTATCATAGTGGCCGAAGATTGATTGTATGATAGACACTTATTTTTCGTTGTAATTTGTGATATAATGAATAATTGTTTCATTTTTGCTCACAATGACGTTAATTGTTATTATGCACATGTCACAAGTAGTTGACCTGAATTAATTTTATGCTTTTACAAATGTTTCGTATGCGATGTGCTATTATATATGCTATTAATTATATTCTTATATTAATTTGTGGTTTATTGATGATTTCATTATGATGATTACTATATTATATATATGTATAATTTCTTATATATATTCTTTTCGTATCCAATATTTTATTTGACACCAACGTTAATAGTGTAACGAAACATATGCGTCACCCGTTTCGGACCAACATGTCTCACACGTGTCATGCGTGTGAGATATGTAGGTCCGGAATTGTCCCTTTTTGGACAGCCTCAGAGTGGGCGACAGAGCGTGGTTTTATGATGAGTCATGAGTCCGAATGAGATTTTAGTGACATAACCTTGTTGTTCTCCATTGCACCACTATCAGGCGTGCAATTGGAGAACAGCGGGGTTATGCTGCTGAAATTTCGTTCGGACTCATGGCTCGTCATAAATACCACGTTTTGTCGGTCACTCTTAGGTGGGTTTAGGACCTATCTTTTCCTATAGACCATGGTTGTCACAGCATCGCCTGCGCTGACTAGGCATCCAGGCGGTCACCGCCGGACGCCATGGTGAATCGCGTCGCCGGCGGGCTCTGCTTCCCCTTGCGTCGCCGGCCTCCCGGTCGCCTCTGCTTCCCCTCCGTTGTCTGGAGGCGGAGGCGGGGGGTGGCCAGGGTGTGTGTATGTTGCGAGCCCTTTTATAGCGGCCAGTGCGTGAATCTTCTTGATTGAATGAATGTTTTGCATATAGAATGGCTGAGGACGACCGACGGTGGATGTATAGTGGTTGGATGAAAAGTGGAGCTCACACGAGGGAGTGGGTAATCAACGCTGAGAAATTTGTTGATCGTGCATTCGCTTTGACAACAAACACTGGCGCGAGGTGCCCATGCATGAAGTGCAGAAATTCTCGTTGGCAAGACAAGAGGACATTGTCATTGCATATTTGCAAATATGGTTTCGTGCCAGGTTATGAAGTTTGGTCTTTTCACGGCGAGACAGGCCGTGAAAAAACGGTATTAGTAGTGGAAGAAGAAGATGATAACGTTGGTGACGATAGGATGGATGAGATGGTTGATGCTATACGACCGGAGTTTGAATCAAACCCCGAGGATCCTCCAACACCGGAGGTTCAAAAGTTTTTCGACATCCTTCGAGCTTCAGAAGAGCCATTGCATGAGCACACCACCGTAAGCGTTCTCGCTTTCGTGACTCGTATTATGGCTATTAAGTCAAAGTTTGCATTTTCAAACAATTGTTATAAGGAGCTCTTGAATCTGATCAGCGATATCCTTCCTAAGAACCATAAGGCGCCGAAAGACATGTATCAGTCAAAGAAAATGCTTTCTGCTCTCGGTATGGAGTATGAGAAGATTGATGTGTGCCGAGATAATTGTATACTGTTCTGGAAGGAACATAGTAATGAGGTGAAATGCTTAAAATGTGGTAAACCGAGATTCGTAGAGGTCGTAAATGAAGACGGAGAGAAGGTGACGACAGAGGTTGCTCATAAGCAACTTCGTTACATGCCTCTTACACCTCGGGTGAAACGATTGTTTCTCTCAAAGAAAACCGCTAGACATATGCGTGGCATAAAGAAGGTGTATGTGAGAATAATCAAGTAATGGTGCACCCATCTGATGGTGCGGCATGGAAGACTCTAGATGATTTTGATGCAGACTTTGCTGGTGATGCAAGGAATGTTCGCATTGGGTTGACAACTGATGGATTCATGCCTTTCAATGTAACGGCATCGTCGTACTCTTGTTGGCATGTGTTTGCTATTCCATACAACCTTCCACCTTCATTTTGTATGAAATATGAATTTATGTTCCTGTGTCTCATTATACCCGGTCCAGATCATCCTGGAACACGACTAAATGTGATGCTGAAGCCCTTAATTGAAGAGTTGAAACAATTGTGGAAAGGAGTTGAAGCATATGACTATGACCAGAAACAAAAATTCAATCTTCGAGTTGCGTATCTGTGGTCGGTCCACGATTTTCCGGCATACGGTATTTTTTCTGGTTGGAGTTGTCATGGAAGGTTGACATGCCCGATATGTGCGAAGGACACAGATTGTTTCCGTCTGAACTTCGGGGGAAAGATTTGTTACTTTGATTGCCATAGATGCTTTTTGCCCATGAATCACCCATTTAGGTTACAGAGGAACAATTTCAAGAAGGACAGCATTGTTGTAAAGGGACCACCAAGGCGTTTAAATGGTACAGAAATCGCTGATATGCTGAATGAGTTGGTCCTTAATGAAAATGAGGATGGATTTGTAGGATTCGGAATCGAACATAATTGGACCCACATATGTGGCTTATGGGAACTGCCGTATGTCAAATCACTAATTCTGATGCACAACATTGACGTTATGCATCAGGAACGTAATGTTGGTGAAAGCATTATAAGTACATGTATGGATTTTACTGACAGGACAAAAGATAATGTAAAGGCGAGAAGAGATTTAGCTGAGATTTGTAATCGACCAACCCTTGAGTTGACGAATAGTGGTGGCAAGCCACGTGCCCCATTTTGTTTAAAACCTAAAGAAAAAAAACAAGTAATGAGGTGGTTGAAAAATTTGAAATTCCCAGATGGTTACGCCGCGGGATTTAGAAGAGGTGTGAACTTGAAGATAGGGAAATTAAATGGATTGAAAAGTCACGATTACCACATAATAATGGAAAGACTCCTTCGTGTAATGTTTCGTGGGTACCTGAATGATGATGTGTGGAAGGCGTTAGCTGAGCTGAGCCATTTTTATAGACAACTTTGTGCGAAAGAAATTAAGAAAGATATGATGGAGATGCTAGAGAAAGAGATCCCGGTGCTTTTATGTAAACTGGAAAAAATATTCCCTCCAGGGTTCTTCAATCCAATGCAACATTTACTGGTTCATCTGCCATATGAAGCTAAGGTAGGTGGCCCTGTGCAATATAGGTGGATGTATCATATTGAAAGGTCCCTAAAGAAGCTTAGAGCGATGGTTGGTAATAAGGCCAGAGTTGACGGTTGCATCGCAGAAGAATTTAAATTGAAAGAGATAGCATACTTCACTAGTGTATACTTCGCTGAGCATCACAATGTCAACACACCTGCTACACGGTACCATATGGATGAAGACCATCCTTGTAGTGATCTCCAAATATTTGGGTGGAAGGGCATAACTGTTGGTGTCTCCACGACATATTATGTAACTCAGGAAGAACGAACAAATGCCTTGCTCTACATGTACTCAAATATGGAAGAGATGGAACAATATTTCGCGTAAGTGATTCGTTTTAGTTTTATATTTTACCTCCAAATTTTATACCCGTTTGTTTACCTATTCGTTACATTGACAGTATGTTTGATTCGAAATACTTGACGTCTGGTCGTCAACCAACGGAGAAGCAATTAGATAAATTGCGTCGAGAAGGAGTAAATGGCGGGCCTAGTTTCCTCACTTGGTTCAGAGAACATGTAATTCCTTACCTTTTGTGACACGTATTATTTTAGTCTACTAGGTTAATTATATGATAATCTCCTATGATTTGCAGTGTGTGCTCGCTGACAATGTACATATAGACTTGCGACAGCTCTCTTACGGGAGTATTAGTGCCAAAAGTTACGGTCGCTATGATGTTAATGGTTTCCGCTTCCGTTCAACTATTTTTGAAGCATATCGACCTCTAGCGGCAACAACTAATACTGGAGTTGTTACAAGGGTCGTTGATGGACAAGGACACGAAACTATGTATTATGGAATCATCAAAAATATAATCGAGTACAAATTTGCCGGGAATAAGGAGATTAAAGTAGTCTTCTTCGATTGTGATTGGTTCGACCCTAAACATGGGACTCGTGAAAACCAATTTGGGATGGTTGAAGTCAAACACACGGAACGATTATCTGGTTGCGACAATTTTGTCCTTGCTCACCAAGTCGAGCAGGTGTATTATATGCCCTACCCATGTGAAAAACTAAGTGCTTGGTGGGTAGTCTACAAAGTGAATCCTCGGGAACGTCTACACACCCCTAGTGATGGCGCTTATCAATTGGAGGTTGAAGAGGTCGATGAGGTTTACCAAGATGATGAATTGCCGACTTCGTTTAATGTAGAGTCAGAATCGTCGATAGATTCTTTTCTTGGCGATTCTAATGATGTGGCAGTTCCCGAGAAAAGGAAACACCAACATAAGAAGAAAAAAGTAACATGGCGTGCTTTGGGGAGAAAAGGACAAATTGATCCTGATTTTGATGATAATTGACAAGTAATTGTTTTCATACATGGATATGCAATATACTTCATATTACATGTTTTTTTATATGTTCAAACCTTCTTTACTAATAAATGCTCGTTTGTGCTTGTTTTGAATAGGATGTCGAAAAAGATGAAGAGTGTCACGAGGAAGCTCTTCCGCTTGGGGAGTTCATCGGCGAGTACTCCGGCGAGTACATCGACGAGTCAGGAGGACACCCTATTCCAGGGTAGTTCCTCTTCGTCAAACAGACGTCGTCAAGAGCAGCTCCTTAGATGCATAGATCCGACATTAATTGGTCGGCCTATTGCATTTCAACTAGAAGATGAGGTAACTTTCAGCTTGTTTTTTATGCCAGTTATAAACTATTCCTAATTGTTTCAATACTGTTTTGTAGGTGGAAGAACACTTGGAGAGTGTGGGTCACGAGGATCATCCGGTGGGTGGGGGGCAGGAGGGGGATGTCCCAGAGTGTGCGGCACAGAGGGATGACCCAGAGGGTGTGGGGCAGGGGGATGACCCGGAGGGTGCGGGGCAGGGGGATCTCCCGGAGGGTGCGGGTCAGGAGGAAGGTGCTGAGGCTGCCGGCGGGTTCTCAGTATCTTTCAGGACGAGCCACCTGGTCGCCCCACCAGTAGTCTCTTCCGGTGGAGCCAAGATCGAGATTACGCCTGTTGGTGACGGGTAAGTGTAATACTCTTCTGTTGTTTTGCTTTTTTTTTCAAAAAATTTCTTTCACTAAACTAATTAACTTTGTTTATTATGTATTTCTAGATCTTGGATTGACTCTCGGTTCGACGGCACTTCGAGGGTCAGGCAGGTTAACCAGATATTGGGTAACCTGTGCCGTCTGCACTACCTAGGGGTGCTGACAATGCTGACCGGTGAGCGGGTTCTATGCCAGACATGGGACTAGTACCGTTTCGCTCCTGACGGGCGCCACGGAACTGCTCAGGGGGCGGTGTCTCATGACTTCTGGGTATGCAAGTGTTTTTTCAATCTTCTTTTAGGCTTTTCGAGTTACAACACTGTACTAATCATTACTTTTGCAGTTACGCTTTTGCTTGCCAGAAGTCGGCAATCACCATAACCATGCCCTTCAAGTCTTCAACAACAATGCACATAAGGTGGTGAAGGACGCCATTTCGTATGCCCGCATTCAAGCGAACAATGCTTACTACAAGGAGAAGCTAGGGCAACGAATGAGCAAGGCGACGGGCTCATCGTCAATCTATTTGACTGAAGAAGAATACCGTTCGGTAAACAATTCTAACTTTTTAAATCTTCGATTGTTGAGATTTGTTGTCATATAATACAAATAGCATCTCTGTTCAAGTGAGGATTCTGTGGTTTGCAAACCACGAGGACGCATATTTCGAATTCTGCAAGATTTGGTCTTCAGCCGCATTTAAGAAGACTTCCGAGCAGAAAAGACAATGCCGCGGGACGGATCCGAAGCACAGATATGGTGCCGACGGACATATTCGCCACGCTAAATGCTTGGTAAGACCTCCTTCTGTCACTCTCTAGCTATAGATACATTGTAATGCGACTAACTCATTTCTATTGTACAGGAAGCTAAATCTGACAACGTGCCAAGTGACATAGAGGTGTATACCTCTGGTCACAAAGGAAGCGATCCTACACAGCCAGATGTCTTGTGTAGCCAGACAGCCACGGACCATTTGGTGAGATGTTATTAAGAGTTTACGTAATTTCATTTTTCTGCGTCTAGCTAATCGGACATGTTTTTTGCAGACGCAATATGGTGAACACATGGTTCGACTCCATGGAGAGGACTATGATTGGCGGAGAGAACCTGTCGACCAAATGGCCGTGTACTCCAGCGGAGGTGGCAAAAGCCATGGACGGTGAGACGGTGTTTTATTAATGTTTTGTGTATGGTATTGTGATGGTAACTAACTCATTCAATGTTGCAGGTACTCCATGTTCAATGGAGTTATTGACTCGAGAGCGGTGAGAGCTCAGAAGTCAGCTCAATCATCGCAGAGCTCCGTCGGAGTTGGCTCCAGCCGTCGTCGCTCTTCAGAAACCCCGGAGGTGGATCGGGTGAGGGAGGAAATGAGGCAGGAAATGAGGCGGCGCGACGAGTACTATACCGCCTTCTTAGCACGACAGCAGGCGATGATCCAAGTAAGTTTAGTTTGGAGTGTTGTAGTTAAAAAGTATTCATAAATAGGTTTAGAACTAACTGATTACATTACAACATGTGTAGCAACTAGCCCAACAGCATGGTGGATTGGACATGTCCAATTTCCAACCACTACCTCCCCCACCACCACCATTATATTCTACATCACCTGAGGTACCTCTTGACATATCGTTACTTCAGATACTTAAGTTAGTGTTTAGAAGAGTAGTTGAGTTAATTCGTTCTCTAATTTTGTCTATTTCTTCAGACTTTCCGTACGCCTGGCCAGGATGGAGCCTCTCGGGCAAATGTAGATGAAGCAGGAGGCAGCGGCGGCACCCACGACCCAAATGTGGGCGATCAGTGAGTATATGGACAAATATGACTTTGTATGTGGCTCTCGCTGTGTTTTGTGAATTTGTATGTGAATTTGGATGTTATATGTGAATTCAGATGTGTACTGTGACTTTGGATGTGAATTCAGTTATATTATGTGATTTTGGATGTGATGTGTGAAGTGTGGATGTGAATTTGGATGTGAGATGTGATTTTGGATGTGAGATGTGATTTTGGATGTTATATGTGAAGTTTGAATGTGATTTTGGATGTGAAATGTGATTTTGGATGTGTATTGTGAATGTATGTGAAATTTTGGTTGGATGTGAGTGTGAGTAGGGGAACCAGGAAAAATAAAAAAAATACCAGGTAACTTCCGTCGGCTTTGACCATAGCCGACGGAAGTTAGCTGGTTTCGGCCACGTGGGCAGAAAGGCTAACTTCCGTCGGCTAGGGCCATAGCCGACGGAAGTTAGCTGCCCCTAACTTCCGTCGGCCAAGCTAGCCGACGGAAGTTAGTGCCCCTCTGCTGACGTGGCAGTGTTCGGCGCTAACTTCCATCGGCCACGTCAAGCGGACGGAAGTTAGCTAACTTCCGTCGGCCGCCGACGGAAGGCGGCTGACGGAAGTTAGCTAACTTCCGTCGCCTCGCTTTTGTCGGCCAAAGGCCGACGGAAGTTAGCGTTTTGCCGACGGAAGTTGGCTTCTTCCGTCGGGAAAGGGCTAACTTCCGTCGGCTTTGGCCGACGGAAGTTGCTTGTTTTGTTGTAGTGTTGGCAAGCCTTTCAAACTTCATGGAGAGCGAAGGTCACTCTGCGATCAAGGCTTGGATTGATGAAGGGCAAC
>JAAALK010000286.1:5585814-5636665 GCA_019279435.1 Zizania palustris | reverse complement strand
TCTGATGGTCCAAGTTCTGGCCTAGGCTTGACGTGGGTCGATCAGCATAAGTTTTGACATCAAATAACCCCTGGCAAGATGAAAAGGGAAAAGAAAAATCATGAAAATGTGAAATAATAACAATTTGCTGAAGCACTTTGTTTTGACAATGCTTATCTTGTAGATATCAGTTAGCTTTTGCATCTCATGCTTACCTTGCTTGTTTATTGAACATGTGGTGATGTTTTGTTTGCAAAAAAACTGAAAAATGCGTGCAAATGATTTCTTTAGATATCATCTGTTCACTGATCATGCCATGTATCGTTACAGTATGTCTTTTGATGTATCGTTAGATGTTGTAATTGTAGTCAATCATTTCTGCGAAGCATGCTTTCTACACTCCTTATGCACTCCAGTTGAATTCACTGCATATTTGAGGGTGAGTTGCATTCAGGGGAGTCTGTGTCTCTATTGAGTGCTTGATGATTCACTTGTCAACAGGGGAGAAAATTTGGGATCAGAGTTTAAGGGGGAGTTCTTACTCTGTTGATATCATTGTTGTTCTAAAATCGCACTCATTTTGAGCTTTTACGTTTTGGTTAACCATAATGACCGCTTCTTGCTTTTGTTCGGCTTTTGGTCATTAGGGTTAAACTTTTTACCTTATTTTTCTTCTTCTTTGTTTCTTGTGTTTTGTTTTCGTGTTCCACAGTTGTTCGCAGGTACTGAAGAGCTGAAAAAAAGAGGAGTGTTGACAATGCACTCATCAAGGGGAGATTGAGGAGCCATGCTGAATAGCATGGGCCTCATGGCTCTAGAAGTGATGAGTCATTGTCAATGATAGTCAAAGAGGACAGAAGAAGAGAGGAGATCTGCTATTTCATGGGCCGCGTGTGACTCATGTACACGGGCAGCAAGCGACTGTCGGGCAGAGGAGGCTGCGAAGTCGGGCTGGCCCAATCCGGGTACATGGACCAGAAGCAGTAGAAGACCCACTGGGCTGTTGAGCAGGACTGACTCAGGTACACGGGCGGTGAGCAATTGCCGGGCTGAGAGAGCTACGGAATCGGGCCAGCCCAATCCGGGTACCTGGTGCAAAGTCGGTGGAGGCTTTATCAGTTTCGGCGCAAAACTGACAATCGTCGATCTTGTATCCGACTATCCAGAAGAGAAGCCGTAGTCGCTACGAAATCTTAGCTTCCGGATAAGTAATCTGTAACTCTAGGCCCACAGTCAGTCAGTCGTGTCTGTAAAAAATTCCTAAGGGCAGTAGAGTCTTTTCCTTTATTCTTGCGTCTGTAAAAACCCTAAGGGGCAGGTGGAATATTCCTAGTGTTGGGCAGCCTATAAATAGGGTCCCAATCCCTAGGATTGGACTACTCCTTCCAGAATTCACTTTTTAATCTATTGGGTCATTTTGTCTCCTGCGTTCTCTCTCCTGTTGTGCGCCGCCAGGTTCTTGTTCCCTGCGATTTAATTCCTGCATTCCATTTGTTCTTCTTGAATCTGTGAGATTCTCTTCCCTCCTCTTGTCATTTGGTTTGCAGTGTTTTATGGTCTTTATTGATGCGCAGCAACTTCTATTCCTGAGAACTGAGTCTCTATTGCTTCGGTTCTTCACTGAGTAGTACTAGTTCTTGCTGTTTGCAAGTAGTACTACTTCTCTGTAGCAACAGTACACTAGTACTCTAGGCTTGCTTTTTTCTGCATAGCTTTTTGATCGAGTTGACAGGGCCAAAGTCCCTTTTCTTGTGTGAAGTCCAACTCTGTGAAGCAGACATCGAATCTGCAAGCTTCGAATCTGCAGGCTTCGAATCAGCATACTTCGAATCAGCAGACTTCAAATCTGCAAGCTTCGAATCTGCAGGCTTCGAATCAGCAGACTTCGAATCAGCAGACTTCGAATCTGCAAGCTTCGAATCAGCAGACTTCGAATCAGCAGACTTCGAATCTGCAAGCTTCGAATCTGCATACTTCGAATCTGCATACTTCGAATCTGCAGGCTTCGAATCTGCATACTTCGAATCTGCAACCTTCGAATCTGCACGTTTCGAATCTGCAACCTTCGAATCTGCAACCTTCGAATCCACAGACTTTGAATCAGCAGACTTCGAAATTAGCAGACTTTGAATCTGCAACCTCCGAATATGCAACCTTCGAATCTGCAACCTCCGAATCTGCAACCTTCGAATCTGCAACCTCCAAATCTGCATCCTTCGAATCTGCAACCTCTGAATCAGCAGACTTCGAATCTGCAGACTTAGTCAATCTGTTCTCGCTTTGCTGTTTAGTTTTTTTTAAATACGTTGGGTTTTGGGAGCAGGCCATTGATTCGAAAGAATTTTTTAGGTGCCCATTCACCCTCCCTCTGGTCGCTACTTTCGGTCCTACAGTCCCGTGTCAGCCTTCGCTTTTCCTTTCGAAGGTTGTTTGCTCTGAGTGCGTGTTCGAAGCTGTGTTCGAAGCCTTGCCTTCGAAGTACACACTTCGAAGCAGGCTCCGACTCAGTCATTCTTCGCTCTCACTCACACTCGACCTAGGATAGACAACACACCTTCAATAGACTTTGACTTCCACCTCCGAACCAGACTTCGACCATCGAAGTAGGCCTCGACCTCCGAAGCAGGCCTCGACCCTGCGAAGCAGGCTTCGACACTACGAAGCAGACCTCGACCAGTGAAGCAGGCTTCGCCAAGATTCGAACAGGAGACAGATTTCGAACGGTAATTTCTCACTTCATTCATAGTGCACTTAGAATGCTATACTAAGAAGTTTATCTTGCCTTGTCTTGAGTTTACTGTTTATCTGTCTATTAGCACTGGTTTGGTAGTTCTCTGTTTTGACATCAGCTGCTTCTAGGCTAGATACCTTTAGACTTAGGCTATCTGCTCATATTCTGCTGCTTGGTCTTTTGAGGTGCGTTGGGTGTTGGGAACAGGCCATATATTCGAAAGAATTTTTAAGGAGCCCATTCACCCCCCTCTGGTCGCTACTTTCGGTCCTACAGTCGACAAGACTTCGGAGGTAAACTTCACATAATTCTTTTGTTCTTTTTTCCTACGAAATTATACAATGTATAATACCTTTGCTTCAATAGGATCTGCTCCTATGGAAGAGGGCCTTCCCGAAGATACTAATCCTGGGACTTCGGCTACTCCGGAGCCAATTCCAGAAGTCGCTCAAATGGGACCTGGAAAAGGTAAAGGCAAGGTGGACCCCCTCCCTGCTCCGAGCTCAGGATCAACTCCGTCTGAATCGACAGACAGAAGCCAATCTACAGAGGGGGGCCAGTCTGCTGAAGTTCCAAAAGATACAGCCCAACGCTCTGGCCCCTCGCCGAACGAAGACGACGAGAGGGCCTTGTCTATGCACCCTCTTCTAGCTGATTTCTTGGAGCGAAGAACCGGACTTCGGACTTTGCTCGAGCCTTTGGACCGAGCTAGCCGCGAAGTCAGGGAGATAGACTTGGTAGCCATCTTGAGCGAGGCTGAGGGTTCGAAGCTCAACGCTGCTATGGAGCGTGCAGCGTACCAGGTACGAAGTTTCTGCAAAACAAAATTAAACTTATATACAAATAATTTCTCACCTTGGTTTTTTCTCTTTGTAGCAAATAGTCTTTGCTCGAGCTGCGAAAATTTCAAATGAACGCGGAAGCCTTCGCCTTCGAGAGGAAATCACCACTCTTCAGAGAAATCTTAACATTTCCGAAGGTCAAGTTTCCCATTTAGACAACATGGTCTCAGCAGAACGGAGGGCCAAGCAAAGCTTGGAAACTGCGAATAAGGAGCTCGAAGCAGAACAAATTGTGCTTCGGGGAGAAATAGAAAAGATGCGGGCGGAGCATGCTACAGCGGGGGCTGCACTTGCCAAGCTCCAAGAGGAAAAAGCCAAAGATGTAGAGGAGGCTAGCAACCTGCTTACCCAGAAAAATTCTCTAGCTATGGAGGCAGCTAGGCTCTCCGCCGTGGTAGAGGAGCTGACTTTGGCGAAGGACGCTTTACTTGAAGACAAGCTGAAGTCGGAGAAGGTAGCTGCGGAGGTCATGAACCAACTCCTAGGTGTTCTAGAGTACTTTGGTACTACTAGGACACTTCCTTCAAATGACAACGTCTCCTTGCTTCGGTGGCTAAAAATGATCCAAGGAGCTGCGAAGACGATGAAGACGTGGTCGTGGGTTCGCTCCCCACCGACGGCGCCAACTTTTGGCGTAAAAGATTACGCTAACAGGTTTTTGAAGATTAGAAACTAACAAACAAAGTGTTTGCAAAGCAAACTATTTCAAGCCTCCGAAAGGATAATAGCTTAAAACAGTTCGAAGATGTATATTGAATAACTTGTATTCGGTCCCCCTTACAGGGTAAAACGGGGGGTATTTATAGGCCCAAACATTAAGGAAAAGACCCTTTTACCCCTCTATTACAACAGACATAGTGGAAACTATTTGGTACCCTTAATAGGGCTAAAATGGTAAAATACTAATCTAATGAGAAAGAAGATAAGTCTTTCATCCTAGATGGCAAAGAAGCTCTCGGAAGAGTCCTAGTTCGAAGATATACTCCGAACTAGAGTTCATATCCATACTTCGAACTTGATCCACGGTGATTCCAGAGTTATATGCTGGAACCCTTTGATTCAATCATCTGCCTTTGCCTTGTCACCATAATGGCTCTGAGGATGAAGTATTTTCCCCCAACATCCAGCCCGAGTGACTCTTCGGACCAAAAAGGCTTCCGCTTCCTACTCGGCTTAGACGAGGAATTCTCCTAGTCTTATCCCTCGCCTTAATTTCGCAACAGACGTTGTACGCTATACGCTCTATTGATGATGTAAATAATTGAAACCTTTCTTCTTTGTCCCTTCCCCCCTCCTTTGCGGGTAGATGACTTGTCGACTGGGTGCAAACAGTGGAAGGGAAGGTAGAATAACGGGGGGTACGCCACGCTGGAGCGTTGAAACCTGAAAAGAGGGTGCGTCGAACCGGAGTCCGGAACCTGAATAGGGTGTGCGTTGAGCCAGAGCTCGGAACCCGAGTATGGGGTGCGTCGAGCCGGAGCTCGAAACCTGAGTACGGGGTGTGTCGAGTCAGAGCTCGGAACCGAAATAGGGGGTGCGTCGAGCTGGATCTCGGAACCCGAATAGGGGGTGCATCGAGCCGGAGCTCGGAACCCGAATAGCTTGGTGAAACTACGCTTGATGCCGCAGTGCGTCCACTTTGGTCAAAACGTTCACCTGACATTATTATTGAATTGATGATTGGATACAACATTAGCTGGCATCGGCCAACATCGAAAGACACTTATGAAATTATGCAAAATAGCGTTTTAAGTGCTCCATGTGCCAAGTGTGCTTCAGATCCTCGCCTTCTAAGGTAGCTAGATGGTAGGATCCTGGCCACCCGGAGCTGGTCACGATGTACGGGCCTTCCCACTTGTTGCCTAGCTTCGTTGGAGCGGCCACTACGCGTAGGACGGGTGCCCCGGCTGGAACTCATTGCGCTTGACCTTGGTGTCGTACCAAGCCTTCGTCTGCTTTTGGTATTGCGAAAGGTTGGCGACGGCTCGGAGCCTTGATTCCTCCATAAGGTCGAGGGAAATGACACGCTCTTGATCAGTCTCAGGAGTTGTGACCCGCAGCGAACCGGCTCGAAGCTCCGTCGGGGTCATTGCTTCATCGCCGAATGGACCATAGGATCTTAGGCAGCTCTTCGGGCCACAATCCCTTGGCTAAACCCATGATACGTTTGTTGAGGCTGGAGAGAATATGCCCATTAGCCCTCTTGACAGCCCCATTTGACTGGGGATGTCGAACTGCCGCAAAGCATAGCTGGAATCCCAATTCTTCGCAGAATTCTTTCAAGGCCCCAGCATCGAACTGAGTGCCATTGTCTATCGTGAGTTGCTTGGTTACTCCGAAGCGGCAAACTATATTCTGCCAAAAGAATTTCTGGACACTTCGGGAGGTAATTGAAGTCAATGATTCAGCCTCGACCCACTTGGAGAAATACTCGACGACGACGACGACGAAGTGCAAGTTTCCCCTTGCCCTAGGGAATGGTCCAATGGGGTCCATCCCCAAGCGAGCTAGAGGCCACATAGGCGCAATGAGTTGTAGGCTAACTGTGGGCCTATGGCTCCGTCGCCCCATCCATTGGCACCCTTGGCAAGTGCGTACTAGATCTTCGGCATCGGTGATGACTGTGGGCCAATACACGCCTTGCCGGAGGGTTTTCCCGGCGAGTGCTTGAGGGGCTAAGTGACTGCCACACAGGCCCTCATGGATTTCTCAGAGCATTGTTAGCCTGTCCGGGTGAGAGATGCATCGAAGTAGCGGGGAGCATACACCCGACTTGTACAGGACGCCATTGATGACTTGATAAGATTTGGCGTGGAGCTGAAGCCGTGCCTGCTCCGGACTAGGTCGGTCATCCATATCGCCGCTGAGTGCTCGTAAAATGGGCTCTCGCCAATCTCCGTTGGCCGTGCAAAGGACTACAGACGGCTGAGGGGGCGTCGGGGTATCCATCAGCGCAGGGGATGGTATTTCTCCACGGAGAGACGCCGATGGCCTGGCATGTTCTTTGAAGAAGGCAGCAGGCGGCAGAGCTTGACCACCAACGCCAGCTTTAGTGAGAGCGTCAGCTTGGCAGATCTCGCTTCTTGGTATGCTCTAGACAGATATTCCTTTGAAAGATGCCATGAATTTCTGAATGGCTTCGAGGTAGGTGGCAAGGTCAGGGTGCCGGGCCTGGAAACTCTTGTCCACGTGTCCGGCGACGACTTGAGAGTCAGTCTTGACAACCACCCGGGCGGCCCCGAGCGCGTGCGCCTTGCGGAGACCCAGAAGCACCCCTTCATATTCTGCAATGTTGTTTGTAGCTTTCAAATTCAACCGAACGCAGTACAGAGCTTGTTGGCTGGAGGGAGAAATGATCACCGCCGCGGCGCCAGCTCCGGAAGCTTGGTAGGCGCCATCTGAATAAATGGTCCACACCCCTTCGCCCGCTTCGGTACTGGCTCGAGCAACTGTGAGCGTCCATTCAGCGACGAAATCGGCGAGGATCTGAGACTTAATGGCGGTCCGAGCCACAAATGAGATTCCGAACGGAGCAATTTCTACCACACATTTCCTGATTCGCCCAGTTGCGTCCTAATTTCGAAACATGTCACCCAGAGGATACGCGGTTAGGATGATTATATCACGGGCCAGAAAGTAGTGCCGAAGCTTCCGGGAAGCCATGACGAGGGCATAAGCCACCTTCTCAAGATTGGAATACCGAGTTTTTTCTCCGGAGAAGGCTTCGGACACAAAGTATACGGGCTGTTGCATCAGTTTCCTGCCAATGTATTCTTCTTGAATCAAGGCCACGCTCGCCGCACTGCCTGAGGTGGCGAGGTAAACCAGAAGGGGATCGCTGGCCTGAGGTGTTGCGAGGGCCACGAGATTGGTGAGGTACTCCTTTATCTTGTTGAAGCAGTCTTGGCACTCTGTGGTCAACTCGAAGTCTTTAGAGCCTCGCAGTGCCTTGAAGATGGGCAGGGTTCTCTCGGCCAATCTTGCCAGGAAGCGACTGAGAGCGGCGAGGTGCCCGGCTAGTTTCTGCGCCTGCTTCAAATTCCGAGGGGGGACATGTTCTGCAATGCGGTGACTTTCGTTGGACTGGCTTCGATACCCCGACTAGAGACCAGATACCTGAGTAGCTTCCCCGCACGAGCTCTAAAGACACACTTCTCCGAGTTGAGGCGGATCCCGCTCTTCCGGAGGCTGTTGAATGTTTCAGCTATGTCCTAGCCATGGCGAGTTTTGTCCGTGCTTTTAATAACGATGTCGTCCATATAAGCTTCGACATTACGGCCGATCTGGTGGCCTAGAGCCTTGGATATTCACCTCGAGAAGGTGGCTCCAGCATTGTGGAGGCCGAAGGGCATTCGAACATAGCAGAATACTCCCGAGGGGGTAATGAAGCTCGTTTTAACTTGATCTTCCTACTTCAACCAAATCTAATGGTACCCCGAATAGGCGTCAAGGAAGCTGAGGAGCTCGGAACCAGTAGTAGAGTCGACCAGCTGGTCGATGTGAGGCATGGGGTAGGGGTCACGAGGGCAAGCTTTATTCAGAGAAGTAAAGTCGATACACATGCGCCATTTGCTAGATGTTTTCTTCTGGAAAAACACTGGGTTTGACAACCACTCGGTGTGACTCACTTCCTGAATAAACCCCCTCCCGGAGAAACTTCTCAACCGCGGCTTTGGCGAGCTCAGCTCTTTCAACGGACAGCTTCCGAAGCCCCTGGCTTATCGGGCGAGCCTTTGGGTCGACTGCCAGGGAATGCTCGATGATCGAGCGATCGATGCCGGGTAAGTCTTCGTCGGACCATGCGAAGATGTCCAGGTTGCTGCGGATGACTTCCCATTCTGGATTAGGATCTTCCTGACGATCTCCCCCTCCGGGACTGGCCTGGCTTGGTGCCCCTTCGGAGGAGCATCTTCGGCGTCTGACAATCCGACTTCCCCTGAGCTTCCGCGGACGCTATGGACTTGTCGTGGCTCCAATGGGGCCAAGTGGACATACTCGACCCGGCGGGCCACTACCTGATCTCCCAAGATCGACAACACTCCTCCCGGAGTTGGCATCTTGAGGCATAGGTAGTTGTGGTGGGGATGGCTCCGAAGCGGTTGAGCACCCCCCTCCTGAAGATGGCGTTGTAGGCGTATGGAGCATCGACGACGTCGAAGGTGATTTCCTCGCTGCTGCAAAGAGGGGATTCTCCGAAGGTCACCTCCAACCTGATCTGGCAGAGCGCGTGGAGGGGCGGCCCCATGAAACCCTGGAGCGGCCGGGAGGCCGGTAGTAGGTGCTTCTGGGAAAGGCACAATTGGTCGAAAGCCTGCACGAAGATGATGTCAGCAGAACTCCCGCCATCAACCAGGATACAACGCACCTCGACACCCGCAATGTCCGCCGAGATGACAATAGGATCAGCGTGCGGGAACTTGACGCCAGCGGCGTCTTCGACGGTGAAGGAGATGGGGACGTGGGACCATTTGGGAAGCGTGGAGAGGCTTGAGGTGCCGATATGCCCGACCTCCCGGATGTAGTCCCTCCGCTGCCGCTTGGACATGGCTCCTAGAACTCCTCATCCGGATATGGGGAGGACCACTCGCTTCCCCCGGTCTGCTCCATCCTCGAGCTTGGGGGCCTGGACCCTGCCGAGTTCCGGAGGTAGGCCCAGAGCTTCTGGTTCGTCCCGGCGCCCGACTATCTGGACAGCGTCGGGGCGGGGTACTAGGGCTCCTTTGTCGGTGGAGCCACGACCGGAGTTTCACTCGAGGTAGTCGTTCTAGAGGGCGAGGATGGTCCAGCAGGAGTCGGTGTCGTGGCTCCGGTTCTCACCGTGGACGCTGCAGTAGAGAGCCGCCCCTCTGGGAAACACCCTTGGTGGAGCCCTGGCTCTGGAGGGACGCCCTCCACCGGATGTGTGCGGGTGATTGGCGGGACCCCTTGGGGTGATGCTGAGGACTTCCCCTCGAAGGTGCTTTCAACCCCGCCGGGAGTCCCGGTGAGCGGAGTCTTGGAGGCGAAGGTTTGGAACGGGACGGACCCCGCGGTTGAGATTAGGAGGTGCCTCGTACACCTTGGTGTTTGAAGCCCGGATGGGGACAATCATCGCCTGTCGGCGCAGCTGGCCTTCCTCGGACCGGGCGTACTCTTCGAAGTACGTCATGAGCTGTGCCACCAAGGAAATCGGCTTCCGATGAAGCTTGTCAAGGAGGCCCGGGTGGGTGACACCCTCCCGGGCGGCATCGATGATCGAGGAGGCCGAGAGTCCCTTGATCTGGGCCTTGGTGTGCGCGAAGCGTTGAGAGTACTGCCGCAGCGTCTCCCCGGGCTGCTGCTTCACCTGAAAGAGGCTCCCGGTTGACATCGGGGCCACGAAGGTCCCCTGGAAGTTGTTGATGAACTTCTTCTTCAGTTGATCCCACGAACAGATAGTTCCAGTCCGCAGCGACCAGAACCACTGCAGAGCGATTCCTTCAAGCGCTAGAGGGAAGCATTTGGCCATGGTCGGAGTCCCCGGAGTATTTTGGGAGCTTGGCGGCGCGAAACTTCGAGTCGAAACGCACCCTCTGGAGGTCGAGGTGCAGGGGGGACTCCTCGTCGTACGACGTGTTCTTCTCCTCCACCTGATCTTCATCCTCGCTCAAGGCCACGGCCGCAACCCCCAGCGCTCGTGAGGGCTCCGAAGGGCGGAGTGCCGCCTCCTGGCGCCACTGGGCCAGTTCCGCCTTCAACCTGGCGCCCGCTTCCACCAGAGGCAGTCTCCGGGTCTTGCGAGTGGACGTAGTCGGTCCGGAGGGCCACCGCCGGGGCCTACTTGGGTGGTGCACCTCAGAAGGCCCCTCCTGGGGCCCTATGGGGTTGAAGGAGGCCGGCTCCGCATAGCCAACAAGACCCCGAGCCTCCGACATCCCCCTAGGATCCTGGGTTGGCTCTGTGGTAGGCGCTTCGACGGACGCGACGGCTGGAGGATCTGGAGTGGCCACTGGAGCAGCCTCAACTCCGGCGGTGCGGGCTGACCGTCGTAGAGGAACCATGCTTGCGCCCTTCTGACCCGACATATCTATGTGAATGGATGTAGAGGACGCTAGCTTCTTGAACTAGGATCCCCACGGATGGCGCCAACTGTTGGGACGACGGATCGAGCCAACAGGTTTTCTGGAAGATGAGAGTAATGGACTACAGAGCCCAGATAATATTCTTGGATTGTGTGTTTATTACAATTGGACACGGGGGTATTTATAGGGCGACTCATCCTAGAAGGGTCTAATGCCTCCAAAAACCCCCTAACCATTACTCGGCCTAACACAGGCTTGTAATACAGACAAGAGTAGCTGCTACACAGTACAGACAGGAAGGCACGATTCTGACAGCGTATCAACCTTGTCGGGCGCTGCAGCGATCGCCCGACAGGGCCCAGACGATCATGATCCTATCCCTGGGACACCTTGACCGGGTCATCTTCTGATGTCCGGTCACGCCCCGGAGCCTTTGCACCTTTCGGAGGTTGACCTCTGGCTTCCTGCAGGTCGCTTTAGCCGAGGGTTCCTTCCGAATCCTTCGGAGCTCCCGGAGAGCCCGAGGCCTCCCTGCCTCGGGCCCGCAGGTACCTTCGGCGCAGGACGTCGGGCCCTCCGGACGTGGCCTCCCTCCCGGACCATACTGCTCTTGGTGCTTCCAACTGCCATCGGGATTATCTCCCCCCAACAAGAGCATTGGTACCCTGGGTGTTGGTCATCCTGGAGTTTCCAAAATAGATAACACTTTCTTAGGGGAAAAGATACTAAGTTTTATTTCAAAATGTGTCGTTCTTGCGATTACATTTATGTCTTTTATTTAATCTTCACCCATTCCTTATATTTGGCATGAGTGGCCATACATTCCAAAACAATAAAAAGAAAACAATCAACCGTAAAGTCTACGTCTAAGGTAGCTCGGGGGACGACTCGACCACTGGCTCGATGGAGACGGTCGGGGTGGTGGAGCTGGAGCGTCCGGCGAGAGGTGCGCTGCGGGGAATCCTCTTAGGACTTACTGTGGGGATCCGAATCAATTTCCGCTTGTGGGGCAGAAGGGGGGCGACCTCCTCGAGATCCTTCTTCAACTCCTTGATCTAGTGGTGAAGATGTGCGGTGTCGGCGACACTCTGTGGTAGGAGCTCATTCTGGCACCTCAACTCCTCAGCCTCGGCAGCCAACTGGTGCCCCTGCTGGACACGGCGACGAAGCTCTCCATTCTCGCGGTTCAGGTCTTCTGAAGAGTGACGATAGAAATCAATCATGTCACGCTGCCCGTTGGCATCCTGCAGGGCCTCATAATGGAGCTCGTCCATTGCCTCCAACAGGCGTACCGTGTGTCCAACGGTGGAGTGTCGCTGAGAGAGCGTGCTGACGTAGACGCTGTGTGGGCTCCCTGGAGTGCATAGAGGCATGAAGCGAAGGTCTGTGTCGTAGAGCTCGCTGTCGTAGATCATCCGGAGCTCGGTGAGGGCCTGAAGGGTGGTGCGCTGACTGGCAACCAAGAAGGTGGGTACTCCGGCTTGATAAGTGTGAGCTGTCTGCGGAGTGGACTGGATGATGATGGTGACCTCGCGGTAGCTCTCGTCCTCGTCGGGGAAGACTCCATGGAACATCGGCTCGTGCTCAAATCCAACGAAACCGACGAGCATGCGAAGCTCGCGGATGAATCCGGCCTCATCGCGAAGAGTCCCACTCATGGTACGGTCCGGCATCTACACAAGAGAGAAAATTTTTGTGAAAACTTCGGAAGATGTGAGGGTAAGTAATTTTGTAAGAAAATAGGGCTAATATAAGTCCTAGTGTCAGGTCTGTTTGGCTTCCTACAGTCAATTTGGATCTGATACCATCTTGTCACGCCCCGATTTAATAAATTAGGACCTTTATTGAAATTCCATAGAATAACAATAAAAACAAGACGTTCATCATGTGACCACGTACAATACGAGTAATCATTCACGGTTCGTAGACCGTATTAGTACAAAAGTGAATAAAGATGAAGAGAAACTAATAAAATAAAGGGTCCTAGATGAACGCCTCCTTCCAGTCTCGCCTTGACTGGGTCGCTACTCCAGACCTTCATCCTCCTCATAGTAGATGGGCTCTGGTGGTGTAAGTCAATGGGGGTGAGTACAAACGTACTCAGCAAGCCACCAGATGCAAATATAATGCAGAGTAATAACAAGGGAGATAGTGGCTAATTTTGCGGAAAAGCATATGAGTACAACAATTAAATGTGATCAAGTTATTAGTACTGAAATGTAAACATGTGTATGCATCATCATCCTTCTAACTCGAGGGGTACAGTCAGCCCCACCTCGCTCAACAGTCCTTACATGCCATGAATAACTCAACCAGTCAAACAATAGTAAACTAACTGCGAGTAGTCACACAACCCGCCCTTGACCGTGGGCTCTGCTTTTCGAAAAGATTGAATAGTCTGATCATAGGTGTACCACTGTACCTACAAGGCAAGCACTCATCACTTACACCAAAGTGTAACGAGATGACCCATACCACGGGAACTCATGCCAAAACCTTCCATATGGTCCTCCTCGACCCGACAAGACCCTCTTATGGGTTTCATATGGTGTCTCGATGCGTCGAGCCTCACCATACCCCCCCTTGAGCCACGTCAGTACAAGTCACCCGCAGGTTGCCCCTTGCCCCTCCACTATGGTCCATCGATTCGGATTGTTCCATACTTCCAGTTAGGACTTACCCATTAGACTTGTGGTTAGTACGGAAGTGCTTTGCAACAGATCCCGCAGACCGGTCCTTATAGTGCCCTGGGTGCGACCAACCATTGCCCTAGCTTGCACCCAGAACCCACCATACTTATAACATAGCCAACTCCAACAGAGTCCAGAGACGAGAATAACGGGGAAATACATATAGTAGAATCCATCTATCTACGACTCATTTTTTTATCCTATAGCAGTTGTGCCGGTACATTGGACACTAGCTAATATATTATAGTAGAGTGACAAGGAGTTAAGGCTCAATAAGCATGGCTTGTGTTTGCACACAAGGACGGGGATCTAATAAATATAGTATAGGGCTTGATATTTGACTAATGCAATATTATCCTATGAGTTATAGTGATAATTTATTAAAACATGGGTTCAAATGATCAAAATGGGGGTTGTGACTTGCCTTGATTAGCAAAGGGTGAAGGTGGAACCTCGGGGAAAAAACTCCAGCTCCTCGACGAACTCGTAGTCTTCTCGATATGGAAAAATAAACATAACATTCAATAAACAGATAAAACATCACAAAATAATAAACATACAAGTGTTAGGGGTTTTAATATGTGAAATAAGGTTTTATTATTTTGGTGAAAGACATTAAAGATTAGATCAATTTTTCTTAGGCTTTTCCCAATTTATTTTATGAATTCACAATTTTATCCCTAAGGGGTTTTTATTCATTTAATTAATAAGAATATTTTGGGAAATAGTGACATACTGTTTTTATTGCATTAATGTGTAGAGAAAAGAATGCTGAATTTAATAAAATTTAAAGGGTAAAATTTGGAGTTAAAATGAGCAAGTTATGAATTTTGGAAGTTTAAATCATTTTCTAGAAATTTATTTAAACAGAAAATGGGATTTAGTCCACGGTGAGCCAGGCCCACGGTGAACCGCTGTACTGTGCACGTGGACCAATTGAACCAGAGCCATTGGATCTGGATCTAGTGGTCAGGCTCGAGGCGGGATCGTTTAAGTGAAAATGGACGGTTCAGATTAAATCGTACCGAACCGGTACGCGTGGATGCACGAGATCGCTTAGGGGATTTAAGTTTCAATCTACGGCTTAGATTAAAAGATACCGGTTCGATGGGACCCGAGGGCCCAGATTAGATCCCCTTAGGATCTAATCTATGCCGCACAGATGCGATCGCACGGCTTAGGTGCTGTCCGGCATGGCACGTGCGCTACGGGGTTTGTACCCCCCTTCGCATCCGACGACGGCGAGCTTGGGTGCAGCGGCGATGGAGGCGGCGAGGGCCTATGGGCCTAGACCTTGTCGAAAATGGAAAGAGGGGAGCGAGGGGAGTGTGATGGTACCGGAGATGGCGACGGCGGATGACTGACGACGACCGGCAGCGAGGGTAGACGGCGATGGGGTCTCGGGTGGTTGGCGGCGATGGCGATCCGGTGGCTCCCATGGCCAACGGAGTAGATGCCGAGGATGGGCAGGCTCCGGTGGTGACGATGGTGGCGACGGCGTGGATGGAGGCGGTCTGGGGCAACGGCGAGCGGTGGCCGGAGATGGAGCAGGAGGAAAACCGAAAGTAGGGGTGGGGCGGTCTGGTTTTGCTTTGTCTCGGGCTACGACCGTGTGAGCGAACTGCGGCAACGGGGAGGGGTATTTATAGGGGCTCGCCGGCGCACGGAGGGAAGGCAACCGAGGGTTCCCGTGAACTCCGGCGAGGGTTTCCAAACCTTCGGCCAAGCTTCCCAAAACGCAAAACCGCGTCGGCTATAAATGGAAAGAGAGCGTCGGTGCTTGGGGAAGGTGATTCGGGGTCGGATCGGGCGAGTCGAGGCGGTCGGCAGTGAGAACGGAAAGTGGGGGTCGCCGGCATGGAAGGGGGATCCCCTTCCATCGGAGACGAAGCATCTGATAGATGGCCCACACCTGTCAGCGGGCGAACAGAGAAGGGCCGATAGGCGGGCCCGATTGGTCAGAGGGAGAGGGGTGCATGGATGGAGGCTCACGGGTGGGCCAAGCGGGGCGCGGGCAGAAGAGAGATGCGGGAGGCGGCACCGACAGGCGGGTCCCCCTTGTTAGTGACGCACGGCTGGGTTGGGCTGGGCTAGAGGCAGATTGAGGGTTGAGGCCCAATTGGATTTATAATTGTTTTCTTATTTAAAATAAATCCAGTAATTCCTTTATTTGATTAGGGGTTGAATCACTATTGATAAAAATTTGTAAAAATTCCTAAAATTATATCTTGTCCTCTAGTTTCCACCATAAATTTTCCAAGTCCAAATTTAAAGTATTTCCTTCTATTTGGTTTTATTAAGGCTCTTTTAGGATTTTTTTTAATAAATAATTCCAGAAATTCCTTGAATAATATATTTCCTTTATTTTATTTATTTTTAAATCTTGGGATGTTACACTCCCCCTCCGAAGCGCGGTGGAAAACAATAGGCCAGTTGGCCCCGAGCGGAGGTATCCAGAGAGCGATGAACTCCTCTACCAAGTCCCGCATACTCATGCGCTTGGCCACCGAAGACAACAACCCAAGTCGCGTTGAAAGTAGACTTGAGTCCAAAGTCACCTCCACCTCCCTCCTGTACCATATATGTTGCAGGGGGCCCATGAGGCTAGAGTCTTCTCCGACCACGGCATAGAACCACCGGAGTATCTAGTTGGAATACCACCGGTCGTTGATCGCCTTCACCGGGAAATTCTTCAGGTGTCCCTTCCGAAGCTAAAAGTTGATAGTGGTGTATAGTGTAGGATATGAACCTCGAAGGGTTCTCACAAAGGGAGAGAGGGTTTTATACTGGTTCGGGCCTCCTAAGAGGGATAATAACCCTACATCTAGTTTATAGTGGATTTGGCATTATTTTGCATCTATCTTGTGTGTTCCAATTACAAGGGCAGGGCCCTGCTTTTATAGGCTCGCAGGCCAAAGGAAAAGACCCAAATACCTCCTACATGACATAGGCTTATAGGGGTAAGAGGGGAAAAAAGCTAGGCTACTGTACATATAATTTAACAGACGTGGTAGATATACATCACTTCAGGAGTAAGTATACGGCATACCGGTGGCAGGGGCCCCTGGTATGGCTTTTACACTGTAGCGGTACTAAGATATTTCTTCATCTTCTGGACCGGAGCACCTACTGGAGGGTGCTTCGAAGGCGTCTCGGAGGGGACTCCGAAGAGGGCTCCGGAGAGGGCTCCGAAAAGGCTCCAGAGAGGGCCCTGAGGGTTCCTGGAGGCTTGGATCCGGAGGGGTCTGGAGGGATCTTGGAGGCTTGGCTTCGAAGGGGTTCCAGAGGGGTCCTAGAGGCATCCTAGAGGCTTGGCTTCGGAGGGGGCTCGGAGGGATCCTAGAGGCGTCTCGGAGTGCCTGGCTCCGGGGAGAGCCGAGAGGCCTGGCCTTCAGTTGAGTAATTCTTTGTTGTACTTAGGAGTAATCTTCAATGGAGGGGGCCGGAGTTTGTCTTTAGTCTACGCTAGCCAGCGTGCTCCGAGCCTGAGGCCTTCGAAGGCTGACGTCATTTGACCCCTTTTTAAGGGAAAACTATTTCCCCCAACAATAAACAAGTTGAGCATGCACAGAGAGAAGCTCGACAAGTTCTGTCATGACAATCAAGCAGGATACATATTCATCATCATTTTATTTAGATTTAAATATGGCAAGTTTAGTGCAAGCAAATTCATATTTAATTCTCAATTCTTTAAGTTCACAAACAACTTTTACAAGTAATCTATCCTATCTAACTAGAGCATCATTTAATTCATCAATTTTGACTGAAAGTTGGTCATGGGATAGGGTTACCTCTGATGTATCTATCTCATCATCGTTGTTGTTCATGTTGTCAGCCACGAAGTAAAGGCCGGTGAAATCCTTTCCTTTCTTATCCTCATTTTTCTGCCATTCATCCTCATCTGAGCTTGTTTCTTCACTTGTAGATGTGTCAATGTCGCTCAACGCAGCTATGAAGGCTCTAGATGCAGCTTTTGCTTCTTTCTTGGGTATCTTATCTCGGTTCAGTTTGTAGAAGGGTTTTTTATCTCTCTTAGTGTGTGTGTGATTACTCTCATCTGTTTTCTTGAGCTCTGGACAATTTTCTTTAATATGTGAAGTATCACCACATTCAAAACAACCACGAGATACTCCTATCCTATGATCCCGTTTGTCATTGTAGAACCGAGTAAACTTTTTGACAATGAGAGCAAGCTCCTCATCATCTAAGGTGTCTGTTGGCGTAAAAGATTACGCTAATAGGTTTAGGAAACAAAGTGTGTGACAAACGAAGTGTTTGTTTAAGTAAACTATTCCAAGCCTCCGAGATGGATAATAGCCTGAGATAGTTCAAAGTGTGTAATGAATATCTGAATATTCCATGCCTCTTACAGGGCAAAAGGGGGGTATTTATAGGTAAAATCTCTAGAGAAAAGACCTTTTTACCCCTCAATTACAACCGACATAGTGGATACTATTTCGGTATTCCTTGTAAGGTTAATACAGTAAAACATGCTCGAAGGATGTTGATAAGGTAGATGTCCCATCATTTTGGTTGTTTTCCACTCCTGGGGGGAAGCCTTTCAGAGGGTCTCTTCAACCGGAGCCTGGACAGACCCTTCGGCTTCGATCTCTTCAATCCGTAGGCAAGTCTTAGGCTCTGTGATTAAGACTTTCCTTTATCTTGGAGTATCATGAGGATGATGTATTTTCCCCCAATAGCAGCCCCTCGAATACGCTTCTCCAGATGGCCTGTACAGTATGGAGAGCAGTATACGCAAGAAATATTTTCATGCTCAGAACATTAGAAAAAATACTAGACATTATAACCGTTCGAGGCATCCTTGGCATTGGAGGTATATCGAATCTAGGCTTCGAACTTGAACCTCCGTATGAAAGCTCCGAAGGAAAAATGAACCGTTATAATGGCACTGAATTGTAAAGAGTCGTTACTTTTGTATCGTTACCTCTCAAATAGGCGTTAGACCTTTCGAGACAGCAACAGCCGCAAAAGTTTTACTACGGGTTCACATTATTTCACCTTTTGGCCCCACCTGTCATTGACGCGGGTTGGATCTGCAAGTGTGAAAACATACACGAATTGCGCCGAATGAGAACAGAGCAGTTATAAAGAGGAAAGTGATCAGTGTTGGGGGAAAATATCTCATCTTCAGGGTTATTGCCAAAGCAGCATGATGACAGCCAACCAGTTCGAAGATTGTCCGAAGGCCATCTTCGAAGGTGCTTGGAACCTGGATCGAAGCCCGAAGACAGGCATTGGTTCGAAGTATGTCTTCGAACCAAAGCCCTTCAGGATCTTTTCTGCCAGCTAAGATGGAAGACTTATCTTCTATCCTATTAGATTAGTCTTTTACCATTTTAGCTCTATTAAGGAAACCAAATAGTTTCCTTAATGTCGGTTGTAATAAAGGGGTAAATAGGTCTTTTCCTTAATGTTTAGGCCTATAAATACCCCCCATTTCATCCTGTAATGGGGACCGATTACAAGTGAATCAATACACACTTTCGAACTATTCTAAGTTATTATCCTTTCGGAGGCTTAGAACAGTTTGCTTCGCAAACACTTCGTTTGTTAGTTTCTTTTCTACAGAAACCTGTTAGCGTAATCTTTTACGCCAACAGTTGGCGCCGTCCGTGGGGAACTTAGTCCAAAAAACTTCGTTCTCTACCAACCTCTTGCATCATGCCTCCTAAGCGGAGTGCACCTCGCAACCCCACTCGGAGGTCCTCTCGGATCTCCGGAGAGATACCCTTCGACACAGTTGAAATCGGAGGGTCTTCGACTATCCCTCCACCTCAAACTCCGCAAGGGGCTTCTATCCCTCGAGGATACGAAACCTCCCCACCAACCCCTTCTACACTCCGACCGCCCGGAGCCACTCTGCCACCCTCCATTCCGATCGGAACTGATCATACCAGTTCTCAAGACCCGGAAGGTCCTTCCGGAGGAGATGAAGATAGCCTTGGAGACATGGCCACTCAAATGGCCAATCTTCAAGCCGAGGTAGCGAGGTGGCGACAGGAGGCTGCGAACAGGCTTCGCCCTCAAGCCACCCCATCTATCCCCGAAGTGCACGAAGACGACGATCTTGATTATCCCGAAGCCCCGGAGAACGCTTCTTACGACAACGAATCTCCGTTGCATCCCGAGCTTCAGAAGGTTCGCTTCGATCCGAGGTTCAAAGCTTCGAAGCTTTGCAAGTATGCCGGAGACGAAGATCCTAGTGAGTTTGCACGCTCTTATGCCCTAGCAATCGAAGCTAGTGGCGGAGACAGAGAAACTATGGCGAAGTGCTTCCCGTTAGCCCTTGAAGGAGTGGCGTTGAGATGGTTCTGGTCTTTAAAGCCAGGATCAATCGATTCTTGGTCACAGTTAAAAAGGAAGTTCATAAGTAACTTTCAGGGCACCTTCGTGCCCCCCATGTCTACAGGAAGCCTTTTCCAAGTGAAACAGCTCCCCGGAGAAACATTGAGGCAATACTTCAAGCGCTTCGCTCACACGAAGTCGCAAATTCGGGGGTTGTCCACATCCTCGGTGGTTGATGCGGCTCGGGAAGGCGTCAGTCATAAAGGCCTTCTGGATAAATTGCATCGGAAGAGCATCACCACTGTATCACAGTTGATGTCGTACTTCGAGGAGTATTCGAAGTCGGAAGAAGGTTGGCTTCGGAGGACTACTGCTACTTCGACAGTGTTGACAGAAGTTAAAGCAGAGGTGAAGACTTCGGTTCAGCCGCAAGAATCAGTCCCCGAAGTGCAACATGATAGAAGAAGAGGGCAAAAGCACCCTCGTTCTGAGGTCTTAAACATTGCACCCCCGCAGAAGTTTACACCAAGAGCTCCACAGTCTGCGGGGAACAAGTCCAGCGGCTGGAGGCCGCCAGGAAAAACGGCTGGCAAGGGCCAGACCCTTTTTTGCTGTATTCATGGAGAGAATCGAAGCCATGCAACTGACACCTGCAAGGCTATTCTTACCCTTCGGGGAGAATACTTGGAGAGAACTTCGGGTCGAGGTAGTACCGACCGAAGTCCAGCAGCAGCAGTGCGTTCGGAGCCGGTCCAGGCTGTGGCGCGGATAGAAAATTTTGATGCTGCAAGGCATCCTCCGGTGGCCAATGTTATGCCACCTCCGAAGCAAGAAGAAGGGCAAGATAGAGGGAAGAGAGTAGTTCTCCCTATCTCCGGAGGAGGTACCCTCGGAAGCATGTCCAAGAGACAGCGAAGAGAGTACGTTCGAGAAGTAGGCCACATTGGGACTTCGTCATCTGCAGCTGCAATGCCGGAGTGGTCCCATGTTCCAATATCTTTCTCTGCGGAGGATGCAGCTGGTATCAAGTTCCCGCATGCAGATCCATTGGTTATCACTGCTGATATTGCAGGAACAGAAGTCCGAAGGGTGCTAATTGACGGAGGTAGTTCGGCAGATATCATATTTGTGCAAGCCTTCGATCAGTTATGCATTTCCCGGAAGCATCTCCTCCCAGCGGCTCGTCCTCTGCAAGGCTTCGCAGGACCTCCGCTAGATGCACTTGGCCAGATAGGTCTGGAAGTAACCTTCGGAGAAGGTTTACTAGCCCGAACTGAGGAAGTTATCTTTGATGTGGTGGATGCCCCGTATGCTTATAATGTTATCTTCGGCCGAGGCATGTTGAATCAGTTCGGAGCAGTGGCGCATCACAACTACTTGTGCATGAAGATGCCCACACAATCAGGAGTTCTGACAGTCTTCGGAGATCAAGCCATAGCTCGGAGAGCAGAATATGGTCATGGTCCTCCTCTTGATCCGAGGCAAGTAAACAGTGTCCAAGAAAATGGAGAAATTTTTTCAGCCTCCTCCGAAGCTTCGAAGAAATCGTTTCCAAGACCAAGTCCCGAAGGAGAGATTGCAACGAAGATCATTGTCAAAGATGGTAAAGAATACACTTTTCAGTTTGGTAAAGATTTACCTCCCGAAGTTGCAACTTCCTTGGAAAAGGTTGTAGGAGAAAATTTGGATGTCTTCGCCTGGTCTGACGAAGATATCACCGGAGTCGATCGGGATATTATTGAGCACAGCTTGCTTGTAAACCCGAAGGCCCGGCCTGTTCGACAAGGGCTCCGGAAGATGTCCGCAGAGAGAGCTGCTCTAGCTAAGGACGAAGTTGAAAAACTGTTGAAGGCTGGGATTATCAGAGAAGTGGCCCATACAGAATGGCTAGCCAACCCAGTCTTCGTCAGGAAGAAGTCTTCCGGAAAGTGGCGCATGTGCATTGATTTCACATCTTTGAATAAAGCGTGCCCACGTGACCCCTACCCCATGCCCCGAATTGATCAACTAGTTGACTCCACTGCAGGTTCGGAGTTACTAAGCTTCCTTGACGCCTATTCCGGCTATCATCAAATATGGTTGAAGCGCGAAGATGAAATCAAGACGAGCTTTGTAACTCCTTCGGGAGTCTTTTGCTATGTAAGAATGCCCTTTGGCCTAAGAAATGCCGGGGCTACTTTTTCAAGATTAGTTGCTAAGGCTCTAGGTCATCAACTAGGTCGCAATGTGGAGGCCTATATGGATGATATTGTAATAAAGAGTGCTTTAAAGCACCAACATAGCCTAGACTTAGCAGAAACATTCAACAGCCTTCGGGCATGTGGGATCCGCCTTAACCCCGAAAAATGTATATTCGGAGCTAAGGCTGGAAAGTTGTTAGGGTACTTAGTTTCAAGCAGGGGAATTGAAGCTAGCCCTACTCAAATAACTGCGCTGCAGAAGATGGCTCCTCCCGAGAATTTAAAGCAAGTGCAAAAGCTGACTGGACGTCTAGCCGCACTTAGCAGGTTTTTATCAAGGTCTGCAGAGAGGAGTTTGCCAATTTTTAAAGCTTTGAAAGGGTCCGAAGATTTTGCATGGACACCGGAGTGTCAGAAAAGCTTCGAAGATATTAAAGATTATCTCAGCAATCTCGCTACACTTACGGTGCCCGTTGCGGACGAAACCCTACTTCTGTATCTTGCAGTCACAGGCTCAGCTGTCAGCGCAGTCCTTGTCAAAGAAGCTGATATCAATGGGAAGTTGGTCCAAAATCCTGTCTATTTTGTATCCGAAGCATTGTCAGGAGCAAAGACAAGATACTCCGAACTTGAAAAGTTCGTTTATGCTCTGATAATGGCTTCGAGGAAGTTAAGACATTATTTTTTGGCCCATAATGTAATTGTACCAACTTCGTATCCTTTAGGAGATATGCTCCGAAGCAAAGATTCCACTGGAAGGATTGGAAAGTGGGCAGTAGAGCTAGCACCCTTCGGCATATCTTTCCTGGCAAGGAC
Source organism: Zizania palustris (assembly GCA_019279435.1). Taxonomy (NCBI): domain Eukaryota; kingdom Viridiplantae; phylum Streptophyta; class Magnoliopsida; order Poales; family Poaceae; genus Zizania; species Zizania palustris. Next base: position 5,614,081 of record JAAALK010000286.1, on the reverse strand, counting down.
AGCTATCAAATCCCAAGTCCTAGCAGACTTCGTAGCAGAGTGGACTCCACCTGCGAAGTTGACTCCGGAGAAATCAGATGACGGAGTATGGACTATTTACTCCGATGGGGCTTTCCAAGCATCCGGAGCAGGTATTGGGGCAGTATTAATTTCTCCGTCAGGTCAAAGAGCAATGTACTCCGCAAGACTCAACTTTAAGTCTACCAATAATATAGCGGAGTACGAAGGAATATTATTGGGACTCCGGAAAGCACGTGCTCTAGGGGCTACAAGGATAATTATAAAAACAGATTCTCAGATAGTAGCAGGGCACGTAGACAAAAGTTTTCAAGTCCGACATCCACAGCTTGCAAAGTACTTAGAAGAAATTCGCAAGATCGAAGCACATTTCAAGGGTATTTCCATTCGGAGTATACCAAGAGCTGAAAACGTGCAAGCGGACATTTTAGCGAAGGCTGCTGCCGGAGCTGTGGATGTGCCTGACGAAGCTTTCTATGAGGAGCTCAATATACCTTCGGTGCCACAAGTTGCTTTGCTTCTGCAGAGATTCTCTGCATTCCTAGTGCAGATTGGAAGGATTCAATCATAGAACTCTTGCAAGGAGGAACAAATTTGCCCGAAGAGCCCCAATTGTCAAGATTAAAGCTCAGAGCAAGAAACTATCAGCTAATCAACGGTATATTATACAAGGCCGGAGTATGTTCCCCTCTACTCCGATGTATATCTCAAGCCGAAGGCCAAGAAATTCTTCGAGAAATTCACGAAGGCCTTTGTGGAAGCCATTTAGCCCCTAGAGCTCTGGCAGGAAAAACACTTCGCCAGGGGCTTTATTGGCCCACAATAACAGCTGATGCGGAGAGCTTGGTCCGCACTTGCCAAGGATGCCAGTGGATGGGTCGACGGAGTCATCGCCCACCAACAGCTCTTCAAGTCATTGCTCCGGTATGGCCTATGGCCAGATGGGGTATGGATCTAATTGGTCCCTTTCCGTTAGCAAAGGGAAATCTGAAGTTCGCAGTGGTAGCTATTGAATATTTTTCTAAGTGGGTCGAAGCAGAGCCCTTAACAGCTATCACTTCGAATAATGTACAGAAATTCTTCTGGAAAAACATTATTTGCCGGTTCGGAGTGCCTAGATATCTCACAGTTGATAATGGAACACAGTTCGACGCAGAACCCTTCAGGAAGTTTTGCGGAGACCTAGGCATTCAACTATGTTTTGCTGCAGTGAGACATCCTCAGTCAAATGGAGCCGTTGAGCGAGCCAATGGAAATATTTTATCAGGGCTAAATCGAAGAATAGTAGGACTATCAAAGGGACTGTGGACCGAAGAACTTCCGAAGATTTTGTGGTCCATTCGGACTACACAAACAAGGTCCACAGGTTTTACTCCATTCAGACTGCTATTCGGAGATGAAGCTATGACTCCAACGGAGCTCAAAGGGGGATCACTTCGCAGCACCGAACCAGACATCGAAGAAGAAAGACAAGCTTCGTTAGATTTGTCAGAAGAGACAAGACTTCGAGCTGTAGCCAATTTATCAAAGTATCATCAGCAGACGAAGACTTGGTATGACCCGAAGGTTAAGCTCAGCGAGTTAAGGCCGGGTCATCTTGTTCTACGAAGCATTATAGCACCAGGGAAGTTAGGCGATAAATGGGAAGGTCCATATCTAATCGTCCGCTCGGGGCGCCCTGGTTCATTCAAATTAGCTAATTTAGAAGGTGAAGAGTTAGCACATACTTGGCATACGGAGCACCTAAAGCGATACTTCGCATAAGGGCCCCTTGTAATCTGTTTGTAATCACCTCTAAATTAATAAAACATACACCAGTGGTTTGCCCTTCCCCTTGACACTCCTAGTTTCCCGAGCGGACGCGCTGGGACGGAAGTCGATCGAGAGGGAAGTGTCATCAAGCTGGCTGTATTTCCGGACTTCGAACCCTTAAAGTCGAAGCCTCCGGTGTGGTGGCTGAAATCCATCCGGAGCCCAAGCTGATACCTTGTAGGCATCCGTAAAAGAGCCAATACCACATTCTACGGAGTCCAAGCTTCGGCTGGTAGACTTCCGTAAAAAGAGCCGAAGGTGGCCAAAATCTGCGGAGTCCAAGCTGCAGCTTGTCAGACTTCCGTAAAAAGAGCCGAAGGTGGCCAAATTCTGCAAAGTCCAAGCTCCGGCTGGTAGACTTCTGCAAAAAAGAGCCCAAGTGGCCAAATTTTGCGAAGTCCAAGCTCCGGCTGGTAGACTTCTGCAAAAAATAGCCGAAGGTGGCTACAATTTCTGCGAAATCCAAGCTCCGGCTGGTAGATTTCCGCAAAAAACAGCCGAAGGTGGCTAAAGCAAAACAGCATTTAAGCCATGAGCTTCAAATGATTGTTCATATGCGTCCAAAGTGACAAAATTTTTTAAGACATTAAAGTGTCCTGGAAGTTATCTCAATTGATCTCTTTCATGAAATAAACAAAGGTACCAAGTTACCATTCTTCTGACTACAGATAGTCGAAGACATTTCATAAGATTTCAAAAGATCTTTAAATGACAGAGGGGCTCCGAACCCCCAAAAAATTGTACTCCGAAGTTTTTTCTTTGCGCATAACCATCTTCGAATACAGTTCGAAGTTGCTTATACCCAAAGAGGGGCTAGTAAATATGGAGACAATTTTAAATCGGCATTCATTATCAAAACAAATGTATTTACAAATTACATCATGAAAAATTGGTATCTATACCAAGAAGGAATCGGAGACCTCTTCGGTCCCGAGAGCTAGGGGTGGAACGACTAGTTCCAACATCGGAAGTTCTAAGAACTTTACGTTTAACTCTCTTCCTCCCCTTCGAAGCTCTAAAATCCTTCTGCTCTTGTTGAAGTTCGGCCCAAGTTCGAAGCCGCTCGGGGCTTCTCTCCCAGCTTCTAAGATCTTCAGATCTTTTATTTTGGGCTTCACCTTCGTCTTCGGACCAATTAGTGTCTTCAGAAGACGAGGTGTTTGCGTCGCTCTCTTTATTTTCCTCTTTAATATAAGACAATATGTCTTTGATTACTTCGGGCGCAATAACGCCGGAGTCATCTCGAGGGATAAGAAATCGAGGACGCTTATAACTCTTTAGAAGTTCGAAGGTGTTCCACAGTGAGCGAAGTTCGCTGTTAAGCTCTAACACTTCGATATCTTCCATAAGAGGCAAAGCCTAAAAATATGACAAACAAGATTTTCATTGATAAATATTTACAAGCATCAGCTTTACATAATCAAAAAATCCTAAATAATCCTAAACCTGCGGGTTCGGAGGAGGCTGACTGCTCGAAGCTTGGCTCCGAACTTGCTTTTGGCGTTGGCCTTCGTCAATCCAAGCCTTGATCGCAGATCGACCTTCGGCTCTCCATGAAGTCTGGAAGGCTCGCCAAGCAACAGCTACACCTTCGGAAGGTTTTAAAAGTCGGTCGTCGTCGAAGATGATGGAGCCCTGTGCGCTCGGAGTGATTGATCGGCCCAAATCCTCGTAGTAGCGAAGTATTCCAAGGGCAGACACTTGTCCGGAGAGTTCTCCATAACGTATGCCTGCCGTCTTCATTTGCTTCGCTGCTCCTTGGATCCTCTTTAGCCGGCGCAGCAGAGTTACATTGTCATCCGAAGGTAGTGATCCAGTAGTACCGAAGTACTCCAAGACACCTAACATTTGTTCAATGACCTCCGAAGCCACCTTCTCGGACTTAACCTTTTCTTCAATAAGCATATCCTTGGCCGAAGTTGTTTCAGCTAAAACTCCGGAGATTCGAGCGTTCTCCGTAGTCAAAGCATTCTTTTGAGTTCGGAGTTGGCCAGCCTCTTCTTGCAGCCTTACAAGTGCGGAGTCCTTCGCAGCATCCTCCGTCCGCAGTCTTTCAATCTCCGCTCGAAGCACAACTCTTTCTGCTTCGAGCTCTTTCCTTGCAGCTTCCAAATTTTGCCTAGCCCTTCGCTCTGCTATTATCACATTGTCCATTTGAGATACTCGACCTTCGGAGAAGTTAAGATTTCTTTGAAGAGTTTCGTTCTCTTCCCGAAGTTGAGCAATTTCGTTTTCATTCGACAAAGCTGCAGCGCGGGCTAAGACTGCTTGCTAAGAAAAAGAAAAACTAGAATAAGAAATTATTCATATATAATTCATTATTTGGTTCGAAGATGCTTTATACCTGATAAGCTGCTCTTTCCACAGCAAGGTTAAGCTCCGAACCCTTCACTCTACTTAAACGGGCTACCAGTTCTGTTTCCCCGACTTGGCGACTGGCTTCACCCAAAGGTTTAACCAAAGTCCCAAGTCCGGTTTTCTCCTCCAAAAAAGGAGTTATGAGAGGAAGCAGTTTCGAAGCTTTCTGGTCAGCCCTGCTTAGCGAAGGTCCGGAGGTTTCTTCCGAGGCCCTTGGAACTTCAGAAGATGGCCCCCCCTCAGTCGATTCACTTTCGTCCGTTGACTCAGATGAAGTCGATCCTTGAGCTGGGAGGGGCTCGATGTGTCTTTTTCCTCTTCCAGGCCCCGGTAGAGCAACTCCCGGTTGCGGCCCCGAAGTTGTCGAAGGTCTTAGAGTTGTATCTTCGAGGGATACTTCGACAACAGGAGGCTCTGAAAAACCAAAAATATTACACATTGTATAATTTTGCAAAAATTGATAAGAATTAAGCAAAATTTACCTTCGATATTCTCTGGAATATCGAGCACCGGGCTAATCGGAGGATCATAAGTGTAGTCCTCATCCGAATCAGCCGTTAAATCTTGGGCTACAGGAGCATCGTCCTGAAGAGCCCTCGTTACTTCTTCGAGAATCGAAGCCATAGTGACTTCGACTCCCCCTTCATCCACTGAAACTCCGGCCTGAGTTGTGTCTTCCTGAACTACCGAAGTCATTGGTTGATCAACATTGTCTCCAGACTCCGGTATGTTCGCAGGCACTTCGGCCTCATTCACACCCATAGGGGCTTCGATTTGTTCTCCCTGGGTATCCGGAGCTCTTACTTCTTCGATGTTGGTTTGAGGCTCCGGAATACCTGCAGTGTCTTCAATATGAATACTTTGTTGAGCCGCATCTTCGTCAATTAATCTTACTAATAAAATACCTTCGTCTTCTTTAGAGCTAGAAGCCGAAGCTCTTGAGCTCGAAGGTGCGAGGTTTTTCGGCTTCCGAGCCACCTTCTTCGTCGGAGTCCTTGCGGAGCTGGAGGCTCCAGCTTCGGCTACTCTCTTCTTGGGTCCTTTCTCTTGAGGCACCCAGTCCATCAGAGGGGGCAGAGTTAACTCCAACATTCCCCATACTCTGTTAAATCGCTCCCAACTTCCGACTAATTTGATTCGCCATTCCTTTTCTGACGGAGTTGGAGCACCCAAGATCTTCTCCGAAGCCCTTATAATTTGCTCTGAAGTAATAGGGGCTGAAGAAGCTAAAAAATAACTCAAGTTAATCTTTCTTCGAAGTAAATATGTATTATGCATGTTGGTTTCGAAGTTACCTGCAGGGCTCGAAGTATAGTTTATCTTGCGAAGACCGCCTTCCGAGTCATCTTCGAAGGCGATAGGCCAGTTGGCCATCAACGGAGGAATTTGAAGACCGATGAATTCTTCGGCCAAATCTCGCATACTGAGCCTCCGACTAATTTTTTCAAGCAGGTTCAGGCGGGCTTCGAGCTGACCTTCGTCGGGTTGCACTAGAGCTTCCTTCCGGAATCTGATTTCTTTGAGAGGTCCAGCTAGAGGACTGTTAACTCCGACTTCGGCGTAAAACCACCGCAGCACCCAATCAGTATACCATCTAGCGTTGATGGCCTTAGCAGGGAATCGCAGAGCGTATTCATCTCGAAGCCTAAAATTGATGCTTCCGAAGGCAACCAATACTTTTTCACCTCCGGAGCCTACGGAAGTCTTCGGCTGACAAGTTGCTCTATGCAGTGCTGCGAAGACTTCAGCCCTCCCCTCACAACCTTCGGCTCTCAGAGCCCATTCGAAGATAGCTAATCTAGCTACAGCATTCGGAGACAGCTGGGGGAGGGTTACGTGAAACAAGTCAAGTACTTCGGCTAAAAAATCCACAGCCGGGAGGCCCAAGCCCGCTTCGAAAAAAGCTTCGAACACCACAACTTCTCCGGGTCTCGGTGATGGAATTGATTCTTTGCCCGGCTTCCGAATCATAACTCCATTACTAATATTTCCCCCCGCTGTGATTGCCAAAGATTCTTTCTTGCAGGTAGACCGCCCCAACTCAAAAGATTGATCCAAGTACTTGGTTGAGGGTGGGCACAGACCTTGGACATCGGGGATTTGAGGATTTCTTCCCCCTGCTGTCATGGACATTGCCGCCTGCATCGAGGGTGCCGCCGCCAATGTTGCCGCCGCTGCTGCTGCGGCTACCTGCTGCCGAGCCAAGGTCGAAGGCGGCGCAGGTCCTTTGGTCTTCACCATCGCGATTGCCGGATTAACCCAAGAGAATGGAAACTAGGGCTCAAGAACTTGAAGGCTAGGGTTCAAGAACTCAAAGGGCTCAAAAGGTTTTTGACTGAGAAGAAGCGGTGAAAAGGTAATCGAGTAAGTTCTGGAGTTCTTTATTTATAGCCTAAACTTTCCGTTTGTTACCGTTTGGGCTCTGCCCTTTCGCATTCCCGCCTGTTATTTTCCTCCGAAAATAACGCCTCGTATAACTCCGTTAGAAACAGAAACTAACGGCTATATTTTCTAAGTCCAAAAAGACTTTCGAACTTCCTGAGTCAGTTCTAAGATAGTTCGAAAAGTAATTACCTTATGACTGATTCGAAGTTCATATCTTCATGTATTTCGGAGATAAAACAAAAATCAATAACCCCTATGATTGGTTATCTTTTCTTTCCGTATACTGCTCCCCTAACGTTACAGGTCGAACGGAGAAGCGTATTCGAGGGGCTACTGTTGGGGGAAAATATCTCATCTTCAGGGTTATTGCCAAAGCAGCATGATGACAGCCAACCAGTTCGAAGATTGTCCGAAGGCCATCTTCGAAGGTGCTTGGAACCTGGATCGAAGCCCGAAGACAGGCATTGGTTCGAAGTATGTCTTCGAACCAAAGCCCTTCAGGATCTTTTCTGCCAGCTAAGATGGAAGACTTATCTTCTATCCTATTAGATTAGTCTTTTACCATTTTAGCTCTATTAAGGAAACCAAATAGTTTCCTTAATGTCGGTTGTAATAAAGGGGTAAATAGGTCTTTTCCTTAATGTTTAGGCCTATAAATACCCCCCATTTCATCCTGTAATGGGGACCGATTACAAGTGAATCAATACACACTTTCGAACTATTCTAAGTTATTATCCTTTCGGAGGCTTAGAACAGTTTGCTTCGCAAACACTTCGTTTGTTAGTTTCTTTTCTACAGAAACCTGTTAGCGTAATCTTTTACGCCAACAATCAGCGGTGAAAATTTTTACAGAGCTTTTGCGCTTCGACATTTCCACGCTTTCAGCTTTCAACCTTACTCTCTGAAACCTTCAAGCGCTTCATCAATGGCGAGAACCAATGCGAGAGTGCCGACAGTGATGGTGACCTTGGCGCAGCAGCAAGCTTGGGCCACTTTTGTAGCAGCGGTGATGGTGGGAGCTCCGGGGGCTCTTGGCCCAAGGATCCACGGGAACTCCGCCCACCGTCGAAGAAGACACTAAAGAAGTCGTTCATCCTCAGGCGATCATCTTGCTTGGCGGAGTCTATCGAGGAAGCGATGAGCGTAAAGCTAGGGCCAGGGATGCGGACTCGGATTCCCAGAGAAGAGGTGACTCCGGCACCGAGGAGCGGAGAAGTCGTCGTCTTTGAAGCCTTCTTCGAAGCAGGACATGGAATTCCTTCAATAGACTTTTTGACAGAGGTGCTGGAGATGTTCCACGTCATTCTACCATAGCTATCTCCGAACGCCATAGCCAGGCTGGCGATCTTCGAGTGGACCCTCCGAGCTAAAGGATGCGAGGGGAGGTCCGAAGTATTTGCGGCGAACAAGGAGGCTTCTTGTCAGCCTAAGTCGCATGAGGGGCCTAGGGACTGCAAGTTGCTAGTGGCCTTCGGGAGTGTCAACTTTCAGGTCCAGAAGGGGCAGCTAAAGAATTTCCCAGTGAAGGCGATCAACGACTGGTGGTATTCTGACTGGATACTCCGGTGGTTCTATGCCGAGGTCAGAGAAGACTCCAGTCTTGATGGGCCCCTGCAAGAATTTGGTACAGGAGGGAGGCAGAGGTGACTTCGGACTCAAGTCTGCTCTCAACGCGACTTGGGTTGTTGTCTTCGGTGGCCAAGCGCATGAGTATGCGAGACTTGGCAGAGGAGTTCATCGCCCTCAAGACACCGCCGCATGGGGCCAATTGGCCTGTTATATTCCATAGCACTTCGGAGGGGGAGCTTCGAGCTCTAGGTAATACCTTAGCATCTCCTGTATTTAGATTAGTCATAGAGAATAGCTGTAGTATTCTTAATAGATTGTTACCTTATTTCAGCGGCTCCGTTGGCGCTGGCTCCGGAGCAGATAGCTTGGGCTGTAGAACGGGTGCTCGGAGCCCCTACTATAGAGGAGAAATAGCAGAGAATCGAGATGATTGGGAGTTGGAACGCTCCAACCGAGTGTGGAGCGCAATCGGTATCGAAGCTCCTCCGCTTCCAAGCTTTGACCCAGCATGTATGGTATCTCAAAAGAGGAAGGCTACTGCTGTGACCTCAAAGACAGCAAAGACTCCAGTGAAGAAGGCGGCACGGAAGGCCAAGCTCCCTTCACCTCCGGCATCTCCATTTTCGCTCGAAATTTGAATCTCTTCTTCGGAGGAGTCTGAAGAGGAGGATACTTCGGAGGTACGGATGGGGAAGGAGCTTGAAACTCTCTTGAAGGAGGGCAGCAAAGAGGATTCTCGGGTTGGAACCGAGGATCCACCTCGGGTAGAAGTTGGAGTAACTCTGACTGCCGAAGAGGAGGCGCGATCCGCCCTGAACCTGCTAGGGTTCAGGGAGCGGAGCTAGAAGGTCCTAGTTCCCTAGTGATCGAAGTAGTAGTGACAGAGTTTAGGGCCTCGACGTCTGCTGCTCCTGCTCAAACTTCGGGGGAGGACATCGAGGAATACCTCAAAATGTATGAATTTCTAGGGGATCCCGTAATCCTCCCTCAAAATCTAGATGGAGGTAAGCCTTCGATCTTTATCTCTTGATGTTCCTAAAATAATTTCATTGTACTGGTAATATCTTAATAGATAATTGACGAATACCTTATGTTTGTAGATGCTTCGGGGAGCAATATGGCTCCAACCCAAGACGGAGCTTCTGCTCCAATTGGGAATGAGGCTCCGGCTATAGAGGTATCTCTGGTGACGGAAGTTACTTCTGGCGGAGCGGCTTCAGCTGAGGGAGTCACTCTTGTAGGGGGATCTACTCCGACGGAGGCGGTGGCCCCTTCGGTGCTTGCACTAGGGAGAGGTAAAGGCAAGACTTGGCCTTGGCCTCTTCCCTCTTTGATGATGACACCATCGATGACCGATCCTTTGGTGGATTCTTCAGAAGAAGATCCCGCTGATGATGATCAAAGAGCCCTATCTTGGCTCTCGTTATTGGCTCCGTTCTTGGAGCAGCGGACAGGGCTCTGGTCTCTCCTGCAGCCTTTGGCTGAAAAGAGCCAAGAGGTTGGCAGCTCTGAGCTGGTCTTCACGTTGAGTGAGGTCATGGACCGGAACTAGACCTAGCCCTCGAAAGGGCTACCCTCCAGGTATGCAATAAACATAAAGTACATTTAATTCATTGAAATTACATCGTACTTATTTTGCTTTTTGCAGCAATATGTTCTGGCTAGAGCGGCAGCGACTTCCAACAAGCTTGAAACTAATCGCCAGAAAAGGAAGGTTATAGATCTTCAAAAGGCCCTTAAAAGCTCTAAATACAAGTCCCTACGACTGGAGAAAGAACATCTTGAAGAGTAGAGGACGAAGGCCATGGCAGAAGAAGCGCTCCGAACGGAGCAGGAAGCTCATGCCGACCTAGCTTCTTCGATAAAAGAACTTCAAGCGGAGCGTATGGTGCTGAGGGCTGAACTTGAGAAGCTTTGAGCAGTGGAGGCGACTTTTGGAACTAAACTCATAGAACTCTAGGGTCACTTCAGCAAGCGCTATCTCAGAAGAATTATTTAATGTCAAAGACAGTTGAACTCTCCTCCATCACTACCGAGTTGACAAGGGCCGAGGCGACGTATGGCTTGGCGGCTGATCAGACCATGGACACCCTTAAGGGTGTCCTGGAATATTTGGAACGGTGTGCCCGTCTTCTTCCGGTGCGGAGGATGACTCTCTCGACCGAAAGCTCAAGATGATCCATGCGACGGCTAAGATGATGAAAGTCTCCAGAACTCGTTATGGCGAAATCTCCGGGCAAGTAGCCAGGATTGGAGTCCTACGTCACCTCGAAGCCGTCGGGGTCTCTATTGCTCTGGTGAAGGGTTCGACGCCGGCAAGCTTCGCTGATGAAGGCATTCTCCGACCATCACTGGACGTGTCTTCGGCTTGGGAAGCCTTCTGGACGACCTGGAAAGCAAACAAGGAAGTTGCGGCCAAGGCAAGGATCGACGAAGCCCGTCTGCAGAGGCAAGCTCGGACGAAGCCTCCTGCTCCAACTCCGCCAACTGCTCTACCTCCAGACCCGAAGGTCTAGTTTCTAGGGCGCTTATTATGTCAAAGATCTTGTAATGTTTTTATCTCAGTGAATGAAAAGTTCATAAATGAAAAGTCATTGTTTAAATGTTTGTTTTTAGGTTTTACTACACACTTCGGATCTTGATCTCGAAGTATTAGAGCTTAATGAAGGGCTTCGCCAACAGTGGGCTATTCTCGAAAGCTTAAGGCCTTATAGGCTCTCGCGATTTTCTGTTCCTCGAGGGGAGCATGGAGAAATAGCACCTGATGTTTGTAGCGAAGTCCTTTCCTATATTAAAGAAGAGCATAAGTTAGTAGCATCTTCATCTTCAGAATATGTAGATTGGTCTGACTCGGAGTACCAGGTTGAAAATCAAATGGAGGCTAGTTCGGAACGACTTCTAACCTGGGTGTAGCGAAGTCCTTTATTATATTAAAGAAGAGGATTAGGTAGTAGCATCTTTGTCTTCAGAATATGTAGATTGGTCTGACTCGGAGTACTAGGTTGAAAATTCAACAGAGGCTAGTTCCGAACGACTTCTAACCTAGACTGAACTTCAAGAAGAGTAGAAAAAACTAGGGGCTTCGAATAAGAAGGGTAACCGAACCAAAAGAAAAGTTGAGACCTCCAGGCTCCGAAGACCAAACTAGTCCCAGAAGTAGCTCCATAAGTTGGAGAGGTCTCCATTTTTATTTAGGTTTAGACAGAGATTTTTCTTAATGTTATATAATTTTTTTAATAATATAAACTAGAATGCTTCAAAATTATCTTGCTATCTCCCAGCCCCTCTTTGGGGGTAAGCACCTTCAAATTTCGATCTAAGGTGGTTACGCACAACGATCATGACGTTAAAGAGTACAATTTTACTGCTTTATTTTTGGCTGCTCGGAGTCTGAAAATGTTAAAGAGGAAATAAGGACTCATTCGAATAGATGGTCCCTAGGGACCTTGAAAATGCCTTTGACTCCATTGCTTCGGAGTCTGAAAATGGTAACTTGGTACTCTTTTTCGAATGTGGTCACTTCGGACTCTTTTTCGGATGTATTAGAATCCGATTATAATGGTCGCTTTGGACTCTTTTTACGGACATTTTCAATCTAATTGCTTGGAGTCCGTATCATTTGGTCTCTTTGGACTGTTTTTACCGATACTATCAAGCCGGTGGCTCTGAATCCGCTTTTTGTGGTCTCCTTCGACTCTTTTTATGGATGCTTTCAAGCCGGTGGCTTAGAATCCGTATCGTTTGGTCTCTTTGGACTCTTTTTACGGATGCTATTAAGCCGGTGGCTTGGAATCCACTTTTTGTGTAACTTTCCCACCTTTGCGGATGCTTCGAACCGGTTGTTTGAAGTCCGCAAATTTGGTTCAAATGAATAATACTTACTTCCAGTATCAGCCCCGTTCTCCCAGTGCGTCCACTAGAAGTAGGAATCATCTTAAGAAGTATGCATTACTCGAACCATAAGCTTTATTCATTTATAAAGTGTTTACAAATGATTACAAGGAGCCCCTATGCGATGTATCGCTTAAGGTGCTCCGCATGCCATGCATGTTTTAATTCTCCACCTTCTAAATTAGCTAATTTAAATGATTCGGGGCGTCCTGAAGAAGGATGATATATGGTCCTTCCCACTTATTTCCTAATTTCCCCGGAGCAATAATGCTTCACAGCACTAAATGACCCCGTTTAAGTTCATTAAGCTTAATTTTAGGACCATACCAAGCCTTCGTATGAAGTTGATACTTTGTCAAGTTAGCAACAGCTCGAAGCCTTGTTTCTTCAGTTAGGTCCAGTGAAGCCTGTCTTTCCTTTACTATTTCAGGTTCAATGGTGCGAAGGGATCCTCCTTTAAGCTCTGTCGATGTCATGGCTTCATCTCCAAATAGTAACCTGAAAGTGGTGAAGCCAGTGGACCTTGCTTGAGTGGTCCGAATGGACCATAAAATCTTTGGGAGTTCTTCGGTCCACAACCCCTTTGCCAATCCTACTATCCTTCGATTTAGGCCTGATAAAATATTACCATTAGCTCGCTCGACGGCTCCGTTAGATTGAGGATGACGAATAGCTGCAAAACACATTTCAATGTCAAGACCTTCACAGAACTCTCTGAAGGGTTCGACATCAAATTGGGTAGCACTGTCGATTGTCAGCTCTCGAGGTACTCCGATCCTGCATATAATATTCTGCCAGAAAAATTTGTGTACATTTTTTGAAGTGATAGCTGTGATGGGTTCTGCTTCGACCCACATAGAAAAATATTCAATTGCTACCACTGTGAATTTTAAACTTCCTTTTGCCATTGGGAAGAGGCCAATGAGATCCATACCCCACCGGGCCATTGACCACACCTGAGGAATAACTTGAATGGGTGTTGGCCGACGATGACTCCGTCTTCCTATCCATTGACAACCTTGGCAAGTGCGGACCAATGACTCCGCATTAGCTACTATTTTAGGCCAATAAAACCCCTGGAAAAGTGTTTTCCCTGCCAAGGCTCGAGGGGCAAGATGGCTACCACAAAGGCCTTCATGAATTTCTCGGAGTATATCTTGGCCCTCAGCTTGGGAAATACATCGGAGTAGGGGAGAACATACTCCATCCTTGTATAGAATACCGTTGATAATATGATAATTCCGGATTCTTAATTGCAATCTTGATAGCTTCAGGCCTTCGGGAAAATTAGCTTCGCCTTGCAATAATTCCATAATTGAACTCCACAAGTTGGTGTTCGGTATGCAAAGGACCTCTGAAGGAGGGAGTTGGGGCACCGAAGGAGAAGCGAGCTCTTCATAAAAAGCCCCTTCCGAAATATCTATGGCTCCGGCTGCAGCTTTTGCCAAGATATCGGCTTGTGCATTGTCGGCTCTTAGGATGCTTTGAACATAAATCCCTTAAAATGTTGCTTCAATTTTGCAGATTTCTTATAGGTATTTAGCAAGTTGTGGATGTCGAACTTGGAAACTTTTTTCAACATGCCCTGCTACAATTTGGGAATCTGTTTTTATAACAACTCTTGTAGCATCAAGGGCACGTGCCTTGTGAAAACCTAGCAAAATTCCTTCATACTCCACAATATTATTGGTGGACTTAAAGTTGAGCCTTGCGGAGTACATTGCTTTTTGTCCTGAAGGTGAAATTATCACTGCTCCGACACTTCCTCCGGATGCTTGAAAAGCTCCATCGGAGTATATGGTCCATATTCCTTCACTTGATTCTTCTAGAGCCCATACTGCAAATGGAGTCCATTCTGCTACAAAATCAGCCACCACCTGTGACTTGATTGTTGTTCTTGCTACAAAGGAGATGCCGAAGGGTGCTAGCTCGATGACCCATTTTCCAATTCTCCCTGTATAATCTTTGCTTCGAAGCATATCTCCTAGAGGATAAGAAGTTGGTATAATTACATTATGTGCTAGAAAATAATGTCGTAATTTCCTCGAAGCCATCACTAGAGCATAAGTGAATTTTTCCAACTCGGAGTATCTGGTTTTTGCTCCGGATAAAGCTTTTGATACAAAATATACTGGATTTAGTACAAACTTCCCATTCAAATCCATTTCTCGAACAAGGACCGCACTAACAGCGAAGCCCGTAGCCAGAAGATAGAGGAGAAGAGTTTCATCTACAATGGCCACGGTGAGTGTTGCAAGGTTGCTGAGATAATCTTTAATATAATCAAAACTCTTTTGGCACTTCGGTGTCCATGCAAAATCTTTGGACCCTCTTAAGGCTTTAAATTTGGGAGGCTCCACTCTGTGGACCTTGCCAGAAATCTACTAAGGGCTGTGAGGCGTCCGGTAAGCTTCTGAACTTGCTTCAAATTTTCCATCGGAGCCATTCTTTGCAGTGCACTTATTTGAGTTGGGCTAGCTTTGATCCCCCTGCTCGAAACTAAATACCCTAACAATTTCCCAGCTTGAGTCCCAAAGATACATTTTTCGGGATTGAGGCGAACTCCACATGCTCGGAGGCTCTCAAAAGTTTCTGCTAAGTCTAAACTATGTTGGTGATTTAAAGCACTCTTTATTACAATGTCATCCATATAGGCTTTGACATTACGACCTATTTGGTGACCTAGAGCTTTAGCAATTAATTTTGAAAAAGTTGCCCTGGCATTTCTTAAGCCAAAGGGCATTCTTACATAGCAAAAGACTCCCGAAGGAGTTACAAAGCTTGTCTTAGCTTCGTCTTCGCATTTTAACCATATTTGATGATATCCAGAGTAAGCGTCTAGAAAGCTCAAGAGCTCGGAGCCAGTAGTGGAGTCGACTAATTGGTCAATGCAGGGCATGGGGTAGGGGTCATGTGGGAATGCTTTATTTAGGGATGTGAAGTCAATGCACATGCGCCACTTTCTGGAGGCCTTTTTCTTGACGAAGACTGGGTTGTCTAACCACTCCGTATAAGCCACTTCTCTAATGATCCCAACCTTCAACAATTTTTCAACTTCTTCTTTAGCAAGGCTTGCCCTCTTTGTTGATAATTTGTGGAGCCCCTGGCGAACAGGTCGAACCCTTGGGTTGATGAGTAGGCTATGCTCAATGATACTTTGGTCAACTCCCGGAATGTCTTCATCGGATCAGGTAAATACATCCAAATTTTCTCTAACTACTTCTTCTAACGAAGTAGGAATTTCCAAAGGCAATTCCTTGCCAAACTGGATAGGATAATCTTTGTTGTCCTTTACAATGATTTTCTTTACAATTTCTCCTTCGGGGCTTGGCCTAGGGGAGGACATCTTTGAGAATTCACTTGACATAGAAATAACCTCTAAATGGTCTTGCACATTATTTATCTGCCATGGGTCAAGAGGTGGACAATGGCCATACTCTGCCCTTCGTGCTGCAGCTTGGTCACTGAAGATTGTAAGCACTCCTTGCGTGGGTATCTTGAGGCATAGATAATTATGATGTGCCACGGCTCCGAATTGATTTAACATGCCTCTTCCAAAGATGGCATTACAGGCATATGGGGCATCAACTACGTCGAAAATCACCTTCTCCATTCTAGCCAGGAGCCCCTCTCCGAAGGAAACCTCGAGGCCTATTTGGCCGAGGGCATCGAGAGGAGGTCCTACGAAGCATTGAAGTGGTCGAGTTGCTGGGAGAAGATGTTTCCTCAGGATACAAAGTTGGTCGAAGGCTTGAACAAAGATAATATCCGTAGAGCTTCCACCATCAATCAACACTCTTCGGACCTTTGTTCCTGCAATATTAGCAGTGATAACAAGGGGGTCCGCATGAGGAAATTTTATACCCGCTGCATCAACTAAGGATAAAGATATATGCACATGAGACCACTCGGGCATTTCACCAGCCGATGAAGAGGTAACAATATGCCCTACTTCGCGAACATACTCCCTTCTTTGCCTTTTTGACATGCTGCCCAGGGTTTCTCCTCCGAAGATGGGAAGAACCACTCTTTTACCGATGTCTTGCGTATCTTCTTGCTTCGGAGGTGGCATAACACTGGCCACCGGAGGCTGTCTAGGGGCTTCGAAGCTGTCTACACGTCTAACGATTTGTACCGGCTCTAGACGTGCCTCAGGAGGGGCTCGGTCAGTAGTGCCTCGACCAGAGCTTCTCTCGAGGTACTCGCTTCTTAGGGCTAGTATAGATTTACATGCATTGGTAGCATGGCTTCGGTTCTCATCGTGGACACAGCAGAAAAAGGCCTGGTCGTTGCAAGCTGGCTTCCCTGGCGGCCTCCAGCCGCTGACCTTGCTTCCCGAAGCTTGTGGATTCTTAGGGGGCAATTTCGACGAAGAGGGAGAAATGTTCAAGACTTCATAGCGAGGATGCTTTCGCCCTCTCCAGCTATCATTGCGATTATTCTAGAAGAGGAAGACTTGTGAAGAAAATGGGGGCATCAACTCAACCTTGACTTCTTGGAGGAAAGTTGATGAAAGAGAAGTGGTTATTCGAAGCCATCCTTCTTCAGACCTAGCATATTCTTCAAAATAGGCCATCAGTTGTGCTATTGAAGATATATGCTTCCGATGAAGTTTGTCGAGGAGGCCTACATTCGTAACTCCTTCACGCGCCGCATCAATGACGGGCAATGTGGACAATCCCTTTATCTGAGACTTCGTATGAGCGAAGCGCTTGAAAAATTGTCGTAACGTTTCTCTAGGTTGCTGCTTCACTTGAAAATGACTACTGGTGGACATAGGGAGCACGAAGGTCCCTTGGAAGTTATTTATAAACTTCTTTCTCAACTGCTCCCAAGATTTAATTGATCTTGGTTTCAAAGACTAGAACCAACGCATAGCGATTCCTTCGAGCGCAAGGGGGAAGAATTTCTCCATTATATCTCGAACCCCCCCGCTAGCTTTGTTGCTAAAGCATATGAATGGGAAAATTCTCCTAGATCTTCCTCTCTAGAGTACTTACAGAGCTTCGAAGTTCTAAACTTTGGGTCGAAGCGCACCTTCTGCAAGTCGGGATGTAACGGAGATTCATCATCAAAAAAAGCATTCTCAGTGTTTCTTAGAATCTCATAGGCTTTGGGATAAAAGGTGAGGTCATCATCTTGAGGCACCTCCAGAATGACGGAGGTAGCTTGAGGACGAAGCCTGTCCGTAGCTTCCTGCCTCCACCTCGTCACTTCAACCTAAAGATGGTCCATTTGGGTCTCCACATCATCAGGACGGTCTTCATTTCTTCTAGAGGGGACATCCAGGTCTTGGGAACTAAACAATTTAGTTCGGAGCACAATCGAAGCCACAAGAGAGGCTCCATTGGTTCGAAGCATAGATGGAGTCCTGAGAGGGGCTTCGTATGTTCGAGGAAGAGTATTTGATTCGGGAGTCTGAAGTGGGGGACTATGGAAGGTCCTCTGACCTCGACGGTGTTTGAAGATTTCAACCCAGAGGTCCGAGAAGACCTTCGGAGGGGACTAGTGCCTAAGCTCCGCTTAGGAGATGTGGCTTTAGAAAAGGATTGGTAGAGAACGAAGTTTTTGTACTAGGTTCCCCACGGACGCGCCAACTATTGGTGTAAAATATTATGCTAACAGGTTTAGGAAACTAAGTGTGCGACAAACGAAGTGTTTGTTTAAGTAAACTATTCCAAGCCTCCGAGATGGATAATAGCCTGAGATAGTTCGAAGTGTGTATTGAATATCTGAATATTCCATGCCTCTTACAGGGTGAAAGGGGGTATTTATAGGTAAAATCTCTAGAGAAAAGACCTTTTTACCCCTTAATTACAACCGACATAGTGGATACTATTTCGGTATTCCTTGTAGGGTTAATACAGTAAAACATGCTCGAAGGATGTTGATAAGGTAGACGTCCCATCATTTTGGTTGTTTTCCACTCCTGAGGGGAAGCCTTTCAGAGGGTCTCTTCAACCGGAGCCTGGACAGACCCTTCGGCTTCGATCTCTTCAATCTAGAGGCAAGTCTTGGGCTCCGAGATGAAGACTTTCCTTTATCTTGGAGTATCATGAGGATGAAGTATTTTCCCCCAACAGTGTCCACCTGCACTTTTGTGATAGAGACCATGGAAGACAGAGCAAAACCACTTGTTCACATGAAAACGTGCCCCCGCACTTGGGTTAGTTCGATGATCCAAAAGTAGGCAGATACTTAGGGACAAGCCTAAGCGTAACACAACACCGACGTCGTGTTCCAACTACCCTTAATAGTGGCAAGGGGGTGGAGTTGCCAGGTAATCAGATCACACAGAAATAATCCACTTAGTTGAAAAGAAATATTACAAAGTGCCAATTCAGCCTTGAGACCGAATTTACTAAGTGTTGCAGTAGAGAAACAAAGGTAGCAATCTGTTACGGATAATAACGGATAATACACAGGCGAAGTAACAAGGTGATAACAATCTGTTACATAGATTAATGGGTACTTCACGAGCGAAGTAACAAGGCTTACAACTATTCCAAAGTGGACGGTGGAGGGCTTCTAGGCAAACCCACGAAGGTTGTGCAAAAAAGTAAATAAAAGTAAAGGTATGGTTCAAACTAGGGTTTGAAGTTGATTTGTGTTGGGGGGTCTAATGAACCGGCCTCACCCCTATATTAATAGGTGCTAGTCTTCTTATCTCAAAGACTAATCTGATAGGATTCAGCCTAATCAAGTTTAGAGATAAAAATAGCCAGAATTTGACTCAAACTCTATCTCTGAAAATAGCCCGAAGTGGGCCTTCGGTACGTCCTGCCGAAGCTTGCTCCTCGGGTTGAAGGTTCGGCGAGGCAGGCCTCCGAAGGCCTTCGAGCTGAAGGTAGTAGGCTTCTATAAGGCTTCCAAATCCCAATGTTCGATGGGCCTTCGGCCCTATAAGGCTTCGGCCTGATCCATGACTTTTGTATTTTTGGCCTAAATTAGCAAAATTGATATTTTGACAATCTTGACCATTAATGTCATTTTTTGCTATCAACACATGCCCCCTGCCTTTTCGTGAACTAAGTGAACTAAAAGCACAATGGGCTAAGGATGATACTTTCCATAATGGCCTTTTGACACTTTCAAGCACTTTGCCACACACTTGGGAAGTACCTTTTCAAATACCTATCATTCAAAGCTATTCGAAACTACTCTCCCTGTAAAGATTCTAACAAGTATGCATTACCTGGAGCGATTTCGGCTACTCTAAAGGGACCTTCCCAACTAGGTGACCATTTACCAAATTTGGGGCTCTTTGTGCCTAAAGGAAAATTCATCTTCCAAACCAAGTCACCAACTTGAAACGATTTTGGTCTAACTTTTTTATTGTAGGATCTAGCTATTCTTCTCTTGTCGTTCTCTATAGCTTCTAAAGCTCTCACCCTCTTATCGGTCACTTCTTCCAAATTGTCTCTTAAAAGAGTTTCATATTCGTCGACCGATAAGACATCTTGCTTAAGAAACCTTAAAGAGCCAAGATCCACCTCTATGGGTAGAACGGCTTCTTGCCCATATAGTAACTCATATGGACTAACTTTGGTAGCACCGTGCTTTGCAGCTCTACAAGCCCACAATGCTTCTGAAAGCACTTCATGCCACCTTTTAGGGAACTCTTCAATTTTCTTCTTAATGAGTTTAATCACAGGTTTATTACTAGACTCGGCTTGACCATTGGCCTGGACATAGTATGGTGAAGAGTTTATCAACATAATACAATAAAATTCAGCAAAGTCTCTCACTTGTTTAGCAATGAATGAATTACCTTGATCTGTAGTGAGAGTTTGGGGAATACCGAATCTTTGTATAATGTGCTTCAAGATAAAATCAGTTACCTCATTGTGAGTCATGTTCTTGAGAGGCACGGCTTCGGTCCATTTGGTGAAATAGTCTGTCGCCATCAGCACAGACCGATGCCCTTTCGAGGAGGAAGGATAAATTTGGCCGATGAAGTCTAAACCCCAACCTCAGAATAGCCATGGCTTGATAATAGGATTAAGTAGCAATGCAAGAGCTAATTGAGTATTACCAAACTTTTGACATGCTTCACACCCTCCGTAGTATTTAAAACAATCTTCAGTCATAGTCGGTGTTGGGGGAAAATATTCCATCTTCAGGATTATTGCAGTAACAAGACAAAGACAAGAAATCAAGTCAAAGGATTCCGACGTATATTCTCATATGTACGTTGAAGGTAGTTCGAAGTATGAAGACGGACTCTGGTTCGGAGTATATCTTCGAACGTGGACTCTTCCGAGAGCTTCTTTGCCATCTAAGATGGAAGACTTATCTTCTTTCTTATTAGATTAGTCTTTTACCATTTTAGCCCTATTAAGGGTACCGAATAGTTTCCACTATGTCGGTTGTAATAGAGGGCTAAGAAGGTCTTTTCCTTAATGTTTGAGCCTATAAATACCCCCCGTTTTACCCTTTAATAAGGACCGAATACAAGTTATTCAATACACACTTTCAAACTATTCTAAGTTATTATCCTTTCGGAGGCTTGGAATAGTTTCCTTCGCAAACACTTCGTTTGTTAGTTTCTAATCTTCAGAAACTTGTTAGTGTAATCTTTTACGCCAAAAGTTGGCGCCGTCCGTGGGGAACTGATGGGGGAGTGGTCCCGATCTTCCGCTAGGTAAGGGATAAACTTGGGTTGGTGGAGAATCTCGACGTTGGCGATCCAAGGCTCCGGTCCGGCGGATCAAAACCTTGCAATCGTTACACCACTGTCTCCGTTGGTTATCAACCACGCAGAACGCGATTGACCTCGCCACGAAGGCTAATTCCTGCAAGCGAACCCAAGAACACAAGCAAGAACAGGAAGGATACAAATCGAATGCCAAATCACAGACAAACGAAGATAAGTTGAGGTTTCACAAACGCCAATGCGGCAGCCAATCGGTCCGGCGCAAGAGGCGGGATCTAAACACAACAGTGTAGATGCAACAAAGCAAAACCTAACCCTAGAAGTGGCTGGCGTGAGAATATATAGGGCGGCGGCCAGGGGGAAGGTAAACAGACATGGGCTGTGGGCTAGAAGATGTACAGACTCAGATTATGGCCAACATGGCCCAGTTCTGTCACGCAGTACTGTTTTAAATACACAGGAAGACTCGAGACTCCAAATGAGGTGAAACCAACGGCAAACGATCCGTCTTCTCCTCAGCTTTCCAAAAAGTCCAAGAACGCGCCAATCGGACTTCGTATGAGGAAGTTATGCCCATTTTGGTGAATGGTGGTCGATGTAGTCCGAACCAGCGAATTCCTGACTTCAAATCATCCGTGCGGCTCCGTCTTCAACTCCAACTCTCCTATTCCATCTCCCATGTTCCTAAGCAACAAAATATCACCAGTATTCAGTAGCATCCCATCCAAACAAATATAATCAAAGTTGCTAAGGAACGAATTAACCTCATGGTTCAAGCGACGGGCACGGGCGCGTGTGATTGGTCCTTGTAGTTGAATTGTAGGTGGAGGCTCCATGTGTGTATCATGTGAAGTGATGTCCTCATCATCCTCCCCCTCTTGAATTGGAGTCGTCCTCGACTCAAGCTCATCATCATCTCCCAAATAGGGCTTTAAATCTGAAATGTTAAATGTGGGACTAACCCCAAAAGCTGCAGGCAACTCAAGCTTATATGCATTGTCATTTATCTTCTCAAGCACACGGAAAGGACCATCAGCACGGGGCATCAATTTAGACTTTCGTAAATCAGGAAAACGATCCTTGCGCAAGTGCAACCAAACAAGATCACCCGGTTCAAATGTTATCTCTTTTCTACCCTTACTACCATAAGCACGATATTTCTCATTCATTTTCTCTATGTTTGCTTTAGTAGTTTCATGCATCTTAAGTAATAATTCAGCACGTGTAGTAGCATCAAAATTCAAGTTTTCAGATGGTGGTAATGGTAGCAAATCAATAGGAGCACGCGGATTAAAACCATAGACCACTTGAAACGGACTTACCTTAGTAGTGGAGTGTACTGACCTATTATATGCAAACTCAATATGAGGTAGACACTCTTCCCAAAGCTTCAAGTTGGTCTTCAAAACAGCCCTCAACATGGTGGACAATGTGCGGTTGACGACCTCCGTTTGTCCATCCGTTTGGGGGTGACAAGTAGTAGAAAACAGCAGCTTCGTCCCCAACTTATGCCACAACGTCCTCCAAAAATGACTTAAGAATTTGGCATCACGATCTGAAACGATGGTATTGGGAACTCCATGCAAGCGTACGACCTCTCTGAAAAACAAATCAGCAACATTTGTAGCATCGTCGCTCTTGTGACAAGGTATAAAATGCGCCATTTTAGAGAAACGATCTACCACCACAAAAATACTATCTCTCCCCCTCCTAGTTCTAGGTAACCCTAACACAAAATCCATAGAAATATCCTCCCAAGGTACACTAGGAACGGGCAGAGGCATATAAAGACCATGTGGATTTAGTCGGGACTTAGCTTTATTGCAAGTAGCGCATCGTGCCACATAGCGCTCAACATCTCGTCTCATCTTAGGCCAATAAAAGTGGGTGGACAGCACATCTTCAGTTTTCTTTGACCCAAAATGACCCATCAAACCACCACCATGTGCTTCCTGCAATAACAACAAGCGAAGAGAGCTAGCCGGCACACATAACTTGTTAGCACGAAAAAGATATCCATTATTCAGCACATATTTGTTCCAAGCACGGACATCTGTACAATTTGCAAAAGCATCTTTGAAGTCCAAATCAGTAGCATACATGTCCTTCAATGTTTCTAAACCGAAGATCTTATAATCAAGTTGAGAAAGCAATGTATAACGTCTAGACAAAGCATCCGCAATCACATTATCTTTCCCTTTCTTATGCTTAATGATGTATGGAAAAGTTTCAATAAATTATACCCATTTAGCATGTCGTTTATTCAGATTTGCTTGACTACGTATATGCTTCAATGCTTCCTGATCCGAATGAATAATAAACTCCTTAGGCAAAAGGTAATGTTGCCAAGTTTCAAGCACACGCACTAAGGCATATAATTCCTTATCATAGGTAGAATAGTTCAACTGTGGGCCATGTAATTTCTCACTAAAATAGGCCACGGGTTTACCTCCTTGCAGCAGCACACCTCCTAATCCAAAACCGCTAGCATCACATTCTAGTTCAAAAGGCTTACTGAAGTCGGGTAGCTGAAGTAGAGGTGCATGTGTAAGGCGATCCTTGAGTGTGGCAAAAGCTTGTTCTTGTGCTGGTTCCCAAGTAAAAGTAACTCCCTTCTTGGTCAACTCATGTAAAGGACCGGCGATGGTGCTGAAATCTTTCACAAAACGCCGGTAGAAACCTGCAAGACCAAGGAAACTACGTACCTGTGTGATAGTTTGGGGCTGCGGCCAGCTGTTGATTGCTTCTACCTTTGCCGCGTCGACCTCAATACCCTGTGAAGTGACAACATATCCAAGAAACACAACTCGATCCGTGCAAAACGTGCACTTCTCAAGGTTACCAAACATTCTAGCCTCACGAAGGACAATAAAAACAGCACGTAGGTGTTCAACATGTTCAGTGAGAGACTTGCTATAAACCAAGATATCATCAAAGTATACAACCACAAAGCGTCCTATAAAGTGCCGTAGGACTTCATTCATCAAGCGCATGAAGGTACTAGGTGCATTAGTAAGTCCAAAAGGCATGACAAGCCACTCATATAGTCCAAACTTTGTTTTAAAAGCAGTTTTCCATTCATCACCTAGTTTCATGCGAATTTGGTGGTAACCACTACGGAGATCGATCTTAGAAAAGATAATGGCACCACTAAGCTCATCAAGCATGTCATCCAATCTAGGAATAGGGTGTCGATATCGAATGGTGATATTATTAATAGCACGACAATCAACACACATGCGCCAACTACCATCTTTCTTAGGTACCAAAAGAACGGGTACTGCACAAGGACTAAGGCTTTCACGGACGTACCCACGATCAAGAAGGTCCTGTACTTGGCGCTCAATTTCTTTGTCTCCTCCGGATTGGTGCGGTACGCTGCACGATTAGGAAGAGACGCCCCCGGGACCAAATCAATTTGGTGCTCGATGCCGCGTATCGGTGGCAGCCCGGGTGGTATCTCAGCAGGAAAAACATCTTTAAACTCCTGCAAAAGGTCAGTGACTGCAACAGGAACAGAGCTAGGAATGTTCGCAAGTGAAAACAACACGTTTGTGCAAATCAAGCCGTATAGCAAGGGAGTATCATCACAAATTTCAGCAAGGTCAGTTTTAGTTGCAAGCATGACACGCCCTTTCAGATTTATAACTTGTGATGAAGAAGGAGAAGCAATTTTATCTTTCTGTTGCTTCAAAAGCGTCTTAGCTACTTGCTGATTTTCAGAAGGTTGTTTGCTCTTTTGTGCATCCCTAGCATGTTTTTCTTGTTCAAATTTTACAATTTCAGCATGTGTCATAGGAAGCAAT
Organism: Zizania palustris; assembly: GCA_019279435.1. NCBI lineage: Eukaryota > Viridiplantae > Streptophyta > Magnoliopsida > Poales > Poaceae > Zizania > Zizania palustris. Next base: position 5,589,586 of record JAAALK010000286.1, on the reverse strand, counting down.
GTAACTTTCTTTCCTTTATACATAAATGTGTACGTATTGCTCCTACCATGGTGTGTAGCATCAGTATCATACTCCCAAGGTCTACCAAGTAACAGAGAACATGCTTGCATTGGTACTACATCAAAATCAGCAGCTCCGACGTATGTACCAATGGAAAATTTGATGTGAGCAGTTTGTGTTACCTTGACCTTACCACTATTGTTGAACCATTGCACATGGTAAGGGTGTGGATGCGCGCGTGTGGGAAGTTGAAGCTTCGTTACCATGTCGTGGCTCACCAAATTGTTGCAACTACCGCTGTCGATGATGACACGTACACGACGGTTATTGACGCCGAAGAAGGTCTGAAACAGATTGTTCCGTTGTGCCCTGTCGTCCTGCTCCATGTGAGTGCTCAAGACGCGTTGTACAATAAGTGCTTCAAGGTCGGCAGTGGCATCCGACGCAAGAACATCGTCATCGTCGAATGTATCATCATCTCCTGCAATGTTAGCAGCAAGTGCATATTCATCTTCAACATCACTAGCACTTACATAGCCACCGTCTTCCGTAGCAATATAAGCCCGCTGACTAGGGCAGTCTTTCATAACATGTCCAAGTCCTTTGCATCTGTGACACTGGATCGCTGCAGAACGTGCAGTAGAGGCTGCCGAGGAGGTGGGCTTGGCTGGCGCCTTGGTTGCCGCAGTCTTGGAACTCTCAACCTGGGCTGTAGATGTAGAGGGTGCTGATGTAGCCGCCGGTCGAGAAGGGGGTGCGGGTGGTCGTTGCTGCTGCCCACTTGAGCGTGAAGTAGCACCACCAATGTTGGTCCTCATGCTGCGTTGTGGTTGTTGGCGACCCTGCAATTCTTTTTCTGCAAGCATAGCAAGGTGAAAAAGACGAGTGATAGTATTGTATTCTTTATAATCAATGATATCCTGAATTTCACGTCTTAAACCACCATAAAAACGGGCCATTTTATCCTCATTGTCCTCCTCAATTTCAGCACGCATGCAACCTATTTGCAACTCCTGATAATACTCCTCTACCGATTTATTTCCTTGGTTTAGGCGCTGCAATTTTTTTCTCAAATCACGTTTATATGAAGGAGGGACCCATCTACCACGCATTTGCCGTTTTAACATATCCCAAGTTTGTGGTTCATTTCCAACCTGAACTATTTCAGTCCACCAAAGAAGAGCATATCCAGTGAAGTCACTAGTAGCTAAACGCACGCGGTGGATAGCAGGAACCATATGAGCATTAAATTTTTGTTCGACTGACATCTCCCAATCTAAATATGCATCTGGATCGTAGGTGCCAGCAAAAGGAGGTACTGAAAATTTTACCTTAGAGTAGGGATCATTGTTCCTGTGGTTGTCATTGTTACCTCGTGGAGGGCGGTTGCGGTTGCCCATACCTTGACGGTTGAACTGAAAGCGATGACGTGCAGCCTCGTCAGGGTCAATGGCATTGTTTCCAGCATAGGATAGGTCGTCTTCATCTTCAATATGATCGTCTTCCTCTTCAACATGTTCATCGTTGGCTCGTGCAGCAGGCAATCGTGTTTCCAAGGCAGTCATCCGGTCTACTAGGTCAGCCACAGTACGTGCGAGACGTTCGATGGAATGTTGGGTCTGCCGCTGAGACTCTAGTAGAGCACGCCGTGAGACACAGTCATTAAAATCAGATGGAGGGGTGCCGCTGTTATCTGCCATGTTAGTGAAAAGATAAAACAACAAAGAATAATCCTATGTAAAACAGCTAGGTGGGGTGCTGGATGTGTGGTGGAAGCAATTCGTCAAGCACCTTACCCACGCTTGCAAGTGCTCTTACCACGCCGCAGTGAGGTCACCGGCCTACAGGTGATGAACCAAGTGGAGGATGGTGTACAATTGCAAGGAATGAACCTGTCCTGACCAAGAGAAATGTGTAGCTTGGAAGGCAAGTGAGTAGCAAGGATTAGCGATAATAATAACAGTTAAACCAAGTTCAATAAGTATTCCCAAGTACTCGTCAAAGTTGCTGACCGTAGTGCTCCCAAAGTGAAAGTTCAAGTAATAGAGGGAAACTATGTGCCCAAAAATCAAAAGGAAGCAAAAACAGGTCAAAATCAGCTCTCTATAGATCGGACAAGGGATTGGACAAGAGATCGGACAAGTGATCGGACAAGGGTATGTGCAAAATTTTTTTCTGTCTTTTTTTTTTTTTTTTTTTGCTGCTGTTCGGATCGGACAAGAGTTCGGACAAGAGTTCGGACAAGAGATCGGACAAGCAACAAACAGCCAAAGACTGCCTCAGATTGGACAAGAGTTCGGACAAGAGTTTGGACAAGAGTTCGGACAAGAGTTCGGACAAGCAACTAACAGCCCGCTTCTCTTTTTTTTTATATTTTTTTTTTCTTCTTTTTTTTCACTCTATTTTTTTTTGAAACAAGGATGACCAGAGGAGTAACCACAAAAATTGGCACCTGCAACTGAGGTGGGATGTGGCTCACAAAAATTCAAACAAGTTTGCTGTCCGGCGAGCAAAAACTTTGTCCAATTTTTTTCTTTATCTTCCCGATTTTTTTTGGCGAGTTTGGTGAGGGCTAACCGGCTCTGCCAGTTAGGGATCCCTCCAAATTGAGTCAGGAACACGCTCAAAAAATTTCAGATTTTTCTGCCAAACGAGCGAAAAGTTATGCCTGTTTTACTGAAGAGGGGTCAAAAAGACTGGATGTGGAAAACAAAGAAAGGTTGCGGAAGGGGGGGGTTTTTCGGTGGGGAATTTTTTTCTGAGACACAAGAACAACTACTACTCAAACGACACAGAGGGATGACTAAACCAGCAACAAGACTCGACCAAGAACACGAACTCAACAAAGTTAAAACTGAAATTAAAATCGCAAGGCACAAAGGGGTTCTCGGTGGGGAATTTTTTTGGTGCGGTTTTCTGGACTCTGGGTAAAAACAAAGGTAGATCGAAATTACCTAACGGGAAATCTGAGCTCTGATACCAGCTGATGGGGGAGTGGTCCCGATCTTCCGCTAGGTAAGGGATAAACTTGGGTTGGTGGAGAATCTCGACGTTGGCGATCCAAGGCTCCGGTCCGGCGGATCAAAACCTTGCAATCGTTACACCACTGTCTCCGTTGGTTATCAACCACGCAGAACGCGATTGACCTCGCCACGAAGGCTAATTCCTGCAAGCGAACCCAAGAACACAAGCAAGAACAGGAAGGATACAAATCGAATGCCAAATCACAGACAAACGAAGATAAGTTGAGGTTTCACAAACGCCAATGCGGCAGCCAATCGGTCCGGCGCAAGAGGCGGGATCTAAACACAACAGTGTAGATGCAACAAAGCAAAACCTAACCCTAGAAGTGGCTGGCGTGAGAATATATAGGGCGGCGGCCAGGGGGAAGGTAAACAGACATGGGCTGTGGGCTAGAAGATGTACAGACTCAGATTATGGCCAACATGGCCCAGTTCTGTCACGCAGTACTGTTTTAAATACACAGGAAGACTCGAGACTCCAAATGAGGTGAAACCAACGGCAAACGATCCGTCTTCTCCTCAGCTTTCCAAAAAGTCCAAGAACGCGCCAATCGGACTTCGTATGAGGAAGTTATGCCCATTTGGTGAATGGTGGTCGATGTAGTCCGAACCAGCGAATTCCTGACTTCAAATCATCCGTGCGGCTCCGTCTTCAACTCCAACTCTCCTATTCCATCTCCCATGTTCCTAAGCAACAAAATATCACCAGTATTCAGTAGCATCCCATCCAAACAATATAATCAAAGTTG
>JAAALK010000286.1:5418779-5584814 GCA_019279435.1 Zizania palustris | reverse complement strand
AAACCTACTCCTTTACCTTGCGGCTATAGGCTCTGCTGTCAGCGCAGTCCTTGTTAGAGAAATGATTTCAATGTGAAGTTGGTACAAAATCCAGTTTATTTTGTGTCCGAAGCATTGTCAGGAACAAAGACAAGATATTCCGAGCTTGAAAAGTTCACTTATGCTCTGATAATGGCTTCGAGGAAATTGAGACATTATTTTTTGGCTCATAATGTAATTGTACCAACTTCGTACCCGTTGGGAGATATGCTCCGAAGTAAAGACTCCACTGGAAGAATTGGAAAGTGGGCAGTTGAACTAGCACCCTTCGGCATATCCTTTGTGGCAAGGACAACAATCAAATCGCAAGTGTTGGTAGATTTCGTAGCAGAATGGACTCCCCCTGCAACATGGATTCTGGAGAAGTCAAGCGAAGGAATTTGGACTGTTTATTCTGATGGAGCTTTCCAAGCATCTGGAGTAGGTCTTGGAGCAGTGTTAATTTCGCTTTCAGGACAAAGGGCAATGTACTTCGCAAGACTCAACTTTAAGTCTACCAATAATATAGCGGAGTATGAAGGGATTTTACTGGGACTCTGAAAAGCACGTGCTCTAGGGGCTACAAGAGTTGGTATAAAGACAAATTCTCAAATAGTAGCAGGGCACGTAGATAAAAGTTTTCAAGTTCGGCATCCACAGCTTGCAAAGTACTTAGAAGAAATCCGTAAAATCAAAGCACAATTCAAGGGTATTTCCATTCGGAGTATACCTAGAGCAGAAAATGTGCAAGCAGACATCTTAGCAAAAGCTGCAGCTGGAGCTATGGATGTACCAGAAGAGGCTTTTTATGAGGAGCTCAGTACACCATTGGTGCCACAAATTCCTTCTGCAGAAATTCTTTGTATTCCAAACGCAGATTGGAGGAGTTCAATCATGGAACTTTTACAAGGAGGAGCAAATTCGTCTGAAGAGCCACAGTTTTCAAGATTGAAACTCAGGGCCAGGAATTATCAAATAATCAACGGTATTTTATACAAGGCCGGAGTATGTTCCCCTTTACTCCGATGTATATCCCAAACCGAAGGCCAAGATATTCTTCGAGAAATTCATGAAGGGCTTTGCGGTAGCCATCTGGCCCCTCGAGCTTTAGCAGGAAAAACACTTCGCCAGGGGCTTTATTGGCCTACGATAGTAGCAGATGCAGAGAACTTAGTCCGCACATGCCAAGGATGTCAGTGGATGGGTCGACGGAGTCATCGCCCACCAACAGCTCTTCAAGTTATTGCTCCGGTATGGCCCATGGCCAGATGGGGTATGGATTTGATTGGTCTCTTTCCAGTAGCTAAGGGAAATTTAAAATTCACAGTGGTAGCTATTGAATATTTTTCTAAGTGGGTAGAAGCAGAGCCCTTAACAGCTATCACTTCGAACAATATACAGAAATTCTTTTGGAAGAATATCATTTGCCGGTTTGGAGTACCTAGACAACTCACAATTGATAATGGAACACAGTTCGATGTAGAACCTTTCAAAAGTTTTGCGAAGATCTAGGCATCTAGTTATGTTTTGCTGCAGTGAGACATTCTCAGTCTAATGGAGCTGTAGAAAGAGCCAATGGAAATATTTTGTCAGGGCTAAATCGAAGGATAGTAGAATTGGCAAAAGGACTGTGGGCCGAAGAACTTCCAAAGATTTATGGTCCATTCGGACTACGCAAACAAGGTCCACAGGTTTCACTCCATTCAGATTGCTATTCGGAGATGAAGCTATGACTCCAACGGAGCTCAATGGAGGATCACTTCACAGCACCAAACTGGAGATTGAAGGAGAAAGACAAGTTTCTCTGGATTTAACAGAGGAGACAAGACTTCGAGTTGTGGCCAATTTATCAAAGTATCATCAGCAGACGAAGGCTTGGTTTGACCCAAAGGTTAAGATCAATGAGCTTAGACCGGGTCATCTCATTTTACGAAGCATCATAGCGCCAGGAAAATTAGGAAATAAATGGGAAGGTCCATACTTAATTGTTCGTTCAGGACGTCCTGGCTCTTTTAAATTAGCTAATTTGGAAGGTGAAGAGTTAGCACAAACTTGGCATGCGGAGCACCTAAAGCGATACTTCGCATAGGGGCTCCTTGTAATCATTTGTAATCATCTTCAGAATTAATAAAGCATGTGGTTCAGATAGTGCCTACCCCTCATAAACTTCCAGCTTCCGAGTGGACGCACTGGAACCGTGGAGTTGACCGAGAGGGAAGTGTCATTAATTTGAATCATATTTTCGGACTTTGAACCATTGGTTTGAAGTTTCCGACGTGGGGGCTGACATAATCCAGAGTCCAAGCCACCGGCTTGTAGGCATCCGTAAAAGAGCCCAAAACCATACCAGATGGAGTCCAAGCCATCGACTGGTAGACATCCGTAAAAAGAGTCCAAGGAGACCAAATCATGCGGAGTCCAAGCCACCGGCTTGTAGACATCCGTAAAAAGAGTCCAAAGAGACCACTGTGAACTCCAAACCACTGGTTTGACAGAATTCGCAAAAAAGAGCCGAAGGAGGCCAAAACAAAACAGAGTTTGAGCCATGAGCTTCGAATGTCTGTTAAGAAAGTCCAAAGTGACGAATTATCTAAGACACTAAAGTGTCCGGAAAGTTATTTCAAGTGATTTCTTTCAAAAACAGAAGGTACTAAGTTGCCAATCTTCAGACTACAAATAGTCGAAGACATTTTATAAGATTTTAGTCGATCTTTAAATTACTGAGGGGCTCCGAACCCCCAAAATTGTACTCCTAAGTTTTTCTTTGTGCGTAACCATCTTTGAATACAGTTCGAAGTTGCTTACGCCCAAAGAGGGGCTAATAAATAGGGAGACAATTTTAAATCAATATTTATTATTCGAACAAATATGATTACATCATGAAAAATTGGTATCTATACCAAGAAGGAATCGAAGACCTCTTTGATCTCTAGAGCTAGGGTTGGAATGACTAGTTCCAGTGCCGAGAGTTCTAACAACTTTGCGTTTAACTCTTCTGCCTCCTTTCGAAGCTCTAAAGTCTTTTTGTTCTTGTTGAAGCTTGGCCCAAGTTCGAAGTCATTCGGGGCTCCTTTCCCAGCTTCCAAGTTCTTCAGGCTTTTTACCTTGAGCTTCATCTTCGTCTTCGGACCATATAATGTCTTCAGAAGATGAAGTTTCCAAGTTAACTTCTTTTTCTTCCTCTTTAATACAAAATAATATATCTTTGCTTATTTCGGACGTAATCGTTCCGGAACTATCTCGAGGAACTAGAAATCGAGGCCGCTTGTGAAGTTTTAAGATATCGAAGGTATCCCATAATAAGCGAAGTTCGTCATTAACATCTAACACTTCGACATCTTCCATATGAGGCAAAGCCTAAAAACATGATAAACAAATCTTCATTCATAAATGTACAAAAGCGTAGTGCTTTACATAGTTGAAGATCCTAAGGTAATTCTAAACCTGCGGGTTTGGAGGAGGCTGACTGCTCGAAGCTTGGGACCGAGCCTGCTTCTGGCGTTGTCCTTCGTCAATCCAGGCCTTGATCGCAGAGCAACCTTCGGCTCTCCATGAAGTTTGAAAGGCTTGCCAAGCAGCGGCCACACCTTCGGAGGGAGTAAGAAGCTGGTCGTCATCGAAGGTAATGGGACCCTCTCCTGCGCTCGGAGTTATCGATCAGCCGAGATCTTCGTAGTAACGAAGCATGCCGACAACAGCCACTTGTCCAGAGATTTCTCCGTACTGAATGTCTGCTGTCTTCATTTGCTTCGCTGCTCCTTGAATCCTCTTCAGCCGGCGCAGCAGAGAAATGTTGTCATCTAAAGGAAGCATCCCAGTAGTACCGAAGTACTCCAGAACGCCTAGCAATTGGTCCATGACCTCCGAAGCTACCTTCTCTGACTTCAGCTTATCTTAAGTTAAAGCATCCTTCGTCGAAGTTAGCTCTTCTACTACTCCAGAGAGACTAGCAGCCTCCATAGCCAAAGAATTCTTTTGATTCAGTAGCTGGCTAGCTTCTTCTTGGAGTCTAACAAGCTCGGCCCCCGCAGTAGCATGCTCCGCCCGCATCTTTTCAATTTTTGCTCGAAGCACAATTTTTTCTGCTTTGAGCTCCTTGTTTGCAGCCTCCAAGCCTTGTCTGGCCCTGCGCTCCGTTGAAACCATGTTGTCGATGTGGGTCACTCGACCTTCGGAGATAGTCAAATTTCGTTGAAGAGTTGCATTTTCCTCTCGAAGGCGAATGTTTCCACGTTCATTGGAGATGTTCGCAGCTCGGGCCAAGACTGTTTGCTGCGAAAAGAAAAAACCAAGGTGAGAAATTATTTATATATAAATTTGATTTTGTTTTGCAGATACTTCATACCTGGTATGTTGCGCGTTCCATGGCAGCGTTAAGCTCCGAACTCTCCGCCTCGCTCAAGATAGATACCAAGTCTGTCTCCCCGACTTCGCGACTAGCTCGATCCAAAGGCTCGAGCAAAGTCCGAAGCCCAGTTCTTTGCTCCAAGAAAGGAGCTAGAAGGGGGAGCATGCTTAAGGCTTGTTTGTCATCTTCGCTTGGTGAAGGCCCGGAGTGTTGAGCTGTGGTCTTTGGAGCCCCAGTAGACTGGCCCCCCTCAGTAGATTGGCTCTCGTCTGTTGACTCAGACGGAGTTGATCCTGAGCTTGGAGCAGGGAGGGGGTCCATCTTCCCTTTGCCTTTTCCAGGCCCCATTTGAGTGGCTCCCAGAATTGGCTCCGAAGTCGTCGAAGGTCCAGGAATTATATCTTCGGGACGAACCTCTTCCATAGAAGTGGACTCTAGAAAAACAAAGGTATTATACATTGTATAATTTCGCAAAAAAAGGATAAAAGAATTATTCGAAGTTTACCTTCGACATTTTGGCGGCGGGTAAGCATTGGGCTGCTTGGCGGGTCGAAGGCAAGGTCTTCGTCGGAGTCAGCAGTCAAATCTTCGACTGTCGGAGCATTTTCCTGAACAGCCGTTATTGCTTCACCCGGAATCGAAGCTGCAGTGACTTCGACTCCGCTCTCATCCATAGGGGCTCCATCTCGGACTCCCTCCTGAGGTAAATCTTCTAGAGCAGCCGGAGTCCTCTCTTGTTCAAGGTTGACTTCAGACTCCGGCACACTCGCAGCATCTTCAATATGTGCTTCTTGTTGGGCTGCATCCTCATCAATCAGCCTCACGAGCAACATGCCTTCATCCTCTTGAGAATTGGAGATTGAAGCTTTTGGACTTGAAGGCGCAGGAATTCTTGGCTTTCGAGCTACCTTCTTGACCGGAGTCTTGGCAGAGCTCGAAGTTCTAGCTTCGGCTTTCCTCTTCTTAGGCCCTTTCTCCGAAGGCACCCAATCCACCAAAGGGGGCGGAACAATTTCAAGTAGCCCCCATACTTTGTTGGATCGTTCCCAACTACCAACCAATTTGATTCTCCATTCTTTCCCGGTCAGAGTTGGAACGCCCAAAATCTTCTCCGAAGCTCGTACGATTTGCTCCGAAGTTATAGGGGCTGAAGAACCTGAAAAAACGAGTTAAGTTAGTTAATTCTTTGAATAAATATACATAAAATATGTTCTTTTCGAAGTTACCTGCAGGACTCGAAGTTGAAGAAATTTTTCGAAGTCCGCCTTCTGAATCTTCCTCGAAGTTGATCGGCCAGTTGGCCATCAGGGGAGGGATTTGAAGTCTGAGGAATTCTTCGGCTAAGTCTTGCATGCTCAAGCGATGACTGATTTTTTGAAGCAAGCTCAGGCGAGCTTCGAGTTGGCCTAAATCCGGGTGCACTAAGGCTTCCTTTCGGAAGTGGATTTCTTGCAGAGGTCCAGCTAGGCGGCTGCTCGCCCCAACTTCGGCATAAAACCATCTCAAGATCCAATCAGTATACCATCTGGCATTGATGGCCTTGGCAGGAAACCGAAGAGCATATTCGTCTCGGAGTCTGAAGTTGATACTTCCGAAGGCCACACTATCTTCTCACCTCCGGAACCAATGAAGGTCTTCGGTTGGCATGATGCTCTGTGTAGTGCTGCGAAGATCTCCGCCCTTCCTTCACAACCTTCGGCTCACAACGCCCAGTCGAAGATGGCGAGGCGCGCTACTGCGTTCGGAGAGAGTTGGGGGAGAGTGACATGGAACAAGTCCAATACCTCTGCTAAGAAGTCAATCACCGGAAGTCCCAAGCCAGCTTCGAAGAAGGCTTCGAAGACGAACACTTCTCCGGGTCTTGGTGACGGAATAATTTCCTTCCCAGGTTTGCGAATCATCACCCCCGATCTAATCTTGCCTTCTACTGTGGCCGCAAGCGATTCCCTTCTGCAGGTTGATGGTCCCAGTTGATAAGACTGGTCCACATACTTCGTCGATGCCAGAAATAGATCTTGAGGATCAGCATTTTGAGGATTTCCACTCACCGGTGCCGCTGCCGCCACTAGAGGATTCGGAGTTGCCGTCGCCGATGATGCAGCCGCTGACGCCGCTGCTGCTTGCTACCGGGCCAAGGCTGAAGTCGCTCCAGGACCCTTGAAGCTGGTTTTCGCCATTAGATCTCGTGGATTGCTTTGAAGGAAAAGAGGAGACTAGGGCTCGAGAGTTGGTCTGTTTGCACGAAAGCGGTGGAATGGTACAAGAATGGGTTGGGCCCTCTATTTATAGCCCAGACCCCAATTTTTTACCGTTTGCTTATGCCGTTTTGCATTCTTGACCGTTACTTTATTTCGGAATTAACGCATTGCGTAACTTCCGTCAGAAGGAAAAAGCCAACGGCTATTTTTTCCAAGTCTAAAAAGACTTTCGGATTTCCCGAGTTAATTCTAAAATACTTCGAATGCAATTCACTTAAACAATAATTTGAGGTTCGCATCTCCATACATTTCGGAGGTGTATCAAGTCTGCTAATCCCTGCACATGGATATGTTTTCTTGCGTATACTGCTTCCCTAACATCACAGATTTAACGGAGAAGCGTATTCGAGGGGCTACTGTTGGGGGAAAATATTCCATCTTCAGGATTATTGCAGTAACAAGACAAAGACAAGAAATCAAGTCAAAGGATTCCGACGTATATTCTCAGATGTACGTTGAAGGTAGTTCGAAGTATGAAGACGGACTCTGGTTCGGAGTATATCTTCGAACGTGGACTCTTCCGAGAGCTTCTTTGACAGCTAAGATGGAAGACTTATCTTCTTTCTCATTAGGTTAGTCTTTTACCATTTTAGCCCTATTAAGGGTACCGAATAGTTTCCACTATGTCAGTTGTAATAGAGGGGTAAGAAGGTCTTTTCCTTAATGTTTGAGCCTATAAATACCCCCCGTTTTACCCTGTAATAAAGACCGAATACAAGTTATTCAATACACACTTTCAAACTATTCTAAGTTATTATCCTTTCGGAGGCTTGGAATAGTTTCCTTCGCAAACACTTCGTTTGTTAGTTTCTAATCTTCATAAACCTGTTAGCGTAATCTTTTACGCCAATAGTCGGCCAGTAGAAACCTACTCTTTTGAGCATCAAACTCATTTTCTGGGCTAACTGATGAGTGCCACAAAGCCCCTCATGGACTTCTCCTATAGCTACTTTGGATTGATCGGCATCTAAGCACTTTAAGAGTACTCCATCAATAGTTTGGCGGTACAATACATCATCTAGCAACACAAATTTGAACGCTTGTCGCTGAACTTTCCGATCAACCCTTCGATTGGGATCTTTTAAATATCGGACGATTGGAATTCTCCAATCATCCTCATTGGTATCCGAAGGGTTTTGCTAACTCCTTACCTGGAATTATGTCTAAGCTGCTAACTTCGGAGTTCCCTGGGGCCTCTCCTGCTTCTACCGAAGGCTGATTGCATCGGCCGTGCAAAGCCGATCAGACCGAAGCATCCTGTCGGAGGGGTCCAGTTCCCAAAGACTTCTGCTGCTCAGAAGGCTTTGGCATGAGGGCTCCGGCATGTAGGACCCTCCGATGGATGAAGGTCTCCGGCACGAAGGCTCCAGCATGCAACACCCTCCGATGGCCTGAGCGGTCCGACCCGGAGGGTCCAACGGACCTCACGCCTGCCTGAAGTTTCTAGCTTCGGTAGTGAGACCAAGCATTGGCTTTTCATGTACAAAAAATTTCCCTCTCCTGACCTGATAGCCATATGCTTACTAAGCCAACTCATTTGCAATTGAGTGAGCCTCTCTTGATACATGAGAAATTTTGAAGTCGTCGAAAGTTACAATTATGTCTAAACATTTATCCAACTAACTATTTAGTAAGCCATTAAAACATTGAGCACTTTTAGCTACTTGTTGTACTACTAACAGTGAATCACCATGGGCATGAACATGTTTAGCACCTATGGATTATAGCAATTCAAGTCCTAGCAATAAAGCTTCATATTCAGCTTGGTTATTAGTAGAAGGAAATTCTAACTGGGGCGATGTTTCAAAGTGCATGCCATTTGGTGATATGAGCACTACCCTGATACCCTGGCCATTCTTACAAGCTGAACCATGAAAATAAAGTTTCCATGGCAGTACTTCAACAAGAGCAATATTATTACTCCAATTGACATCTACGTGGTGATCAACTATAAAATTAGCAACATTTTGGCCTTTCATTGCTCTCAGTGGTTCATAGGCCAAATCATATTCAATTAAAGTGTAAGCTCACTTCCCGATTCTTACACTTATAATCGGCTTTTGCAACATGTATTTTTTGACATCGATTTGGCAAGCGACAATACAGGTGCTAGGAAGAAGATAGTGACGTAATTTGGTGCATGCGTAATAAAGTGATAAACATAAACGCTCTACAAACACGTACCTTGTTTTGGCGTCCAATAGGCGTCCACTCAAGAATGTGATGATGTACTCTTTCCCCTCCACCTCCTGAGTTAGCATGGCCCCTATCATGCTATCTTCTGTAGCGTTGTATAGCCGAAGTGGAATTCTGGCCTTTAGTGCTCTCACCAGGGGTGGTGATGACAAGAACTTTTTAATCTTCTCAAAGGCGCTTTGCTAACTTGCCCCCAAGTGAACTCGGCTTCATTCTTTAGCCAGAGTATAGGGACAAAAGCATCGATTTTGCCAGACAAGTTAGATATAAAGCGACACAGATAATTCATTTTGCCTAGCAACTTTTGCACATCTCTTTTGCATGTCGGCGCTGCAAAGTTCCTAATATTTTCAAGCCTCTTAGGATCAATTTCAATCCCTCTTTCATGAAACATAAATCTTAAGAACTTGCCTGCTGACATGCCGAAAGCACATTTGAGCGGGTTCATTTTTAAACCATATTAGCGCATCCTATCAAAAGCAACTCTCAAATCGGCTAGGTGGTTTCGCATAGCGTTCAATTTGACTACGACGTCATATATGTAGACTTCTAACATAACTCCTAGCAAGTCATGAAAGATCAAGTTCATAGGACGTTGATATGTAGCACCAGCATTCTTTAAACCAAAAGTCATAACAACACACTCAAACAAGCCGACAAAACCCGGGCATCGAAAGGCTTTCTTGTAGACGTCCTCTTCGGCCATAAAGATTTGATTATAACTAGCGTTGCCATTAAGAAAACTTAGTACCTTGTGTCCTGAAGCATTGTTGATCAGCATGTTGGCTATCGACATGTGATACTCGTCCTTTGGAGTGGCTTTGTTTAGATCCCTGAAATCAATACAAACTCGTATTTTGCCGCTCCCTTTCTTCTCTACAGGCACAATTTTAGCACCCATTCAGCATACCGGCATGGCCTACTAAATTCAGCCTTGAGTAATCGTTCTACCTCCTCTTTAACTCGGTCATATACAGCTGAATTAAAGTGACGAGAGGGCTGTTTATAAGGCCTAAACCCGGGTTTAATAGGTAGTCGATGCTCCACGATCTCATGGCTAAATCCCGACATCTTGCTATACTCCCATGCAAAACAATCGACGTACGACCGAAGCAACTTTATTACTTCGGCCTTCGTCTCATTAGCCTTTAAATTTTGGTTTACAAAGGTCGGCCTTGGAATGCTACCATTGCCTATGTGACTTCTTCTAAAGGATCGGCTAACGCAAAACCTTGTCCTAATTTCTCTACTTCGCTAAAATCTTCAATGGCCTCAGCAATACCATCTTTAGAAGACTGATATTGCCCTACACGAGACTTTATCCAATCAAGATTACCTTTACTAGACATGAATACTAATTTCAAAATAGCCGTGCTATATCAGTCAGCTTTATAGACATGGGTACAAAATGTCCCCCGCATACACTGATGAAGTCGTAATCCAAAAGATCCCTTCCTGATAGACACTCTACTTTGTTGTGGATGGTGTCAATGGACACATCGGCCAATGCTACCTAGGCCGAAGTGTCTGCTGGTATGACCTCTACATCATCACCATCCCATTGTATCAGACATTGGTGCAAAGTAGAAGAAATACAACAATTCGCATGAATCTAGTAACGCCCGAGCAGTACGCTGTAGTTACCTTGCACGTCAATGATGAAGAATGTTGTTCGCAACGTCTTGTTACCTACTATTAACTCCATGGAGAGTACACCCTTTGCCTCAGAACTCTTGCCGTTGAAGCCATTGAGCATTAGGTTAGTACTTTTTAAGTCTTCCTCGCCCCTGCCAAGCTTCTTCAACAGAGAGTAAGGCATTAAGTTAACAATGGCACCACTGTTGACAAGCATTCTGGAGATCGGCTTCCTGTCAATGTGACCCCTGACGTAGAGAGGTTTAAGGTGGCGAGCAGTATCCTCGGGTTTCTCAAAAATAGCATTGCGTGGGCCGAGGTTCAACTGAGCGACTTCGGCCTCGTCTTGTGGTAGGGCGAATATGGCGCATAGCATGATGATGTTGATGTCCATTGCCTGAGGTCTGGGCCCCTCAGAGAAGGGCGCATAGTCGTCATCGAGCATGTCATCGTCATTGCTTAGGATGGGAGTCGGGTTGCTCATCTGAATCGGCTTAGTCATCCACACCTATCTCATAGTTGGTTGAGGGCGAATTTCTTCAAAAATAGCATCTCGCTCATCCTCGGCCTTCTTTTTGCGCATCTCCTGTGATCGTAACCATTGCAGGCACCTCTTTTGTGATCCGGACATGCCCGAAGGCGCCTAGGATGGTTGTGGCTTGGTTCCAAGTGCCACCAACTTGTTCGTGTGACTTCTAGTCGAAGGGGTACCACCCAGGTCGGCCTCTCATGTCTTATGCTTACTAGGCACTTCACTACGAACCTTGTCAGTCGGACCGGCCTCGTTCAGCCGATCGGACCGGGCTTCGGCGTTGGCCACGGCTAGAACAGGGGGCTTACCTCCAAAGAGCTTCGGTGAGGAGGCCTTCGAGATTGGGGCTTCCTGAGACCCTACCTTGACTGTGATGGCTTCGGATTCCATCTCCTTTGCCTCTTCGCGTACGTCTCCCTTGGCTCCATTCTATGCGATTTGATTCAGAGGTACTACAGATAGCCTATGGACGATGTCTCCCTTCGCCGCATCTATTTTCCCCTGCTAGTTATAATACTCCGAAGGAAAATAGGGGGCAATGTTATTCTGCAAAGGGTACTCGGGGGCGAGGTGTACAAAGCCCACGGGGTCCCTGCCCAATTGTACTGCGGAGGCATTGGAGGCTCAAGCGGCTTTGTCCAGTGTGAGCCGAACTCATTGCTTGGGGGAGGTTTAGGCATGTCGAAGGCACTTTGGACCATATTAGCAAAGGGTCCTGCCAGGCCAAAGGTATGTTTAGCCATTGCAGGCCGAGGTCTCCCACCAGAGGGTTCACCCAGAGTGGAGCTAAGTTCGACCATTGTGGTCCGAACTCATTGTGTAAAGGGTTCGACCATTGAGGCTCGAAGCCACTGTGCGGAGGGTTCGACCACTGGGGTTCAAAGCCACTGTGCGGCGGGTTTGGCCATTGTGGTCTGAAGCCACCATGAGGAGGGTTCAACCACTGTGGTCCGAAGCCATCCTCTAACTACTTTGGCACCTTCAGCTGTCTTAGCCCTTTTGGACGGGGCCTGTTTCCTTGGCTTTTTTCTAGTGTTTGTCCTACAACATATGATATGTCACCATCGTCTTCTTGTGAGCCCTAGCCAATGGAGATGTGCTGACATTACTTTTCCACACTCCTACTTCAGGGTTCTTTGGTATGAGTGTGTGTGTGCACGATTCTCTGATAATGACCGCTTTCCCCTTAGTCGACTCGGCCTGCTCTAGCCAAATCAGTACTCTCTTCTCATCGAGGTTGACGGTTTTCACAGGAAAGGGGTCTTTGTCCATCTTCATCTTTGGACTAGGATCTATTTTCAATCATCCTTCTTCTTTGGCCGATTGAACCTGCCGACGAAAAACATTACAGTCGTTAGTATAATGGGAGTGTGAATCATGTCACTTACAGAAGGGGTGCTTCTTTAGCTCGTTGGTGGTTGGAATGACTTGGCCCTTAGGCAACCTAAGAAGCTGGTTCTTCAGGAGAAAATCAAATATTTTATCGCACTTGGTTATATCAAACGAGTATTTGACTTTACTAGGCCAATTCTTCACGGGAGATGGCCATAGTTCAGAACAAGTGACGGGTTTACTCTTAGCGTTCCAAACTCATTCGGTTTCATACATGTCAACCGAATCTTCTTCCTCCTCTGATTCTTCCTCATCGGAGTGCTCCATAATGTGTACTTCAGCCCTAGGTTTGTTAAATGTTTTGACAAACTTTTTATCTTTGACTCGGCCTACTTGGACCAGAGCCTGCTGCAAGACTTGGTTTATTTCTAGAAAGTTTTGATTGTCTAGCCTCTCTTTAATCTCATAACGCAACCCGTTGAAGGTTAGTATCTCTAAAGCGCTTGATGTACTCGGAGACAATCTCGCTTGATTTCTGTCTGACCGATGTTGAGTGTAAAAGCCTAAGTTATGTTTCGCCCATATAAAAATAGTCATGGTACTTTTGTTCCAATTCAGCCCACGTCTGGACAGAGTTTGGCGGGAGCGCCAAAAACCAAGTAAAAGCGGTGTCGGATAGTGAGAGAGAAAATAGTCATGTTTTAAAGCGTCCAACCCACTAGCTTCTCCACATTGTGCTAAGAACTGACTGACATGCTCTAGTGTGGTTTTGTTACCCTCACCATCAAACTTGGAGAACTCAAGTACTCTGTAGCCATGAGGGTACGTCACAGTGTCGAAATGGTCAGGGTATGGTTTCTGATATATCCTAGCCCGACTACTAGGCACGAAACCAGTGCACTCCCTAAAAAGTGCGCGGATTGGCTTCTCAATGTCATTTTGGCCTTCTACCTGTGCGCGCCTCTCATGTGGGGGTGCGACATGTGGTGGTATGTCGGTGTGTCAGCCATAGGGGTCTTCCTCACGTGCTGGCTCTGGGTGCATGACGTGTTCGGGCCTATGCGTTTGCGCATGTGGCGCAGGCAACACAGGAAGAACAGGTGCTGGTGTAGGTGGCGTGCAATAAACAGGGTTAGCTTGGACATGTGCGTATTGGCTTGTCTCGACTGTATATGCTAAGGTCAGAGACGTGATAGTCTTGCCAGTACTACCATTGGTTCTGCTATAGATACGATTCACCGGAGGTGTGCTAGCAGTTGGAGTTGGAGGAACGGCCTCGGTGAAGCCAGACCTTCTAAGTGTCGCCTCTACTTGAGAGCTAATTACTGAATCTAGACGGCTGGCTAGCGAAGCGCTAGCAGCTTGATCTACCGACGCGGCTATTTTTTGCTCAATCTCTAAAGAAGATAAAGGAGGCGATAATGGTGTTACCTGAGTTCGAGTGGGGTCGAGGACATTGACATCGCGCTTGATGAAGCCCGCGCGTGTTTTGACGTAGTTCCTAAGCATGAGGTCTTGTAGTGCCTTCATCTTTGCCTCGATCTCTACTCGGTCTTATTCGGAGATATCTTCAAGGGTAGGCGTCATGATGTTGCAGTTGTCGATATCTCGGCCCCCCATCGGATCCATCGGCGTTGTAGATGTAGCAGTCGTTGTAGATGTACCCGTGGCCGATGTAGATGTACTGGTCATGTTGGCATATCCTTCCCCAGCGGCGCCAAAAAGTGTGTTGACACGAAAATGTGCCCCCGCACTTGGGTCAGTTTGACGATCCAAAAGTGTACAGATACTTAGGGACAAGCCTACGCGTATGTGGGATGAGAATGGCGACAAGAGGGGGGTGAATAGGCGCCTCGATACTTTCTTGCAAATGTGATGGCCTAATCAAATCACCCAACCCTCCTCCAAAAGATCACAGAATCAATTTGAAGATCACAATTTATATATTCAAACACAGAACAACTCCAAATAAATTTTTTGTCTACATCGTCACTTGAACAGTCGATCTGAACTTGTCGTAGTATGAGTCTCCGAAATACAATCTCTATTTTGGCACATGAAATGTCGACAAGACGTTGTCGATCGATGGAACTCCGACAGGGTTCAGATAATTGGAAAACAGACAAAAACTGAATTGAGTTCAATTTGGATACAAATCAAAGTGTACACAACAAAACAGTTTAGATCAAAACAGTATTCTCATTCAAAACAGTACTAAAAATTTGATGGATTTGCTGCTCAAACAATTCAATCAGTACTGAACATTATGTTTCACCTTCAGAGAACTTCAGTATGCAAACTTGAAGAAGGTAACACACAGAACAAACTTCAACTTCAGCAATACATGATCTATCAACTGAAAACAGTCCACACCAAGCTTGTTTAAGTCTAGTATCACAAAGGACCGAAAAACATTTCTGATTCAAATAATTAAACAACAGAACCTGTCCAAACTGAGTAAAATTTCAAGCAATCAATAGGATTTCAGCAAACCAAAAACTGGAATCAAATCTGTACTTCAACATAGGGTATTTCTAATTTGAAAGGTGTTCACTAGATGATGCACAAAACTGTAAACAGATATTTTAGCTTGCAATAATAGTACTTACTACACATGATACTATAACTGATGTCAGCACTGAATTACATCTGAAAACATCAAACTGCTCTACAGAACAGAGATTAATTCATTTTCAATATAGTATTTCAGAATGTAATTAATTTCAGCACATCAAACTCACACAGTTTCAGATTTGCTCAGATTTCATACAATCACTCTATTATGGAAACACAACCTGAATTTGAATTTCAGAAGCTGTAACTAAAACAAGAAACCAGCTACAAACACTATTTAAACAAATTATGTATTCAATATTCAGATGATGACCCAAAACCAATTTCAAAACAGATTATCTTAATTCAATTGCAATCATATGAAACCACTCTAAAAATGTTCAGACAACATGATCAGCACAGCAGAAAGCTTCATCTGACAATTCAAAACTATAAGAAATGAGAACCTGAAAACCTCTTGATGGCAAATAGTATGGTTTTAGTCAAAACTTGATTCAAATTGTGTTAATTCAGAAAAACTTTCATTCAATGAAGCAACCAACTAAAATTCACTTATCTACAACATCTAAACTTCTGGACCACATTCAAAAAGAATGAATTAAAGAACTAACCTGATTAAGATACCAAGTACTTGAGGAATCAGGAATTTCTGAAAATAAAATGACTGAAAGAACAACAAGGAACAGAACTCTACAAAGAGAACCATAAGTACTCAGATTAATCCATGGAACACTTCATGATCAGTACTGAAAACAGATGAGGAATAGTTCCTAAATTCTGAAGAAAACAGTAACAGGAATAAAAATTTTCAGTCCATTTCAGATTAGTACATCAAATTAAAATTCAGATAATAGAACCACTAATAATCTCAGCTACTACACCTGAATTCAATTGTAGGTTAGTGTATTTCAAACATCTAACAATCAAGAGCTATTAAAAAACAGAGTGAATTCAGACTACTCAACAATCTAACTGCTTATCTCTGAAAACAGATCACTTCAATTCAGATTTCAAACATCAATTTCAAAACAGGTTCAGATTTAATTATTTCTCCAAAAAGACTTGACCATTATTCAACCATGAAATTACTCAGGAACCTACCCAAAAATCAGCCAAGATGTTGATGAATACTTGAAGTGACATTTCATCAAACATATGGAAGGCTAGACTAAAACTGAAACAAATTTCAGAGTAAATTTTTCAGCACAGTGGTGCCTACTTTGATCAGCAAAACATGTTACAACTTTCGAAAATGGATCATTCAAATCATGCACAACAAAAGTTATATAAACTTCAACATCAACTTCTGCACTAGATTCTCCAGAAAACGCAGCCCAGAAACAAATTTTGTGACAAAAGATGTACCTGCGCTGGAAACTGGAATTACGAGGAATAGTGTTGCCGAAATTACTGCTACAGATCTGAAAATCGCTGGAAATCACTGTTCATCATCAAACACAACTCAAAACGAATTTTTCTGTCATTTTTTCATCACAACCCAATGGTTCAACCAACTTGGGGGGATAATATCCTACCAACTCATGTTCTAGAAGCCCCCAATTTACACATAGACCCTTAGTAATTTCAGAATTAACAATTCTGAAATTACCCTATAAAACCTAAAAGAAAAATTACAAATTTACTCTCCTTTTAATATAATTTCAGAGTAGAACCACTCTAAAAATTATACCAAGAGGTTACACTACAAAACTGAAAATTTAAACTAAAACTAGGCACCTATTTATTGAATTAACAAAAACATTAAACGTTCCGACGGTTTTCAGCAAAAACAAACAAAGCCTCTCAACCCTTCGACTCGTGACACTGCTTCGTGACTCCGAGCGCCAGCAAGCTAGTTCCGCTCTCGATCTCCTCGAGCTGGCTGAATGCTTGTCCTGGCCTCCTTCTCGCAAACCCGGTCGACACGACGTCGCAGTCAGCCGTCCGTCCAAGTCTCGCTCCGTCTCTTCGTGCACTCTTGAGATCTTCTCCAACTTCACCCGGCCTCCCTGATCCTCCGGCATCAAGCTCCCTGCTCGACCCTTGATCACCCGCCATAGACAGTCGGTCAGCATATCACCCTACACAAACAAGACAAGCCAAAACAAGAACACGACACACCACTGAAACCCTCGGTAGCCAAACCTCCATTTCACATCAAAACCCTCGATGCACTCAAACCACTCTCAACCACTCAACCGCTCAGACGCTCATCCTTGTCAATCTCTCATCATCTAGACCAAAACCACCCTTTGGTTTCTCAATCTCCCCCTTGATGAGTGTATTGACAACCCCAAAGCAAAGACATGATGAGGATAGCAAGTTAAGCACACAAGTGACCATAAAAACTCATAAAAGAGCAAAACATGTCACTTGGTAACTCATAAAAGAGCAAAACATGTCACTTGGTAAAGATCTCCCCGCTTGGGCAAAAAACCTTATGCAAGGCAAAGAAAAAACGCAAAAGCATCTCAATGCAAAACATGTCACTTGGTAACTCATAAAAGAGCAAAACATGTCACTTGGTAAAAGATCTCCCCGCTTGGGCAAAAAAACCTTATGCAAGGCAAAGAAAAAACACAAAAGCATCTCAATGCACAAGCATCTCAATTACTCCCCCTTAACCAAGCAATCCAAAAGCCAAAGCGCAATCCAAAAGCCAAAGCATCATGTAGACCATTTCTCCCCCTTTGACAATGCAGGCATCAAGGAGATAAAAAGATGCAAAGAGGGGAAAGAGGGTAAAGCAAAGATGTCAGCTTCTGAAACATGAGCATCTGTAATTACAGTAAAAACACGCATTCACCTTGAATATTGTCTCAAAGTACTGAAAGCCATCCTCATATGTATACCATATAAACAAAAGGCATGAGTAAGCATTTTCAGATTTTAGCAAATAAAAGCATCACCACTGTAGGACCGAAAGTAGCGACCAGAGGGGGGGGGTGAATGGGTGCCTTAAAAATTCTTGCAAATCAATGTCCTTCTCCCAACACCCAACGCACCTCAACAAACAGTTCACAGGTGTCTAAAAATTCTAGCCTAAAAACGACCGGCGTCCCAAAAGAAAAGACACCAACACAGTGTTGAAAGGCAAATTAATAGATCATTCAAACCATGAGCAGTTCACGAATCATCAAAAGAAAACATCTACTCAAAAACATGCAAAACGAGACGAAGTAAAACTATTCAAAATAGTCTTTGGTTCGAAGTCTGTATAACAAAGTTCGAAGAGGACAAAAACGAAGTCTGCAGTCTTTATCAGTGGAGATATACGTGGGCTTCGATGTCTACCAAGTGCTAGACTCCTTAGAATTTGTCGAAGCTTGTTCGAAATGTGCGCTGCAGGCTTTGAAGCAATCACACTCCAATGCCGAAGACTGCGCAGCACCTTCGGCTACAGACTTCGCTATGGAGAAATAGAAGACCGAACACCAGGCCTCGAACTCCGAACACTTCCAAAGAACTCCAAATGTCGCAGCTACCAAAGTGCTGCACCTACTGCTCGAATCACGTGCCCTCTGAACAAACTGCACGCTAGCTACTTCAGCAGCAGAACATTAGCTGATGGGGGAGTGGTCCCGATCTTCCGCTAGGTAAGGGATAAACTTGGGTTGGTGGAGAATCTCGACGTTGGCGATCCAAGGCTCCGGTCCGGCGGATCAAAACCTCGCAATCGTTACACCACTGTCTCCGTTGGTTATCAACCACGCAGAACGCGATTGACCTCGCCACGAAGGCTAATTCCTGCAAGCGAACCCAAGAACACAAGCAAGAACAGGAAGGATACAAATCGAATGCCAAATCACAGACAAACGAAGATAAGTTGAGGTTTCACAAACGCCAATGCGGCAGCCAATCGGTCCGGCGCAAGAGGCGGGATCTAAACACAACAGTGTAGATGCAACAAAGCAAAACCTAACCCTAGAAGTGGCTGGCGTGAGAATATATAGGGCGGCGGCCTGTGGGAGGTGAACAGACTTGGGCTGTGGGCTAGAAGATGTACAGACTCAGAGATTATGGCCAACACGGCCCAGTTCTGTCACGCAGGACTGTTTTAATCATACAGAACGACTCGAGACTCCAAATCAGGTGAAACCAACGGCAAACGATCCGTCTTCTCCTCAGCTTTCCAAAAAGTCAAAGAACGCGCCAATCGGACTTCGTATGAGGAAGTTATGCCCATTTTGGTGCAGGGTGGTCGATGTAGTCCGAACCAGCGAATTCTTGACTTGAAGTCATCCGTGCGACTCCGTCTTCAACTCCAACTCTTCTATTCCATCTCCCATGTTCCTAAGCAACAAAATATCACCCGTATTCAGTAGCATTCCGTCCAAACAAATATTAACATAGTTGCTAAGGAACGAATTAACCTCATGGTTCAAGCGACGGGCACGGGCGCGTGTGATTGGTCCTTGTAATTGAATTGTAGGTGGAGGCTCCATGTGTGTATCCTGTGAAGTGATGTCCTCATCATCCTCCCCTTCTTGAATTGGAGTCGTCCTCGACTCAAGGTCATCGTCATCTCCCAAATAGGGCTTTAAATCTGAAATGTTAAATGTGGGACTAACCCCAAACGCTGCAGGCAACTCAAGTTTATATGCATTATCATTTATCTTCTCAAGCACACGGAAAGGACCATCAGCACGGGGCATCAACTTAGACTTCCTCAAATCAGGAAAACGATCCTTGCGCAAGTGCAACCAAACAAGATCACCCGGTTCAAATGTTATCTCTTTTCTACCCTTACTACCATAAGCACGATATTTCTCATTCATTTTTTCTATGTTTGCTTTAGTAGTTTCATGCATCTTAAGCAATAATTCAGCACGTGTAGTAGCATCAAAATTCAAGTTTTCAGATGGTGGTAATGGTAGCAAATCAATAGGAGCACGCGGATTAAAACCATAGACCACTTGAAACGGACTTACCTTAGTAGTGGAGTGTACTGACCTATTATATGCAAACTCAATATGAGGTAGACACTCTTCCCAAAGCTTCAAGTTGGTCTTCAAAACAGCCCTCAACATGGTGGACAATGTGCGGTTGACGACCTCCGTTTGTCCATCCGTTTGGGGGTGGCAAGTAGTAGAAAACAGCAGCTTCGTCCCCAACTTATGCCACAACGTCCTCCAAAAATGACTTAAGAATTTGGCATCACGATCTGAAACGATGGTATTGGGAACTCCATGCAAGCGTACGACCTCTCTGAAAAACAAATCAGCAACATTTGTAGCATCGTCGCTCTTGTGACAAGGTATAAAATGCGCCATTTTAGAGAAATGATCTACCACCACAAAAATACTATCTCTCCCCCTCCTAGTTCTAGGTAACCCTAACACAAAATCCATAGAAATATCCTCCCAAGGTACACTAGGAACGGGCAGAGGCATATAAAGACCATGTGGGTTTAGTCGGGACTTAGCTTTATTGCAAGTAGTGCATCGTGCCACATAGCGCTCAACATCTCGTCTCATCTTAGGCCAATAGAAGTGGGTGGACAGCACATCTTCAGTTTTCTTTGATCCAAAATGACCCATCAAACCACCACCATGTGCTTCCTGCAATAACAACAAGCGAAGAGAGCTAGCCGGCACACATAACTTGTTAGCACGAAAAAGATATCCATTATTCAGCACATATTTGTTCCAAGCACGGACATCGGTACAATTTGCAAAAGCATCTTTGAAGTCCAAATCAGTAGCATACATGTCCTTCAATGTTTCTAAACCAAAGATCTTATAATCAAGTTGAGAAAGCAAAGTATAACGTCTAGATAAAGCATCGGCAATCAAATTATCTTTCCCTTTCTTATGCTTAATGATATATGGAAAAGTCTCAATAAACTCTACCCATTTAGCATGTCGTTTATTCAGATTTGCTTGACTACGTATATGCTTCAATGCTTCATGATCGGAATGAATAATAAACTCCTTAGGCAAAAGGTAATGTTGCCAAGTTTCAAGCACACGCACTAAGGCATATAATTCCTTATCATAGGTAGAATAATTCAACTGTGGGCCATGTAATTTCTCACTAAAATAGGCCACGGGTTTACCTCCTTGCAGCAGCACACCTCCTAATCCAAACCCACTAGCATCACATTCTAACTCGAAAGGCTTACTGAAGTCGGGTAGCTGAAGTAGAGGTGCATGTGTAAGACGATCTTTGAGTGTGGCAAAAGCTTGTTCATGTGCTGGCTCCCACGCAAAAGTAATTCCCTTCTTGGTCAACTCATGCAAAGGACCGGCTATGGTGCTGAAATCTTTCACAAAACGCCGGTAGAAACCTGCAAGACCAAGAAAACTACGTACCTGTGTGATAGTTTGGGGTTGCGGCCAGCTGTTGATTGCTTCTACCTTTGCCGCGTCGACCTCAATACCCTGTGAAGTGACAACATAGCCAAGAAACACAACTCGATCCGTGCAAAACGTGCACTTCTCAAGGTTACCAAACATTCTAGCTTCACGGAGGGCAACAAAAACAGCACGTAGGTGTTCAACATGTTCAGTGAGAGACTTGCTATAAACCAAGATATCATCAAAGTATACAACCACAAAGCGTCCTATAAAGTGTCGTAGGACTTCATTCATCAAGCGCATGAAGGTACTAGGTGCATTAGTAAGACCAAAAGGCATGACAAGCCACTCATATAATCCAAACTTTGTTTTAAAAGCAGTTTTCCATTCATCACCTAGTTTCATGCGAATTTGGTGGTAGCCACTACGGAGATCGATCTTAGAAAAGATAATGGCACCACTAAGCTCATCAAGCATGTCATCCAATCTAGGAATAGGGTGTCGATATCGAATGGTGATATTATTAATAGCACGACAATCAACACACATGCGCCAACTACCATCTTTCTTAGGTACCAAAAGAACGGGTACTGCACAAGGACTAAGGCTTTCACGGACGTACCCACGATCAAGAAGGTCCTGTACTTGGCGCTCAATTTCTTTTGTCTCCTCCGGATTGGTGCGGTACGCTGCACGATTAGGAAGAGACGCCCCCGGGACCAAATCAATTTGGTGCTCGATGCCGCGTATCGGTGGCAGCCCGGGTGGTATCTCAGCAGGAAAAACATCTTTAAACTCCTGCAAAAGGTCAGTGACTGCAACAGGAACAGAGCTAGGAATGTTCGCAAGTGAAAACAACACATTTGTGCAAATCAAACCGTATAGCAAAGGAGTATCATCACAAATTTCAGCAAGGTCAGTTTTAGTTGCAAGCATGACACGCCCTTTCAGATTTATAACTTGTGATGAAGAAGGAGAAGCAATTTTATCTTTCTGTTGCCTCAAAAGCGTCTTAGCTACTTGCTGATTTTCAGAAGGTTGTTTGCTCTTTTGTGCATCCCTAGCATGTTTTTCTTGTTCAAATTTTACAATTTCAGCAGGAGTCATAGGAAGCAATGTAACTTTCTTTCCTTTATACATAAATGTGTACGTATTGCTCCTACCATGGTGTGTAGCATCAGTATCATACTCCCAAGGTCTACCAAGTAACAGAGAACATGCTTGCATTGGTACTACATCAAAATCAGCAGCTCCGACGTATGTACCAATGGAAAAATTGATGTGAGCAGTTTGTGTTACCTTGACCTTACCACTATTGTTGAACCATTGCACATGGTAAGGGTGTGGATGCGCGCGTGTGGGAAGTTGAAGCTTCGTTACCATGTCGTGGCTCACCAAATTGTTGCAACTACCGCTGTCGATGATGACACGTACACGACGGTTATTGACGCCGAAGAAGGTCTGAAACAGATTGTTCCGTTGTGCCCTGTCGTCCTGCTCCATGTGAGTGCTCAAGACGCGTTGTACAATAAGTGCTTCAAGGTCGGCAGTGGCATCCGACGCAAGAACATCGTCATCGTCGAATGTATCATCATCTCCTGCAATGTTAGCAGCAAGTGCATATTCATCTTCAACATCACTAGCACTTACATAGCCACCGTCTTCCGTAGCAATATAAGCCCGCTGACTAGGGCAGTCTTTCATAACGTGTCCAAGTCCTTTGCATCTGTGACACTGGATCGCTGCAGAACGTGCAGTAGAGGCTGCCGAGGAGGTGGGCCTGGCTGGCGCCTTGGTTGCCGCAGTCTTGGAACTCTCAACCTGGGCTGTAGATGTAGAGGGTGCTGATGTAGCCGCCGGTCGAGAAGGGGGTGCGGGTGGTCGTTGCTGCTGCCCACTTGAGCGTGAAGTAGCACCACCAATGTTGGTCCTCATGCTGCGTTGTGGTTGTTGGCGACCCTGCAATTCTTTTTCTGCAAGCATAGCAAGGTGGAAAAGACGAGTGATAGTATTGTATTCTTTATAATCAATGATATCCTGAATTTCACGTCTTAAACCACCATAAAAACGGGCCATTTTATCCTCATTGTCCTCCTCAATTTCAGCACGCATGCAACCTATTTGCAACTCCTGATAATACTCCTCTACCGATTTATTTCCTTGGTTTAGGCGCTGCAATTTTTTTTCTCAAATCACGTTTATATGAAGGAGGGACCCATCTACCACGCATTTGCCGTTTTAACATATCCCAAGTTTGTGGTTCATTTCCAACCTGAACTATTTCAGTCCACCAAAGAAGAGCATATCCAGTGAAGTCACTAGTAGCTAAACGCACGCGGTGGATAGCAGGAACCATGTGAGCATTAAATTTTTGTTCGACTGACATCTCCCAATCTAAATATGCATCTGGATCATAGGTGCCAGCAAAAGGAGGTACTGAAAATTTTACCTTGGAGTAGGGATCATTGTTCCTGTGGTTGTCATTGTTACCTCGTGGAGGGCGGTTGCGGTGGCCGCCCATACCTTGACGGTTGAATTGAAAGCGATGGCGTGCAGCCTCGTCAGGGTCAATGGCATTGTTTCCGGCATAGGATAGGTCGTCTTCTTCTTCAATATGGTCGTCTTCCTCTTCAACATGGTCATTGTTGGCTCGTGCAGCAGGCAATCGTGTTTCCAAGGCAGTCATCCGGTCTACTAGGTCAGCCACAGTACGTGCGAGACGTTCGATGGAATGTTGGGTCTGCCGCTGAGACTCTAGTAGAGCACGTCGTGAGACACATTCATTAAAATCAGATGGAGGGGTGCCGCTGTTATCTGCCATGTTAGTGAAAGACAAAACAACAAAGAATAATCCTGATGGAAAACAGCTAGGTGGGGTGGTGGCTGTGTGGTGGAAGCAATTCGTCAAGCACCTTACCCACGCTTGCAAGTGTTCTTACCACGCCGCAGGGAGGTCACCGGCCTACAGGTGATGAACCAAGTGGAGGGTGGTGTACAATTGCAAGAAATGATCCTGTCCTGACCAAGAGAAATGTGTAGCTTGGAAGGCAAGTGAGTAGCAAGGATTAGCGATAATAATAACAGTTAAACCAAGTTCAATAAGTATTCCCAAGTACTCGTCAAAGTTGCTGACCGTAGTGCTCCCAAAGTGAAAGTTCAAGTAATAGAGGGAAACTATGTGCCCAAAAATCAGAAAGGAAGCAAAAACAGGTCAAAATCAGCTCTCTATAGATCGGACAAGGGATCGGACAAGAGATCGGACAAGTGATCGGACAAGGGTATGTGCACAATTTTTTTTTTTCTGCTGCTGTTCGGATCGGACAAGAGTTCGGATAGGAGTTCGGACAAGAGATCGGACAAGCAACAAACAGCCAATGCCTGCCTCAGATTGGACAAGAGTTCGGACAGGAGTTCGGACAAGAGTTCGGACAAGAGTTCGGACAAGCAACTAACAGCCCGCTTCTCTTTTTTTTATATTTTTTTTTCTCCTTTTTTTTCACTCTATTTTTTTTTGAAACAAGGATGACCAGAGGAGTAACCACAAAAATTTGCACCTACAACTGAGGTGGGATGTGGCTCACAAAATTCAAACAAGTTTGCTGTCCGGCGAGCAAAAACTTTCTCCAATTTTTTTCTCTATCTTCCCGATTTTTTTGGCGATTTTGGTGAGGGCTAACCGACCTTTGTCGGTTAGGGGACCCTCCAAATTGAGTCAGGAACACGCTCAAAAAATTTCAGATTTTTCTGCCAAACGAGTGAAAAGTTATGCCTGTTTTACTGAAGGGGGGTCACAAAGAGTAGATGTGGAAAACAAAGAAAGGTTGCGGAAGGGGGGGTTTTTTTTCGGTGGGGAATTTTTTCTGAGACACAAGAACAACTACTACTCAAACGACACAGAGGGATGACTAAACCAGCAACAAGACTCGACCAAGAACACGAACTCAACAAAGTTAAAACTGAAATTAAAATCGCAGGCACAAAGGGGTTCTCGGTGGGGAATTTTTTTGGTGCGGTTTTCTGGACTCTGGGTAAAAACAAAAGCAGATCGAGATTACCTAACGGGGAATCTGAGCTCTGATACCAGCTGATGGGGGAGTGGTCCCGATCTTCCGCTAGGTAAGGGATAAACTTGGGTTGGTGGAGAATCTCGACGTTGGCGATCCAAGGCTCCGGTCCGGCGGATCAAAACCTCGCAATCGTTACACCACTGTCTCCGTTGGTTATCAACCACGCAGAACGCGATTGACCTCGCCACGAAGGCTAATTCCTGCAAGCGAACCCAAGAACACAAGCAAGAACAGGAAGGATACAAATCGAATGCCAAATCACAGACAAACGAAGATAAGTTGAGGTTTCACAAACGCCAATGCGGCAGCCAATCGGTCCGGCGCAAGAGGCGGGATCTAAACACAACAGTGTAGATGCAACAAAGCAAAACCTAACCCTAGAAGTGGCTGGCGTGAGAATATATAGGGCGGCGGCCTGTGGGAGGTGAACAGACTTGGGCTGTGGGCTAGAAGATGTACAGACTCAGAGATTATGGCCAACACGGCCCAGTTCTGTCACGCAGGACTGTTTTAATCATACAGAACGACTCGAGACTCCAAATCAGGTGAAACCAACGGCAAACGATCCGTCTTCTCCTCAGCTTTCCAAAAAGTCAAAGAACGCGCCAATCGGACTTCGTATGAGGAAGTTATGCCCATTTTGGTGCAGGGTGGTCGATGTAGTCCGAACCAGCGAATTCTTGACTTGAAGTCATCCGTGCGACTCCGTCTTCAACTCCAACTCTTCTATTCCATCTCCCATGTTCCTAAGCAACAAAATATCACCCGTATTCAGTAGCATTCCGTCCAAACAAATATTAACATAGTTGCTAAGGAACGAATTAACCTCATGGTTCAAGCGACGGGCACGGGCGCGTGTGATTGGTCCTTGTAATTGAATTGTAGGTGGAGGCTCCATGTGTGTATCCTGTGAAGTGATGTCCTCATCACGTCCTCGACTCAAGCTCATCGTCAGCTCCCAAATAGGGTTTTAAATCATCAGCACGGGGCATCAATTTAAGCTTTCTCAAATCAGGAAAATGATCCTTGCGCAAGTACAACCAAACAAGATCTCCTGGTTTGAAAAACATCTTCTTTCTTCCTTTATTTGTCTTTTGAGAAAAATAGCGTGCCTTCTTTTCTATAACTCCCTTGGTCTTCAGATGCATAGCTTTCACAAACTCTGCACGCTTAGTTGCCTCCATGTTTGCTCTCTCTTGAAAAGGAAGTGGCAGCAAATCAAGTGGTGTGATTGGCTTAAAACCATACACCACTTCAGACGGGCACAATTGTGTTGTTGAGTGGACAGCTCTATTGTATGCAAATTCAACATGTGGAAGACAATCCTCCCATTCTTTCAAGTTCTTCTTAACCATTGTTCGCAGCAACATGGAGAGTGTACGGTTTACCACCTTTGTTTGACCTTCAGTTTGCGGGTGACAAGTTGTTGAAAATAGCAATTTTGTGCCAAGCTTGTCCCTCATTGTCTTCAAAAAGTAACTCATAAACTTCACATCATGATCTGAAACAATGGCTCTAGGCATCTCGTGCAATCTCACAATTTCCCTGAAAAATAAATCAGCAATATGTGAAGCATCGTTGGTCTTGTGACAGGGAATAAAGTGTGCCATTTTAGAAAACCTATCCACTCTTACAAATATGGAGTCTCTCCCCCTCTTTGTCCTAGGCAATCCCACAATAAAGTCCATGCTAATATCTTCCCAAGGTGCACTAGAAACAGGAAGTGGAGTATACAAACCATATGGATTAAGTTTGGACTTAGCTTTATGGTATGTGGCACAACGCTGCACAAATCGTTCAACATCTCTCATCTTGAGCCAATAAAAATTATTGGACAGCAGGGCCAAAGTCTTTTCTCTCCCAAAATGTTCCATTAATCCACCGCCATGTGATGCCTGCAACAACAGCAAACGTACGGACGAATCTGGAACACATAGCTTGTTAGCATGGAACAAGAACCCGTCATAAACATGAAATCCTTTCCAACCTTTCCCATCATTACATTTAGTGTATGGTTCGGCAAATTCTTTATCTACAACATACAAATCTTTCAAACTTTCCAAAACTGGAACGTTAATATCAAGTTGAGATAAAAGAACAACCCTGCGAGATAATGCATCAGCAACCACGTTTTCTTTGCCATTCTTGTATTTCACAATGTATGGGAAAGGTTCATTAAATTCAACCCAATTAACATGTCTACGGTTCAGTTTAGCTTGCTCTCTCAAATATTTTAGTGCTTCATGATCAGAATGTATATTAAACTCCTTAGGCAAAAGGTAATGTTGCCAAGTTTCAAGCACACGCACTAAGGCATATAATTCCTTATCATAGGTAAAATAATTCAATTGTGGACCATGCAATTTCTCACTAGAATAGGTCACGGGTTTACCTCCTTGTAGCAGCACATCTCCTATGCCAAAATCACTAGCATCACATTCTAACTCAAAAGGCTTACTAAAATCGGGTAGCTGAAGTAGAGGTGCATGTGTAATGCGATCCTTGAGTGTGGCAAGAGCTTGTTCTTGTGCTGACTCCCAAGTAGAAGTAACTCCCTTCTTGGTCAACTCAGGTAAAGGACCAGTTATGGTGTTGAAATCTCTCAAAAAACGCCGGTAGAAACCTGCAAGACCAAGAGAGCTACGTATTGCAAGGTTAGTTTTAGTTGCATGCATGACACATCCTTTCAGATTAATAGCTTGTGATGAAGAAGGAAAAACAACTTTATCTTTTTGTTGCCTCGAAAGTGTCTCAGCTACTTGCTGATTTTCAGAAAGTTGTTTGCTCTTTTGTGCGTCCCTAGCACGTTTTTCTTGTTCAAATTTCACAATTTCAGCAGGAGTCATAGGAAGCAATGTAACTTTCTTTCCTTTATACATAAATGTGTACTTATTGCTCCTACCATGGTGTGTAGCATCAGTATCATATACCCAAGGTCTACTAAGTAATAAAGAACATGCTTGCATTGGTACTACATCAAAATCAGCACTTCCGAAGTATGTACCAATGGAAAATTCGATGTGAACAGTTTGTGTTACCTTGACCTTACCGCTGTCGTTGAGCCATTGCACATGGTAAGGGTGTGGATGTGGACGTGTGGGAAGTTGAAGCTTAGTTACCACGTCGAGGCTCACCAAATTGTTGCAACTACCGCTGTCGATGATGACACGCGCACGACGGTTATTGACGAGGAAGATGGTCTGAAATATATTGTTCCGTTGTGCCTGGTCGTCGTGGTCCATGTGAGTGCTCAAGTCACGTTGTACAATAAGTGCTGCCATGTTAGTGAAAAGAACAAAACAACAAAGAATAATCCTTATGTAAAACAGCTAGGTGGGGTGCTGGATGTGTGGTGGAAGCAATTCGTCAAGCACCTTACCCACGCTTGCAAGTGTTCTTACCACGCCGCAGGGAGGTCACCGGCCTACAGGTGATGAACCAAGTGGAGGGTGGTGTACAATTGCAAGAAATGATCCTGTCCTGACCAAGAGAAAGGTGTAGCTTGGAAGGCAAAGTGAGTAGCAAGGATTAGCGATAATAATAACAGTTAAACCAAGTTCAATAAGTATTCCCTAGTACTCGTCAAAGTTGCTGACCGTAGTGCTCCCAAAGTGAAAGTTCAAGTAATAGAGGGAAACTATGTGCCCAAAAATCAAAAAGGAAGCAAAAACAGGTCAAAAATCAATCTCTATAGATCGGACAAGGGATCGGACAAGAGATCGGACAAGTGATCGGACAAGGGTATGTGCAATTTTTTTTTTGCTGCTGTTCGGATCGGACAAGAGTTCGGACAAAGGTTCAGACAAGAGATCGGACAAGCAACAAACAGCCAAAGACTGCCTCAGATTGGACAAGAGTTTGGACAAGAGTTCGGACAAGCAACAAACAGCCAATGCCTTCCTCAGATCGGACAAGTGTTCGGACAGGAGTTCGGACAAGAGTTCGGACAAGCAAAATAACAGGACCGCTTCTCCTTTTTTTTATATTTTTTTTCTCCTTTTTTTTTCACTCTATTTTTTTTTTGAAACAAGGATGACCAGAGGAGTAACCACAAAAATTGGCACCTACAACTGAGGTGGGATGTGGCTCACAAAATTCAAACAAGTTTGCTGTCCGGCGAGCAAAAACTTTGTCCAATTTTTTTCTTTACCTTCCCGAGTTTTTTTGGCGATTTTGGTGAGGGCCATACCGGAGGGATGGGTAGCAGGCTGGCTGGAGGTCGGTGACTGCGCCGCCCCATCCACTGACAACCCTGGCAGGTGCGGACGAGATCTTCGGCGTCGGCTACGACGGTGGGCCAATAGATGCCTTGTTGGAGAGCCTTTCCTGCGAGAGCCCGTGGCACCAGGTGGCTCCCGCACAGCCCCCCGTGGATTTCTTGGAGCATGGCAACTCCGTCCGAGTGTGAGAT
The DNA here is from genome assembly GCA_019279435.1 of Zizania palustris. NCBI lineage: Eukaryota > Viridiplantae > Streptophyta > Magnoliopsida > Poales > Poaceae > Zizania > Zizania palustris. The sequence continues at coordinate 5,555,144 of JAAALK010000286.1, read as the reverse complement.
GCAGCGTAGTAGCGGGGTGCATACGCTGGACTTGTATAGAATGCCATTGATAACCTGAAATGACCTCGCACGGAGCTGCAGGCGAGCTTGGTCTGGGCTAGGATGGTCATCTTCGGGACTGGCGAGCGTGCGGAGGATGGGCTCCCGCCAATCAGCGTCAGCCGTGAACAGGACTGGGGCTGGCAGAGGTGGCGGTGGGGGCTCATCCGAGGAGATGGAGGCGGATGCCTCGCTGCGAGGGGGCACCGAAGGTTGGGTGAGCTCCTCGAAAAAAGCCCCCGGCGGCAAGGCTTGAGCCCCTGCCCCGGCCTTGGCGAGGGCGTCGGCTTGGCCGTTTTCGCCTCGCGGAATGTTCTGGACGGATATACCCTTGAAGGCTGCTTCGAACTTGCGGATGGAGTCGAGGTAAGAGGCGAGGTCGGGGTGCTTAGCCCGAAAACTCTTGTCGATGTGCCCGGCGACGACTTGAGAATCGGTCTTGATGACCACACGCACGTCTCCCAGCGCGTGCGCCTTGCGGAGCCCCAATAGGACTCCTTCGTACTCGGCGATATTGTTTGTGGCCTTAAAGTTTAGCCGAGCAGAATACATGGCCTGCTGGCCGGATGGGGACACAATGACTGCTCCGGCCCCAGCCCCCGAGGCCTGGTAAGCGCCGTCTGAAAAAAACGGTCCAAACCCCTTCACTTGCTTCGGCGTCCGCGGGTTCGCGGGCCATCGTCCACTCTGCGATGAAATCGGCGAGGATTTGGGACTTGATGGCTATCCGGGCGACGAAGGAGATCCCGAACGGGGCTAATTCCACCGCCCACTTTCCAATGCGGCCGGTGGCGTCCTTGTTCCGGAACATGTCGCCTAGCGGGTAGGCAGTCAGGATGACGATGTCGTGAGCCAGGAAGTAGTGCCGGAGCTGCCGGGAGGCCATGACGAGGGCGTAGGCCACCTTTTCGAGCTCGGAGTACCTAGCCTTTGCTCCGGCGAGGACTTCGGAAACGAAGTAGACAGGGCATTGGATTAGCTTCCCGCCGAGCTCCTCCTCTTGAACTAAAGCCGCACTCGCTGCCGTGCCGGAGGAGGCGAGGTAGACCAATAAAGGGCTATCAGCCTGGGGTGTGGCGAGGGCCACGAGGCCGGAGAGATATTCCTTGATTTGCTGGAAGCAGTCCTGGCACTCGGGGGTCCATTCGAAATGCTTGGAACTTCGGAGTGCCTTGAAGATGGGCAGGCTGTGCTCTGCTGATTTTGCCAGAAAACGCCCGAGGGCCGCCAACCGCCCGGCCAGCTTTTGCGCTTGCTTCAGATTCTGAGGGGGGGCCATGTTCTGTAGCGCCTGAACCTGCGTTGGGTTGGCTTCAATGCCCCGGCTGGAAACGAGGTACCCAAGCAGCTTCCCTGCACGCGCTCCGAAGACACATTTGTCTGGATTGAGCCGGATTCCACACCGCCGGAGGCTGTCGAAGGTCTCAGCTATGTCTGATCCGTGGTGGCTTTCGGCGGCACTTTTGATGACGATATCGTCCATATATGCTTCCACATTGCGTCCTAGCTGATGACCTAGAGCTTTGGAGATTAGCCTGGAGAAGGTTGCCCCGGCGTTGCGAAGTCGAAGGGCATCCGGAGGTAGCAGAATACTCCGGCCGGGGTGACAAAACTTGTTTTCACCTGGTCTTCGGGCCTTAGCCAGATCTGATGGTATCCGGAATAAGCGTCGATGAAACTGAGGAGCTCTGCTCCGGCCGTGGAGTCAACTAGCTGGTCAATGCGGGGCAGGGGGTAGGGGTCACGGGGGCAAGCTTTATTCAGAGAAGTAAAGTCGATACACATGCGCCACTTGCCAGATGTTTTCTTCTGGACAAACACTGGGTTAGACAACCAGTCGGTATGACTCACTTCCCGGATGACCCCTGCTCGAAACAGCTTCTCCGTCTCCGCCTTGGCGAGCTCAGCCCACTCGGTGGAAAGCCTTCGGAGCCCCTGGCGGACCGGTCGTGCCTTTGGGTCGACAGCCAGCGAGTGCTCGATGATCGAGCGGTCGACTCCAGTAATGTCCTCATCGGACCACGCGAAGATGTCGAGGTTGCCGCGGATGATAGCTTCGATCTGCGCCGACGCCTCCGGTTCCAGGCCCCCTCCGAATTTGATCGGGTAATCCTTCCCTCCTTGAGTCAGGGTCTTGGTGACGATTTCCCCCTCCGGGAGGGGTTTGGTGGGGCGGCCCTTCTGCTCGGGGTCCTTGCTTCCCGCGAGGCCGGCTCCTTCGGCGCCCTCGCGGACGCTGTGAATTTGCCATGGCTCCAACGGTGCCGAATGGCCGTACTCGACCCGGCGGGCTGCAGCCTGGTCACCCAGGACTGATAGCACCCCCCCGGGAGTCGGTATCTTGAGGCAGAGGTAGTTGTGGTGCGCTACGGCTCCGAAGCAATTGAGGATCCCCCTCCCGAAGATAGCGTTGTAGGCGTACGGGGCATCGACGACGTCGAACAGAATTTCTTCGCGGCGCTGCAGGGGGGAGTCGCCGAAGGTTACTTCCAACAGGATCTAGCCCAGGGCATCCAGCGGGGGGCCTGCGAAGCCTTGGAGCAGGCGCGAAGCTGGCAGGAGGTGCTTGCGTGACAGGCATAGCTGATCGAAGGCCTGCACGAAGATGATGTCAGCGGAACTCCCCCCGTCGACCAGTATGCGACGCACCTCGGCTCCGGCGATGTCTGCTGAAATGACGAGGGGGTCGGCGTGCGGGAATTTGACTCTGGAGGCGTCTTCGGCGGAGAAGGTGATGGGGACATGAGACCTTTCTGGGAGGGCCGAGGGGCCGGATGTGCCGATATGCCCGACCTCCCGAATGTAGTCTCGGCGTTGCCTCTTGGAAAGAGCCCCCAAAGCTCCCCCTCCGGATATGGGGAGGACCACTCGCTTCCCCCAGTCTGGGGTGCCTTCGAGCTTGGGGACCGGGGCTCCGCCGAACTCCGAACCCGGGATCGGGACTTCTGGCTCCTCGCGGCGCCCAACTACCTGGACCGCTTCGGGGCGAGGGGTAGCGACCCCCCTATTGGTGGAGCCGCGTCCGGCATTACGCTCGAGGTAGTCGCTACGAAGGGCGAGTATGGTTCGGCAGGAGTCGGTGTCGTGGCTCCGGTTCTCGCCGTGGATGCTGCAGTAAAAGGCTTCCCTGGAAAGCGCCCGGGGTGGATGCTTGGTGTCGGCTGGGCGGCTTCCGCCGGGCGTGTGCAGGTGCTTGGCGGGGGATTGGGGGGTGATACTGAGGACTTCCCCCCGAAGGTGCTTTCGGCCTCGCCGAGAGTCTCGAAGAATGGGATCCTGCCGACCAGACTCCTGGCGGCGGAAGTCGGAGGCTTGGCGTGCGCCCCGGCGAGGATCCGGGGGGGCCTCATACGCCCTAGCGCTCGGGGCCCAGACGGGGGCTACCATCGCTTGCCGGCGCATCTGGCCCTCTTCGGACCGGGCGTACTCTTCGAAGTACGTCATGAGTTGTGCCACTGAAGAGATAGGTTTTCGGTGGAGCTTATCGAGGAGACCTGGGTGGGTGACGCCCTCTCGGGCCGCGTCGATGACGGAGGAAGCCGAAAGCCCTTTGATTTGGGCCTTGGTGTGCGCAAAGCGCTGAGAGTACTGCCGCAAGGTTTCCCCGGGCTGCTGCTTCACTTGGAAGAGGCTCCCGGTGGACATGGGGGCCACGAAGGTTCCTTGGAAGTTGTTGACGAACTTCATCCTCAGCTGCTCCCATGAGTGAATGGTCCCGGGTCGGAGCGACCAGAACCACCGGAGGGCGATCCCCTCGAGTGCCAGGGGGAAGCATTTAGCCATGGTGTCCCGGCTTCCTCCGGACGCTTCTATGGCCAAGGCGTAGGAGCAGGAGAACTCTCCCGGGTCGGAGTCTCCGGAGTACTTGGGGAGCTTGGTGGCGCGAAACTTCGAGCCGAAGCGCACCCTCTGGAGGTCCGGGTGCAAGGGGGACTCCTCGTCGTACGATGGGTTCTCTCCGTCCTCTGGATCTTCATCGTCGCTTAGCGCCACGGCCATAGCTTTCGCGGCGCGGAGGGGTTCCGGAGGGCGGAGCGACGCCTCCTGGCACCACAAGGCCAGCTCTGCCTTCAGCCGGGCGTTTTTAGCAGCCAGGGCGTCGGCTTGACTCCCGCTTCCTCCTGAAGCGGTATCGGGGTCCCGAGAGCGGGCGTAGTCAGTCCGAAGGGACATCACCGGGGGTCCGGCTGGAGCGTGCTGCTCCGGCGGTACCTCTGGCACCCCCACCAGGATGACGGAGGTTGGCTCAGGTACGCCGGTTTGGCCTCCGGCCTCGGGTGTCCCTTCTGGTATCTTGGTTGGCTCCAGGGAAGGTGCCCCGACCGGCGTATCGGCAGCGGCCGAAGGACCAGGGTCGGGGATCGCGGCGGGCTCGACCCCGGCGGTGCGGGCCGACCGGCGCGGGGGAACCGCGCTTGCTCCTTTGCGACTTGACATGGTTTGGTGAGTGGATGTAGAGGACGATAGCTTCTTGGACTAAGATCCCCACGGACGGCGCCAACTGTTGGAACGACGGATCGGACCAGCAGGTTTTCTTGGTGGAAATGAAGGTGGTGTATTCAATGCTCCTTGAGCCTGTCCTATTACAACTGTAGTTGGGGGGTATTTATAAGGCGCCCCGCCCAGAGGCCAAGCACCTCTGGGACACCAACGGCTACCCGGCCAACCGCCGGTCGACAGTACAGACAAAATGGACTATATACAGTACAGACACGAAGATTCGACTCTGACATCGTACCAGCCATGTCGGACGCTGCCTGCGCCGCCCGACACGGCTCAGAGGATCGCGATCTTGTCTCCCTGTACATTTGTCCCGTCCTTTTCCCGCCAACGCTCCCTTCGGGTCCGCTGCTACGGCCCGGGGGAGGGGCCTTCGGCAATTCCCTCCCGGAAGGAGGCCTCCGGCAACCTTCTCCCGGAGGGCGGCCTCCGGCAACCTTCTCACGGAAGGAGGCCTCCGGCAACCTTCTCCCGGAAGGAGGCCTCCGGCAACCTTCTCCCAGAGGGCGGCCTCCGGCGGCCTTCTCCCGGAGGGTGGCCTCCGGTATCCTTCTCCCGGAGGGTGGCCTCCGGTATCCTTGGCTTCAGACCCCCTGGTAGTGGGCCCCCTGGCCGTCGGGATTATCTCCCCCAACATAGATCATCCTCAGCTCCATGAGGGCTTGGAGGGCGACGCGTTTGTACGTGATGTCAAAGGTTGGGCCCCCAAGTGCTGTCGTGAAGAACAGCAGGTGTTCGCCGGATCCATGGATGGTGAGGGAGACGTCGCAGGGTCATGTGAACTCTTCCATGTATACGCCATGGAACTCGGGCTCAAAGAGGAACCCAAGGATGGTGACCATCATTCGGAGCTCCCTGACGAAGCCCCCGAAGTGACGGCAGAAGCTGTGCACTTGGTAGACCGGCATCTACAAAAACAACAAGTTGAAGAAAAGTGAGGGGAGGAACAAAGTTATAAAGTAGGTTTTCGTGAAATAGTTTTTATCCAACTAAGTGCTAGGCTGGTCCGTTTGGCTTCCTATAGTCAAGTCGGCTGTGATACCATCTTGTCATGCCCCGATTTATCGAAATTGGAACATTATTGAATTTCCAAAGAAAAACAATAATACAAGAGGTTCATCATGCGACAACGTACATACGGCAAACATTCGTGGTACGTAGACCACATTATTACAAAAGAGTAAAATTAAAATAAATAAGAAAAAGCATGACGAACGCCCTCTTCAGGATCTTCTTCTTGACTTTGTCGCTACTCTAGACCATCTTCCTCATAGTAGGCATCCTCTGAATGGTGTGTCCAACGGGTATGAGTACAAAAAGTACTCAACAAGCCACCGCAAATGAAAATAGAAATGCAAGGTAATAACAAAGGAAGGGCAATGGCTAATAGTGCAAAAATGTGCATTTTTCAGTTATTGCATTTAGTGTAGTCAAATTTAATCATGCGGAATAATAAACATGAACATCATAACACCATCTAACTCGAGGAGTACGTTCTCCCTCCTCGCACAATGGTCCTTACATGTCAAATCATCATGCACATTCATTATAAGTAAACTAATTGTGGGATGTCATGCAACCCGCCCTTGACCGTGGGCTCGGCTTTTCGAAAAGATTTAAGACTATGATCAGAGATGTACTACTGTACCCACAAGGCATGCACTCATCCCAAACACTGAAGTGTAACGAGATGACCCATACCATGGGAACTCGTGCCAAAACCTCAGCATGAAATGCTCCAAGCGATAACCACCCGCTCTAGGTTTCGCCGGCGCGCCGAGCCGCATCCCGGCTAACGTCGCACCCTCTTTTGCGCAACGTCGGTACAAGCCACCCGCATGTGCTGCTTGACTCATCTCCAAGTGGTGGCCTCGGTTTGGAACACTCCATACCTTAGTTAGGACTTACCCACTAGACTTGTGGTTAGTACAGAAGTGTATCGCAATGGATCCCACAGACCGGTCCTTATATTGCCCCGGGTGCTACCGACCAATGCCCTAGCTTGCACCCGGAACCCACCATGCATTCACTCACAACCACAACTCCATCACCGATAGAATTCCAAAGATAAGAATAACGGGGATCATATAGTAGAATCAAATTACTACGACTCATTCTTAACTTGTAGCGATTGTGCCAATACATTGGACACTAGCTAATAGTACTAATAATATGGTGACAAGGAGTTTAGGCTAGATAGCATGGCTTGGGTTGCACATCAAGGTCGGGGGATCTAAATAAATATATCATAAGGCTTTCATTTGACTAATGCATGTACATCCTATGTGTTTTAGTGATAGTTTAATAAAACTGGGTTCAAAATGCTCAAAAAATTGGTTTGGTGACTTGCCTTGTTTAGTGAAGGGTGAGGGAGGGACTTCGGGGAAGTACTCCAGCTCCTCGGTGGCATCGTAGTCTTCTCGTTATAAATAAATTAAACGTAACATTCAATTAAATAATCCAAAAATCACACAATAGGCATATAGGTTTTGTTTGGTTTGAACCAAGGAAAATAAAGTGGTTAACTTTCTGGAGTTTATTTTATAAACATTTTAAAATGAACTTTAATGGAGTTATGGACTCTTTAAAAAGGAATAATAATGTAAACTAATGTATTATAAACTTCCAATTAATATAAAATAGAAAGTTCAGAATAAACCTATTGTTTCTATTACACCAATATGAAGAGGATAAAAGATAAATTTTTCTAAAGTTGAAATGGATAAATTTTGTGTTTATCCTAAAGTGCATTTGAATACTTTATTAAATAAACATGAAATTCTCAAAGTAAACCTACTGTTTTTATTGCATTAACATGTAGAGAATAAAATTATAAATTTTCTGGAATTGAAATGGTTAAATTTGGAGTTAAAATGAACAAGATATGAATCTTAGAAGTTTGAAACCAATTCTGGAATTAAATTTAAATCAAAAACCAGGCGTCGGTCCATGGTGAACCTGATTCACCGTGAACCCGCGCACTGTGCACGTGTGCCGGATCCAGATCCGCCATTGGATCGTGATCGGATGGCCACGGGCGAGGCGGGTGGTTTAAATGAAAATGGACGCGTGAGATTAAAAGGCCGAACCGGTACGCGATGGATGGCCCAGATCCATTGCGGGTTTTAAATACTAACGGACGCACGAGATTACACCGTACTGCTTCGCTCAAATCTGACGGTGTGGATTAAACCGCACATGCGATATAACCTACGTCGTCCGATCACGATCGCACGACCGCGATTGAATCCGACACGGCACGGACACTTTACCCGTGCCGGTCGTCTTCTCCGGCGAGCGATGGCGGCCGGATCTAAGGTCTAAAATGGAAAGGGGACACTACGGAGATCACGAGGGTACCGTTAGCGGGATGAATGGTCGTCGGAGCGTGGCCGGCGATGAGCGGGGGCGGCGAAGGTGTTCGGGTCCTCGTCGGCGATGGCGTTCCAGCGGGGTTCGTCGGCAACGGAGTGGTGGCCGAGGTCAAGGTGACGCCGGTGGTCATAGAGGTGCAGTCATTGAGGACGGAGGGGGACTCCGGTGATGGCGAGCGACGGCTGGAGCGAGGGCGGCAGTGTGGCGTTAAAGGCAGCATCTCGGGCATTCTGTTTGTTCTCGTAGCGAGTGGACGTAGGGGTTGAGCGCGGCGGAGCCGTAGAGTTTAAATAGAGGGGTCGGCGGTGGCAAGGGGCGCAATCGGGGGAGGCCGAGAGTAACGCCGGCGAGGGCCTTCCATGTATGCGAGCGACAGCAGGCGATTACGCGTGCATTAATGGGGGGAAACGGTCGGAGCGTCGCTGGGGTGTAAATGCCGGCAATGAATTTAAGCGAGGGGGCCGGCGGGGGCGGATCCGAGGCGGGATCGGTGGCCAGCGGAGTTAGGGGGTGGCGCGAGGTGGACGACGGGTCTGACGGGTGGGCCAAGGCGGTCGGCGGGCGCGAGCGTACGGGCATGGCGACTGATGGGTGGGGTCGGGTGGTCGGGCTCGCGCGCGGAGGGGGAGAGGGCCTCTGACGGGTGGGGCCTGTCTATCAGTCTGGGGCGCGGGGAGGGAGTGGGCCGAGCTGGCCGATTGAGGGAGAATGGGGGAAAAGGGGCCCCTTACAGTTTGAATTCTTTTCTGAATAAAAATAATTGCTAAAATTAGTTTAAAATATTAGGGCTACTTCCAAGGGTGATAAAAATTTGTAAAAATTCTAAAAAATATTTCTTGGCCTTGGGATCATATACAAAATTTTCTAGCCTCTGATTTTGTTATTCCATCAAGGTTCTAGTTCATTTAAGCCTATAAGGGTATTAAAGGTATTCCAAAAACAATTTATTTCCAGAAAAATATATTAAATGGTATTTTTATTTATCTGAAAATTTGGGGTGTTACAAGAGCAGTGTGTAACAAATTTATAAAACTTTGATCATCATCTCCTGAATTAAATCAGTTCAAACACAATAAGAAAAATTTCTTCATAGAAATAGAAACCTGTGGCGGCGCACTGTGATTCTTCCGACAAAAAGAACAGGGTCACAGAAACACTGTTGCGCAATAGAACAGCGGAGCACCAAAAGCAAAAATCACATTAAATTGCTAAGAACCATCAATCTGATTCAACTACTTATAAAATCATCACAGCAAAATAAATCAAATGCTTTGAAACAAAAAGACTGCAAGAAGAAAGAGAGATTTCTAGATTTGTATTCACAAAAAGCTCTCCGGCAAAACAACCTCACCGCTGTAGCTCATCCAGGCCAGTGACTGTAGCTCATCCGATGCAGCCAGAAAAACTAAAACAACTCGATTCAGAATTTGATCAGAAGTTTTTGGATTTGATTTCACTTTCCCCTATGTTCCAGCAAAAGCAAGGTATGAAGGCCATTAAATAGGGACAATCTAGAAAGACACTTTTACAAAAGGACCCTTAGGCAATTTCAGAATAAAATATCGTGAAAATTACCCCTATTTCACTCTAAAAAAATACAACTAGACTCAACCTTTTAATATATTTTTAGAACATGACAATTCTAAAAATATACCAAACGTTTACACTATTAAACTGAAATACTCAAATAAAACTAAACTCCTATTTATTGAATTTAAAAACATTTAGAGATTCGACGGTTTTCAGCAAAAACCGACAAAGCCTCCCTGATTGTCGACAATCGTCGTCAGTCTGCGAACTCGATTGCCAGCAAGTCTCTCTCGCTCTCGATCCCTCGGGCCGCCTTGTCACTTGAACTGGCTTCCCTTTCGCTGACTCAATCGACACTTCATCTTGATCAACCTCCATCTCACGTCCTGCTTGATCTCCATAGGAACATCTGAGTCCACTCACAACTTCGACTAACACCCTTGATCATCTGGCATTAGACTCCCCGTCTAACTCTGATCCCTTGCCATCGATAGTTGACGATCAACTCAAGCTTGCACACACGAGAAACAAAGACACACACGTATCCAAACATCCACATACAAACTCATGACAAAACCCTGTTAATCACTCATCATAACCTTGAACCATAGTGACGATCCTCACTAGGTTCCTCAGAACCACTCAAGCAAGGTCCACAGGCTTTACCCCTTTCAAATTACTATTCGGAGATGAAGCCATGACGCCGACGGAGCTTAAAGGAGGATCTCTTCACACCATCGAACCTAATGGAAGAAACAAGGCTTCGAGCTATTGCAAACATAATGAAGTATCAACATCAGACGAAGACTTGGTATGATCCAAAGATTAATCTTAACGAACTTAAACTAGGCCATTTAGTTTTATGAAGCATTATAGCACCAGGAAAGTTAGGAAATAAATAGGAAGGTCCATATATCGTCCTTCGTTCAGGATGCCCTGGGTATTTTAAATTAGCTAATTTAGAAGGTGAGGAATTAAAGCATGCATGGCATGAGGAGCACCTTAAGCGATACTTCGCATAGGGGCTCCTTGTAATTATTTGTTAACACTTTCTAAATGAATAAAGTTCATGGTTCGAGTAATGCCTCCTTCTCAAAACATTTCCTACTTCTAGTGGATGCACTAGGAGAATAGAGCTAATTGCAAAGATAAGTGTTATTCGTTCGTGCCAAATTTACGGACTTCGAACCACCGGTTCGAAGCTTCCGACAAGGTGGGAAAGTCACATAAAATGGATTCCAAGCCACCGGCTTGAAAGCATCCGTAAAAAGAGTCCAAAGAGAACAAATGATACGGATTCTAAGCAACCAGCTTGAAAGCATCCGTAAAAAGAGTCCAAGGAGACCACAAAAAGCGGATTCCAAACCACCGGTTTGATAGCATTCGTAAAAAGGGTCCAAAGAGACCAAACAATACAGACTTCAAGCAATTAGCTTGAAAACGTCTGTAAAAAGAGTCCAAAGTGACCGTTATAATCGGATTCTAATACATCCCAAAAAGAGTCCAAAGTGGCTGCATTCGAAAAAGAGTACTAAGTTACAAGTTTTCAGACTCCGAATCAATAAAGTCAAAAATATTTTTGAGGTCCCTAGTGAACATTTTTGGACTTTCAGTCCTTAATCCCTCTTTAATATCATAAGGGGCTCTGAATGTAACATCTCAAATTTAAAAGTAAAATAAAAATGAGGGGAATAAAATTTCTGAAATAAAAAGGAATTACTTTATTGGGGAAAACTATAAAAGAATCAAAATAAAGCCAAACAGGGAAAATAATTCAAATTTAAAGCTAATAAATTTATGGTGGAATCTATAAGCCAAGAAATATTTTTAGGAATTTTTACAAAATTTTAGCAACAATGATACAAGCTCTAAACAAATAATTGATTTCCTGGAATTATTTTAAATCAAAAATACATTTTAAATGGAAGTGGGCCGCAACCCTCAAATCACCCTCGGCCCAGCCCAGCCCAGCCCAGCCTCGTGTCGCTGCCGGGTGGGACCCCGATGTCGGCGCCACCCCCTCCTCTCTCTCCTGCCCGTGCCCGACCGGACCCACTTGTTAGCCGCACCAACCATCCCTGCAGCCACTGTCCACCCGGGCCCACCTGTTAGCGTCGTTGGCCTCGCGTTCGGCCGCTGACAGGTGAGGGCCACCTGTCAGTGGCGTCTTCTCTGATGGAAAGGGATCCCCTTTCCATCGCCGGTGAGACCCTCTTTCCGTTTTCGCCGCCGGCCGGGCCCCTTGCCAAAATTGGTGCCCGAATCCCACTTACCATCCGTCGGCGACCCCTTTCCCCGAAATCCGATGCATTTTCGTCATAGATGGCAAGGATCCGAGCGTATGGCAGGTTTGCCGGAGAGGAGGAAAAAAAGGAAACCTTTGGTTTCCTTCCGTTTGGACACCGGCGACCCCCCTATAAGTACCCTCGCCCTCACCGCACTCCGCCCACCCCATTTCAGCCCTAGCCACGCTCTCCCATAGCTTTGCGGCACCAAGTTTCCACCACCCCCTGTTTCAAATCCGATCACCGATCGCCAATGCCACAGGCCCCCGCCGTCGACGACACTGCCACCTTCGGGACCGTCATCGACCGCCCATCCTCGGCATCACCTTCATTAAGCCAGATCACCATCGGAACCCTTCATCGCAATCGAACCCGAGGAGCCCGCCACCCCCTTCTCATCGCCAGTCACCGCCGGTCATCCTTTGCCGCTATCTCCGGTTCCTAAGTGCTCCCCTTGTTCCCCTAGTTCGGTTTTATCTAGCAGCACCACCGGTAAGCCTCACCATCACCGGGAATCGCTCGCCATCGCGCCACCGGAGTCGGGGAAGAAGGGTAAAATACCCCTCGTGCCGCGTCCGTGCCGGACAGCGTCCTAGCCGTGCGATCGCGTCTAAGTGGCGTCAGGATTTAATCTAGGCCCTCGGATCTCGCCAAAATAGTATGGGCTCATTTGAGCCATTGACCACTATTTAAAAACATGGGTCGATCTCGTGCGTCCACGCGTACCGGTTCGATCCCTTTTAATCTCAGCCATTCATTGTAACTTAAGCCTCCCGCCTTGTGCCTGGCCACCAGATCTGGATTAGACAGCTCTGGTTGGCCTGGTCCATGCTCACAGTGTGCGGGTCCATGGTGGGCCTGGCTCACCGTGGACCAGAGGCTAATTTCTATTTAAATAAAATCCAGAAAATAGTTTAAACTTTGAAAATTCATATCTTGCTCAATTCAACTCCAAATTTCACCATTCTAATTTTGTAAAATTTGTCTCCTTATTCTCTACCCATTTATGCATTAAAAATAGTAGGTTTATTTTGTACATTTTATTCTTATTTAAATGGGAAAATAAAAACCCTTTAGGGAAAATACTTATTTCATTTTATAAAATTCAGATACCTCATAATATTTTCAGAATATTTAAGACTTTTTTCCTTTATTTAACACAACAAAAACATATATGCTTGTATTTGTTACTTTTGGATTGTTTATTGAATGTCGTGTTTATTTTTCGTACCGGAAGACTACGACATCGTTGAGGATCCAGAGTTTTACCCCGAGGTTCCACCTTTACCGTTCACGGATCAAGGCAAGTCACAAACCCCAAGTTGATCATAATTGAGCCCAGTTTTTCATAATTACCGCTATAACACATAGGAATTAAATATTGCATTAGTTTAGTCACAAGCCATAAATTATATTTATTAGATCCCCGTCCTTGTTGTGTAAACCCAAGCCATGCTTATTGAGACTAAACTCCCTGTCACTTTTAAAGTACTATATTAGTTATTGTCCAATGTATCGACACAACTGTTATAGGATAAAAGAATGAGTCGTAGATAGTTGGATTCTGCTATATGATTTCCCTGTTATTGTCGTCTCTGGATTCTGTTGGAGTTGGCTATGTTATAAGTATGGTGGGTTTCAGGTGCAAGCTATGGCATTGGTTGGTTGCACTCGGGGCACTATAAGGACCGGTCTGCGAGATCTTTTGCAAAACAAACTCATACTAACCACAAGTCTAGTGGGTAAGTCCTAACTGAAGGTATGGATCGTACCAACTTGAAGCACCATAGTGGAGGGGGCAAGTGGCAACCTGAGGGTGGCTTGTGCCGACGAGGCTCAAGGGGGGTACGGTGTTGGCCCGACACGTCGGGGCACCGTATGAAACCTATAAGAGGGTGTTATCGTATTGGTGCGTTCCATGCTAAAGGTTTTGGCATGAGTTCCTATGACTTGGGTCATTTGACACACTACGGTGTACGGGAATGAGTGCCTTGTGGGTATAGTAGTACGTCTCTGATCAGAGTATAATATTTTCAAAAAGTCATGCCCACGGTCAAGGGTGGGTTGGGCAATGTTCACCGCAGTTAGTTTACTTATGTTTGAATGATCGTGTGATTCATGGCATGTAATGACTGTTGAGCGAGGGCAAGCTGACTATACCCCTCGAGTTAGAAGATGATGCATTACACATGTTTACATTTTGTACTAATAATTTGACTTCATTTAAACGCTTACAACTGTACTTTTCCTCAAACATGAGCCACTACCTTCCTTGTTATTACCTTGCATTTTAATTGCATTCGGTGGCTTGCTGAGTACAATTGTACTCACCTCCATTGATTTACACCACCAGAGGTCGTCTACTACGAGGAGGATGAAGGTCTGGAGTAGCGACCCAATCAAGACACGAGACTAGAAGGAGGCATTCATCTAGAGGATTTATTTTATTAGTTTCTATTTGATTTAACTCTTTTGTAATAATATGGTCTACGAAGCATGATTGATTGGCGTATTGTGCGCAGTCGTGTGATGAATGTCTTGTTTTATTGATTTTCTATGGAATTTCAATAAAGTCTAGGTTTTATTAAATCTGGGCGTTACAAGATGGTATCAGAGCCGACTTGACTGTAGGAAGCCAAACAGACCTAACCCTAGGATTTATATTACCATTATTTTTACAAACTACTTAATATCTCATCTTCCAAAATTTTTGCCAAAATTATCTCTTTTGTAGATGCCGATTCACACCATGGGATGTTTTCTTTGTTATCGCGCCGGCTTCGTTTGCGAGCTCCGCATGCTCATAGACTTCCTCGGATTTAAGCACGAGCCCGCATTCTACGGGATTTTGAGGAGCCATGCTGAAGAGCATGGGCCTCATGGCTCCAGATGTGATGAGTCATTGTCAACGGTAGTCAAAGAGGACTAAAGAGAGAGAGAAGACCTACTGCGTCTGGGCCGCGTGTGACTCAGGTACACGGGCAGCGAGCGATTGTCGGCCAGAGGGGCCGTGAAGTCGGGCCGGCCCAATCCGGGTACATGGGCTAGGAGCAGCAGAGGATCCACTGGGCTGTTGACCAGGATTGACTCAGGTACATGGGCGGCGAGTGATTGCCGGGCTGAGAGAGCTGCGGAATTGGGCCAGCCCAATCCGGGTACCTGGTGCAAAGTCGGTGGACGCTTTGTCAGTTTCGGCGCAAAACTAACGACCGCTGATCTTGGATCGGACTGTCCTGGAGTGAAGCCGTAGTCGCTACGAAAGCTCTGCTTCCGGACAAGTTATCTGTAAATAGGAGTTTACTATTTTTTCCTTAGGCCCACAGTCAGTTAGTTGAGTCTGTAAAAATATCCTTAGGGCAGTTTGGTCTTTTCTTTTTATTTAAGCGTTTGTAAAAAACCCTAAGGGGCTGGTGGAATATTCCTAGCTATTGGGCTGCCTATAAATAGGGCCATAATCCCTAGGGTTAGGCTACCCTTTCAGAAATCACTTTTAATCAAGAGATTGGGTCACGTTTTTGTCCTCTTCCTGTTCATTCTCCTGCATGCGCCGCCAGGCTCCTGTTCTTGCGATTTCTTCCTGCGCACTGCCATCGTGAGTTTTTGTTCTTCACGATTCTGTGAGATTTTTGTTCTCTATTCCTGTCATTTGGTGTGCAGAGATCTCGTGGCTTTATTGCATCGTTTTGTGTGCCTACAAGTGTTTATCTCTGTGCGAATAGTCTTCTCTGATTGCTTCTGTTCTTCGGCTGAGTACTAGTACTTCTTGCGTGCTCCTGTAGCAGCAAGTAGTACCTATCTCCTGTAGCTACAGTATGCTAGTTTTCTAGCCCTTGCTTTTTCCTGACATGGCTCTTTGATCGAGAAGATAGTGTCTGGGTTGTCTATTGATGTTTCTGGTGAAGCCCCATACTTTGCTCGAAGTCCTTCTGTTTTGTGAAGCAGGCTTCGATCAGACTTCTCTATAAGCTCTGCTATCTCCAGTAACTCCGAACTTTAGTTGAGGACTCTGTTCCTAAGTATGCACTGATTCGAAGGTTTTATTCTGACATACTTCGGCCGTTTTACGGAGCATACTTCGACAGGTTTCGAAGTTAGCTTCGAAGCGTGTCTCTCTGGTAGGCTTCGCTCGGAGTGTGTTACAGAGAGGTTTCTGCTGTTGACATTTCTGTGGATCTCAGTCTGTGCGTTCGAAGTTTGTGACTCGAAGTATGTTTCTAGGCTTCGGTTTCTTGAGAGAGAGCACCAACAGACTCCGATTCGAAGTTGGTCTGTGATTCGAAGGTTACCACTCCGGTAGTCATACACCGATCTAACTAGCTTCGAAGGTAGCATTGTAGGCTTCGATTTTTCCTCTGTTTGAGCTTCGAAGTTTTTCTCTTGTGTTGAACCTCATAGTATCGAAGTGTGCTGCTCGAAGCAGGCTTCGATACTCTCATACTTCGCACTGAAGCATGCTTCACATTCTGGCACACTTGAACTAGCCTAGACTCCACAAACCCTCGGCATTTTCACGACAGACTTCGTCAGCCTTCGACAAAGGACTCCGAAGCAGGCTTCGACACTGCGAAGCAGGCTTTGACACTACAAAGCAGGCTTCGACACTGCGAAGCAGGCTTCGACACTATAGGATTCGATGTTGCAGGCTTCGTTGAGTACCAAATAGGAGACAACTTTTAAACAGTAACTCTTCATCGCTATTTACGTG
The DNA here is from genome assembly GCA_019279435.1 of Zizania palustris. Classification (NCBI taxonomy): domain Eukaryota; kingdom Viridiplantae; phylum Streptophyta; class Magnoliopsida; order Poales; family Poaceae; genus Zizania; species Zizania palustris. The sequence continues at coordinate 5,538,710 of JAAALK010000286.1, read as the reverse complement.
TCTTTAGTTTAATTGTTGTGATGATTAGTTTCTGAGAACTTTGATCTGTCATGTTTTGAATGCTTTGTTATTCTGCCTATTAGCACTGTTGGTGTTTCATGTCTAGGACACTGGTCATTTCTAGGCTAGATACTTTTAGGCTTTGGAGATTTGTTTACGTTTTTGCTACTGAGTCTTTTGAGGTGCGTTGGGTTTTGGGATCAGGCCATTGATTCGAAAGAATTTTTAGGCGCCCATTCACCCCCCCTCTGGTCGCTACTTTCGGTCCTACAGATTTTTCCCGATGTGAACTAGGGGTACTGCGAGGTCACCATCGTCATCCGCCCCTCCGGCACGCACCCAGCCTTCTACACCCACGGAGTCGGAGGACCCACTTTCAAGGTGGCTAGCCAGCGCGATGCACTTCAGGCCCTCTCCGAGCTCCGGATGGTCTACGACGGGCAACTCCATGACACCGCCTACTGCTTCATGCCCATGCGCACCCCGGGGAGTCACCGTAGCGTCTACGTCAGCACCTACTCCCAGCGCAACTCCGTCATCGCCCGCACCACGCGTCTACTCCAAGCGATGGACGATCTTCATACAGAGGCCGTGCTCGACGCCTACAGCCAGCATGATACCATCGACTACTACCGCCACACGACAGAGAGCCTGAACCACGAGAATGGAGAGCTCAGTCGCCAGGTCCAACAGGGGCATCAAGGAGCTGTATAAGGATCTCAAGGAGGTCGCTCCCCTTCCACTTCGTAAGCGGAAGGCGCTTAGGACCCCCACAGCCAGGCCCAAGAGGATCTCACGCAGCGCATCTTCCACTGGACCCTCCAGTTCCACTACTCCTGCACTGACCATCCCCGTAGAACCGACAATCGAGCCCTCCACCGAGCTGTTTTAGACGGTAGTTTACAATTGGTTGTCTTTGATTTTGTTATGCTTGTAGTGCCTCTCATGTCGAATATAAGGCATGGGTGAGTATTAAATAAGAGTTAAAAATAAAGATGTAATCATCTAAGTCTAAACATTTGTTTTGATAAATAAAACTAGTAATGTTCCCCCTTAAAATTTATCTCCTTTGGAAACCCCCTTATCTTCAGGATGGCCAACGAACAAGGATCGGATGCCCCTTGCAATGGAAGCGACTCCAGAAACATGCCCCAGTGGGGAGCCACCGGCCAACGGCAGGCCCCAGTCGCCAATCATCCCACTTTGGCTAAGATGAGGGCAAATCAAAACCAACTGATCGCCACACTGTTGACCCAGATGCAGCAGCAACAAAACTAGATGCAAGAACAATAGGTGTAGTTGTTCCGACTCCAGCAGCAACACCCTAAGCCTCCCCTCAGACCAGCTGCCCCGGCATCGGCACCAGCCTCTCAACTCTCAGAGTTTCTACGTGTCCGGCCCCCAACATTCTCCAGCACCACCAACCCGATGGAGGCAGGTGACTGGCTGACAACCATTGGTAAGAAGCTAGACCTTCTGCCATCCACCGAGCAGGAGAGAGTGGCATTCGCCACTCATCAGCTCCAAGGACCCACCGCGGAGTGGTGGGACAACCTTGGCGACACTCAGCCCGAGGGTTATGTTATTTCATGGGCTTAGTTTACCACCGCTTTCCACGCCGCTCATGTCCCGGAGGGCATCATAGCCCAAAAACAACAAGAGTTTCGGGATTTACAACAAGGAAGCAGGTCTGTCACGGAATACCTACATGAGTTCAACTGGCTAGCCCAGTATGCACCAGAGGAGGTACGCATAGATGCAGCCTGATAGTCCAAGTTTCTTCAGGGACTAAAGGATGAGCTATCGCTTCAGTTGTTCTCCGGAGACTATGCCAACTTCCAAATGTTGGTGAACAAGGTAATAATTCAAGAGACCGAGTAGAACAAGATAGATCTCAAGAAGAAAAGGATGATCGCCTTCTGACAGAACCAGGGGATGGCGCAGAGGCCCCGCTTCACACCTCCCCCACTAGCGCCCCACTATCATCCACGCCCCGTTTACAAGCCAGCTCCGCCGCCCAGCAACCCAGGAGCCAGAAACCCTCACCCTGTTCCCACCGCACTAGCTGCCCCACCTGCCCCCGCCAAGAAAGCGGAGGTTCTGCGCGACAAGCACGGCAAGCCAGTGATATTCTTCAACTGCCGTCAGGAGGGACACTGTTCCCACCAGTGTACTCACCCCAAGCGTCCACAAGGGATCGCGGCGAATTTTTGGATCGGAATGATGACTAAAGGGGGGGTTAATAGGCGCCTCGACACTTTCTTTCAAAGTGATGGCCTAACCAAATCACTCAACGCTCCTCTCAAAACACAAATTCTAATTTCAGTTCAAAACAGTGCACGTAATGATCTACTCAAAAGGCCAAACCACAGACAGCTTTAAATTTACACTTCTCAAGCATTTACACTTCTCAAGCCAACTTCTTAGTTCATTCTCATTAGACACCCAAACAAGCAAACCAGAATGAATGTGGACAATCTACTCAATTTCAAATCAAAATTCAGAACTAATGTCAAGTTTCAGACAATGAATAGTAAATACCGAAAACAATAAAAGAACTTGACAATTTTATAGTTTCAGATTGCAATTCCTTCTCTATTTCATTTCAGCTCAAAAAAATTAAATTCAGAAATTGAATTGCATCAAGAATTCTGAAAACTTACACAAGTTATCAAGCTAATTCAGAGATTCTGAAAATGCCTATCAATTCCAGCACTATTCATAAACCGGCACACAATTTCAGAACAGGAATTCACTTAAGGTCAGTAAGAACAATAGCCCAATTTGAACCTGATGAACAACCTGAAACCAGATTGCTACTCAGAAGTAATTTGCAAATCAGAGCTGTTTTAACACTTTCTGCAATTGAAAAAAGAACACAAATATTTCAAATATGTATCAATATCAGAAAACCAACCAGCACCAGTTTGCTTCAGCAAAAAACTCAAACCAGAACACCTCCTCTACTAATTCCTTTGCAAAGTTCTGAACAGCAAGTTATCAATCAAATTCTGAGTTCCTGAAGATTTCACTAAAAGATGTCACAGTTAATTAACTAACATTCAACCAGAATACAAAGCTAATCAATATAATTTGTCATGCAACAATCATCAACATTTTAACACCTTGTATCTGCATCACTACTTATTCAGATAAGAAGATACAGACAAAACAGTAGTGAAGACAGAACAAAATGAATACAGATTTAAATTGAGCTTTGTATTCAATTTCAGATATGAATTTAGTTTGAATGCTTGTGAAATCAGAACACTAACAAGAGTTTTCAGCAGGAATACTTCTTGGATGTTCCAACAGAAATTGACTCAATGTTCAGACTGTATCTAACCATTTCAGCAAACAGATTTCAGACCAAATTGAAACACATCAACAGTTCATCAAAGTTTCACACACACAATCTGCTCTGATTCATATGTATACATGAGTGATAACAGGAGGCATCAACGAATCAAGCAATTTACAAGTCAAAACAACTCTCCAAAACAGAAGGTACCTAAACAGTTCATGAACAGAGATTATTCTGAAACTAGTGATTCAAATCTGCACAGCAAACAAACCAATTCTACTCAACCTTCTAAAGCAACAGCTAGATTCAATAGCCATTTCATTCTGTTCAAATCAATTATCTCAACCAGATATCCATCAAAACATCATGGAAAAATATTGAAACCAGAAACAGAAATTTACTTATTCAAATCGCTGATGAACAGAAACTAATTCAGATGAAGAACAAAACTATCGGCACATACCAGTTTGTCGCTGTAGCAGATACGGCAACTCAGCAGCACACTGTAGCACAATCAGCAACAACAGCCGAGTTCTTCAGCGCATGAAGATTAATACCTTCAACTGGACTAGTCAGCAAGCGCTGTAGGAGTTCAGACAAAACCACAACGACGCATCTGTTTCTTCGGGCAAAAGTAGTCGAACTGTAGACGATCTAGCGCAGGAAATATTTCTTCGGATGAACAGCACGGCCAGCAAAAAGCAATTTGGCTTCTGTGTTTGATCAAAATTTTTGGCTAAAAAAAAATCTGGTTCAATCGCCCTCATGTCCGGCCAAGAGGAGGGGATATTTATATCCACCAATTCCAAATGTTCTAGAAGGCCAAAATGCAATCAGCCCCCTAGACTTTTCCTAATTACAAGTTCTGAAAATTGAAATTTGAATAAACCCTATTACTAAAAAGAAAAATTACACTTGACACCTTTTTAGTATATTTTCAGAATAAACATTCCAAAAATACACTAAAAATACACAGTATGACACTAAAAATTTAAACTCACAATTTGACACTATTTTGTTGAAAAAGTTAAAAACATTAAATGTTCCGACGGTTTTTAGCGAAAGCCGACAAAGCCTCTCCCGATCGTCGACGGCCATCGTCGGTCCGCGATCTCGACCGCCAGCAAGTCTCTCCCGCTCTCGATCCCTCGAGCCGCCTTGTCACTTGCACTGGCTTCCCTTTCACTGACTCGAACGATGCTTCGTCTCGATCAATCTCCAACTCGACGTCTTGTTCGACCTCCATGCGTACTCCTGAGTACACTCTCGACTTCGACTGGCACCCTTGACCATCCGGCATTAGACTCCCCATCTAACCCTGATCATGTGCCATCGACAGTTGACGAGTAACTCCAGCCTGCACACATGAGACAAACACAGACACACACCCCAACTCCAACATATCCTGACTCAACTCGTGAATCCAACCTGTCAATCACTCATCATTCCTTTGAACACTAGTGACACAGCTCACTATGTTCCTCAATCTCTCCCTTGATGAGTGCATTGACAACACAAGATCCAAACCAAAGTAAAAAAGATGTTCAACATACAAGTGACCATGAAAAGCTCTAAAATGAGCAAAAATGAGAAAACATGTCACTTGCCAAATGATAAAGCAACAAAAAGCTCCAAAAATCGCTCAAAAGATCACTAATTCATCAAGAACCTCAAAGTCCAAAGCACTCTCCCCCTTTGGCAATGCAGACATCAAGATAGCCCCATGAGTCAAGAGAGTAAAGTGACCATGCAATGCTTCCAGAATATGAAAAAGTCCAATTACATCACAAAACCTTCACGTGACTCACAATTTGTCCTGACTAAACTGCATGGCAAGCTTTGAATGATCATAATCTAAATATCAGTATGAGCAATCAATTTGAAGTTTCAAGTAAACAAAAGCATCACTACCAGACTGGTGAACTAGACATGGCAAGGTAAGAAGTACAAAATCTAGTCACAAACAAACTCGAAAAGCACATCCCACTACTAGGAGCTGCATCAAACTTGATATGCGAGAAAAGTAAACTTTTTATTTTATACATTCATCATTTTTTAATGCCATGGGTTATTTGCAAGTCAACCTTATGCTAACTGATCAAGCCAAGCCTAGGATAAGCCATCAAAAGCTTAAGGCGTTGATCTTGGTATACACTCGATGTCCCGGTTCAAACCAAAGTGCAATGGAATGCAACCCAAAACAAAGTAGTGCGACTATGCAAACCCACATGGATCTTTTCATTTTTATCAACACTTAAGCACTTTTGATCCATTTTCAACATTTTCATATTTTTCATTTTTCAATTTGGCATTTATATATATATAGCAAACATGATCAAGTTGCATACGAGCATCCAAGTGACAAGGACAAAGCTATCAAGTAAGAAATGAACAGCAAAAGCACCCTAGCCTATTCATGCTAGCAACCAGACTTGGTAGTGACCATTTTCAATTTTTCAAAATGGAAAGCCATGCTCAACACATATACATAGATGATTTTATTCTAAGCACAATCAAACAGTGAAAGCAGGATAGTATTGTAAAGTGCACAAGTAAGTCATGTACATGTAAAAGCAATTAATCATATTATAGAAGCATATGCATATGTACACAACTCCCCCTCACATGATGCCATAGGGATGACAAATGCCAAGCTCTCCCCTCAAAATATGCTAGTATCTCTCGGATGCTTAGTGAGAGGGTGAGCTAAAAATTGTTTTGGAATCCAGCAACGCAAAACTTGAGAACCAGGCAAGGAAGTAGACTAACTATACATAGGATATGAACCATAAAAACATTGTGTGGTCTACCTACAAAGCGTGAACCTGGAAATCGACGAGGTCTCCCAACCTGTCGAGCATCAAAGCCTCTTACACGTGGTCTATCACCATATGAAGAATGTTGTACACCATGAGGGGCATACTCACTCACAAACCCATGGGGAGCCTCAAAATCAGAGCAAGAATGATAACCACAATCATGCAAATCAAGTGAAGAATAATCATAAAATTTCAAAGCATGAGCATGACGTTCATCTTTCATGCGACGATAGCAAAAACCAATCAAATGACCTACACGATGACAATAAGCGCAGTGAAAAACTTTCTTGGTTGTAGGTTTATAGATTTCTGGCGCAAACCTCACAGTTTTCCTAGGTTTTTTCTTGGAGTCTGTCTTGAGTGATGGAATGATTATCTTTTTAAGTAGGGTAGGATTTTTGGCTTTTTGAGGTGTGTCTAACTGGGCTCTCTCTTTCTCAAGGGTAGTAGGTAGAGTGAGGACAATTTGACTTGGGGTATTAGAGGAAGTTCTCTCATAACCTAACCCAAGAGCTAACCCTGCCCTGTCAATGCACATTTTTGTTTTGTCCAAAAGCAAATCCCTTTTCCCTTTCCCTTCAGTCCATTTGTCTACCATGGAAAGCAGATAATCATTCTCACACTTAAGTTTTTCTACTTGCTCTCTAGCAAAGCTGAGTTGGTCCTTAAGGGTGATGTCGGTGGGACACGTCGGCTGCACATCCTTAGAACACTCAGCACTCTCCAATCTAGCCATAAGCACATTGATATGCTTATCTCTCAAACTAATGCTTTCAATCAGTAAAGTGCAGTTTAAGCATTCATCGATGGCACAAGGACTAGATTCCACCACCAAAAGTTGCTTTTGAACATTTTCAAGTTTTTCAATGTTTTGAGCATGAATCAGACACAACTGAGCAAGTGCATCCATAACAATAAGACAAGACTCACATTCAGCAATTTCAGACTCGGACTTCAACAAAGCAAGTTTAGTAGAAAGAGATTCAATTTTAAGCTTTAGTTCCATTCGTTCTTTAGCAGCAAGTTTAAGCAATCTATCTTGTGAAATAATTGCATCATGTAATTCATCGTTTTGAACAAGTAATTGGTAATGTGATAGACTAACCTCAGATGAGTCAGGCTCATCGCTGTTGTACTTGTCATTGGTCATGAAGCAGAGGTTGTGGAAGTCCTTTGTCTTTTCCTTCTTTTCTTCAATCCTGTAAAATTCTTCTTCATCAGAGCTTGGCTCTTCACTCGAGGTGTTGTCGAGGTCGCTTAGTGCAGCCACAAAAGCTCTAGCCATCCTTTTTGACACTTTTCCTCTTTTTCCACAAAATCGATGATGAAGAGAAACTAATTCAAATGAAGAACAAAACTATCGGCACATACCAGTTTGTCGTTGTAGCGGATACGACAACTCAGCAGCACACTGTAGCGCAATTAGCAACAACAGCAGAGTTCTTCAGCGCATGAAGATGAATACCTTCAACTGGATTTGTCAGCAAGCGCTGTGGGAGTTCAGACAAAACCACAACGACGCATCTGTTTCTTCGGGCAAAAGCAGTCGCACTGTAGACGTTCTAGCGTAGGAAATATTTCTTCGGATGAACAACATGGTCAGCAAAAAGCAATTTGGCTTTTGTGTTTGATCGAAATATTTGGCTAAAAAAAATTCTGGTTCAATCGCCCTCATGTCCGGCCAACAGGAGGGGATATTTATATCCACCAGCTCCGAATGTTCTAGAAGGCCAAAATGCAATCAGCCCCCTAGACTTTTCCTAATTACAAGTTCTGAAAACTGAAATTTGAATAAACCCTATTACTAAAAACAAAAATTACACTTGACACCTTTGACACTTTTTTAGTATATTTTCACAATATACATTCCAAAAATACACTAAAAATACAAAGTATGACACTAAAAATTTAAACTCACACTTTGACACTATTTTATTGAAAAAGTTAAAAACATTAAATGTTCCGATGTTTTTTAGCGAAAGCCGACAAAGCCTCTCCCAATCGTCGACGCCCATCATCAGTCCGCGATCTCAACCGCCAACAAGTCTCTCCCGCTCTCGATCCCTCGAGCCGCCTTGTCACTTACACTGGCTTCCCTTTCACTGACTCGAATGATGTTTCGTCTCGATCAATCTCCAACTCGACGTCTTGTTTGACCTCCATGCGTACTCCTGATGAGTACACTCTCGACTTCGACTGGCACCCTTGACCATCTAGCATTAGACTCCCCATCTAACCCTGATCTTGTGCCATGGACAGTTGACGAGTAAATCCAGCCTACACACATGAGACAAACATAGACACACACCCCAACTCCAACACATTCTGACTCAACTCGTGAATCCAACCTGTCAATCACTCATCATTCCTTTGAACACTAGTGACACAGCTCACTATGTTCCTCAATCTCTCCCTTGATGAGTGCATTGACAACACAAGATCCAAACCAAAGTAAAAGAGATGTTCAACATACAAGTGACCATGAAAAGCTCTAAAATGAGCAAAAATGAGAAAACATGTCACTTGCCAAATGATAAAGCAACAAAAAGCTCCAAAAAAAATCGCTCAAAGGATCACTAATTCATCAAGAACCTCCAAGTCCAAAGCACTCTCCCCCTTTGGCAATGCAGACATCAGGATAGCCCCATGAGTCAAGAGAGTAAAGTGACCATGCAATGCTTCTAGAATATGAAAAAGTCCAATTACAGCACAAAACCTTCATGTGACTCACAATCTGTCTTGACTAAACTGCATGGCAAGCTTTGAATGATCATAATCTAAATATCAGTATGAGCAATCAATTTGAAGTTTCAAGTAAACAAAAGCATCACTACCAGACTGGTGAACTAGACATGGCAAGGTAAGAAGTACAAAAAGCTAGTCACAAACAAACTCGAAAAGCACATCCCACTACTAGGAGCTGCAACAAACTTGACATGCGAGAAAACCTTCGTCAGTGAAGCTTGCCAACATCGAACCCTTCGCCGCAACAATGGAGATCCCGATGTCTTCGAGATGACGAAGGACTCCAATCCTGGCTACTTGCCTAGAGATTTCTCCATAGCGAATACTAGAACCCTTCATCATCTTAGTAGCCACTTGGATCATCTTGAGCTTGTGGTCGAGAGGCTCATTCGCCGCAGTTGAGGAAGATGGGCACACCATTCCAAAATATTCCAGAACACCCCGGAGGATGTCCATGGTTTGATCAGCCGCCTCACTATGACTCGTCTCGGCCCTTGTCTTCTCGGTAGTGATGGCGGAGAGTTCAGTTGTCTTTGTCATTATGTAATTCTTTTGAGATAGTGCTTGCTGAAGCATCTGTTGGAGCTGCACGAGTTTAGCCCCGGAAGACATCTCTGTTGCCCGAAGCTTATCAACTTTAGCCCTTAGCACCATTCCCTCCGCTTGGAGCTCCTTAATCGAAGATGTTAGGCCGACTTGAGCATGCTGCTCCGTTCAGAGCGCTTCCTCCGCTATGGCCTTCATCCTCTGTTCTTCAAGGAGTTCTTCCACCAATCGTAGTGTAATAGCCCAAATTTAAAAATAAAATAAAAATGAGGGAAATAAATTTTCTAAATTTAAAATGAATTAATTATTTAGAGTAAAGGTTAAAAGAACCCAATTAAAGCAAAACAGGGAGAAATATTCAAAATTTGAACCTGAAAAATTTATGATGGAAACTAGAGGCCAAGAAATATTTTTGAGAATTTTTACAAAATTTTAGCAACAGTATTTCAAGCTCTAAATAAATATATGAATTTATGGAATTATTTTAATCAGAAAAACAATTTACATTCCTTTTGGGACGTAAACCCCCAAACCACACTAGCGCGGCCTAGTCCAGCAACCAAGCCACTACCAGGTGGGACCGCCCTGTCGGCGCGCCCGCCCTCTCTCTCCCTCACACCGCGCCCCGTCTGGCCCACTTGGCAGCCTCTCGCGCTCCCCCCTCTCGCCGTTGACCGCCCGGGCCCGCTTGTCGGTGCCTTTCCCTTTCTCGTTCGCCCGCTCACAGGTGGGGGCCACCTGTCGGGTCTTTCTTCCCCGATGGAAGGAGGGATCCCCTTCCATACCGGTGCCCCCCTGCCATTTTTTTCGCTGTCGGCCGCCAAATCCCGCCGAACCGACCCCGGATTTGCACCCCCCACTCCCCGGTGATCCCTTTCCTTCTTTTTCCCGAGGAAATCAAACCCCAAATCAGCCGGCAGCACATGGAAGGTAAGCTCACCGGAGAGGGAAGGAAAGCGTGGGGTTTCCCTCGGTTCCCTTCCAATTGAACGCCGGTGAGCTCCTATAAAAGGCCACCGCCCTCGCCACACTCTACCACGCCACCAGAGCCCAAGTCCTCGTAATCCCGAAGGCCGCCACCCTCTTTTCTCAATTTTTCCCCTATTTCCCCTCCGGCAACCCCTCGCCGGTGCCTCGAGCCACCGCCACCCTCACCGTCGACACCGCTAGGACCGCCGTTGCCTCCTCTCCCTCAGCCTCGCCACCGTTCGGGTTCCCCGCCACCAGATCACCGCGTCGTCGTCGAACCTGAGGATATCACTGCCCCCTTCTCACCGCCGACCGCCGCCACTGCCCCGTCATCATCGCCGCCGGTATGCCTGGGTCCCCCGTGTGCCCCACATTCCATTTTTGTCCTTAGTCGCGCCTTTAGAACTCGTCGTCGCCGGGAATCCGTCGTCGTTGCATCGCCGGAGTTGGGAACGAAGGGGGTACTTACCCCTTCGCCGCATGCCATGCTGGATGAGACCACGGCCGCCTGATCTGCAGTGCACGGTTAGGATTAAATCCCTGATTCGAGCGCCCACATGCGTTTGACCCGCAGTTGACCGGTATCGCTGGATCCCAGCCGTTGATCACCACTTAAACGCCTCGCCCCGCCGTGAACCGTTGGATCTGAAGCCAACGGTCCAGATCAAGCCAAACCACGTGCACAGTGCGCGGGTCCATGGTGGGCCTGGCTCACTGTGGACCCAAGCCTGTTTTAGTTTAAATAAAATTTCAGAAATTTGTTTAAACTTTAAAAATTCATAACTTGCTCAATTTAACTCCAAATTTGACCATTTCAATTCTGGAAAATTTGTCTTTGTATTCTCTACACTTTTATGCAATAAAAACAGTATGTTTATTTGGCACAAAATATTCTTATTAAATAATAAATAAAAATCCCCTTTAGGATTTAATTTATATTTCATTAAAAAAATTCAGAAGACCCTTTAAAAATTCATATATTAATTTCAAAGGACATAATGACTCCATTTCACTGTTTTTAATGCAATAAAAATGGTAGGGTTATTTTGTACACTTTTATTCACCATTAAATAGGAAAGTAAAGACCCCTTAGGGTAAAGTGCTTAATACAATGTATAAAATTCAGAAACCTCTTTAAAAACCAATCTTAAATGATTAGGTAATAATCTCATAGAATTTAAGGCTCCCTTCCCTTTAATTAATAAAACTAAAACATGTATGTTGTATTGGTGATTTTGGATTGTTTATTGAATGTCGTGTTTATTTCTTTTCGTATCGGAAGACTACTACGCCGTCGGAGATCTGGAGTCTTACCCCGAGATTCCACCTTCACCGTTTGCGGATCAAGGCAAGTCACAACCCCCATTTTGATCATCATTGAGCCCATGTTTTAACAACTTATCGCTATAACTCATAGGATAATATTGCATTAGTCTAATCTCAAGCCCTACAAATTATATTTATTAGATCCCCGTACTTGTGTGCAAACCCAAGCCATGCTTATTGAGCCTAAACTCCTTGTCACTCTACAATATTATATTAGCTAGTGTCCAATGTACCGACACAACTACTATAGGATAAAAGAATGAGTCATAGATAGATGGATTCTGCTATATGTTTTCCCCGTTATTCTCCTTTCTGGATTCTGTTAGAGTTGGCTATGTTATAAGTATTGTGGGTTCCGGTTGCAAGCTCAGGAATTGTTTGGTCGCACCCAGGCCACTATAAGGACCGGTCTGCGGGATCCGTTGCACAACACTTCCGTACTAACCACAAGTATAGTGGGTAAGTCCGAACTGGAGGTATGGATCGTACCAAATTGAAGCACCATAGTGGAGGGGGCAAGGGGCAACCTGCGGGTGACTTGTACCGACGAGGCTCAACGGGGGTATGGTGTGGCCCAAAGTGACTAGGGAACCATATGAAACCTATAAGAGGGATGTTATCGAATTGGTGCGTTCCATGCTGCATGTTTTGGCACGAGCTTCTCGTGACATGAGTCATTTAACACACTATGGTGTGCGGGAAACAAGTGCATTGTGGGTACAGTAGTACACCTCTGATTAGAGTTAAATCTTTTCGAAAAGTCGAGCCCACGGTCAATGGCGGGTTGTGTGACCTCTCGCAGTTAGTTTACTAATATGTGAATGTATGTGTCATTCATGGCATGTAAGGACTGTTGAGCAAGGGTGGGCTGACTGTACCCATCGAGTTAGAAGATGATGCATGAACTCATGTTTACTTTTCTGCAAATAATAAATTGATTACATTAATTGCTTTACAAATATGCTTTTCCGCAAAAGTAAGCCACTACCTTCCTTGTTATTACCTTGCATTATAATTGTATTTGGTGGCTTGCTGAGTACGATTGTACTCACCCCCGTTGACTTACACCACCAGAGGCAGTCTACTACGAGGAGGGTGACGGTCTGGAGAAGCGACCCAGTCAAGGCATGAGATTGGAAGAAGACGTTCATTTAGAGGATTTATTTTATTAGTTTCACTTTTATTTAACTCTTTTGTAATAATATGGTCTACGAACCATGATTGATTGGCGTATTGTACGCAGTGGTGTGATGAACGTCTTGTATTTATTGATTTTCTATGGAATTTCAATAAATTCCCGGTTTTATTAAATCAGGGCGTTACAAGATGGTATCAGAGCCGACTTGACTGTAGGAAGCCAAACAGACGTGACCCTAGGACTTATATTAATCGTATTTTCCTACAAAATTACTTACTACCTCATCTTCTAGGGTTTTTACAAAAAATTCTCTCTTTTGTAGATGCCAGTTCATACCATGAGTGGGACTCTCCGCGATGAGGCTGGTTTCATCCGCGAGCTTCGCATGCTCGTCGACTTCCTCGGATTCGAGCATGAGCCCGCGTTCCACGAGATCTTTTCCGATGTGAACGAGAGCTACTGTGAGGTCACGGTTGTCATCCATCCCTCCACCACGTAGCCTGCGTTCTACACCCATGGAGTCGGAGGACCTTCCTTCGTGGTGGCCAGTCAGCGCGCTGCTCTTCAGGCCCTCTCAGAGCTGTGGTTGGTCTACGATGGCCAACTCCTCGACACTACCTACCACTTCATGCCCATGCGCACCCCAAGGAGCCATCGCAGCATCTACGCTAGCACACTCTCCGTGCGCAAACTCCGCCATCGCCCGCACCATGCAACTCTAGGAAGCCATGGACAATCTTCACACGGAGGCAGTCCTCGACGCAAATAGCCAGCACGACACCATCGACCATTACCATCACTCGTCGGAGAGCTTGAATTGCGAGAATGCAGATCTCCGCCGCCAGGTTCAGTAGGGGCACCACTTGGCCACCGAGGTAGAAGAGTTGAGGCGTCAGAACGAGCTTCTACGCCAGGGCGTCGCCGCCACCGCACAGCTACGTCGTCAGATCGAGGAGCTCCAGAAGGATCTCGAGGAGGTCGCTCCCCTTCCACCGCGCAAGCGGAAGACCCTTAGGACCCCTTCGGCCAGGCCCAAGAGGATCTCCCGCAGTGACCCTCCAGCCAGGCCCTCCAGCTCCACCACCCCTGCACCGAGCCTCTCCACCGAGCCAGTGATCGAGTCCTCCCTCGAGTTGCCTTAGACGTAGTTTATAGTTGTTTGTTTCTATTTGATTGTTTTGCTTGTAGTGCCGCTCATGTCAGAATATAATACATGAGTGCAAAATTTAATAAGAGACTTAAAATAAAAGATGTAAGCATCTAGGTCAAAACATTCATTTTGGGCAATAAAAGATTCCCCTTAAATATTTGCACTTCCTTTTGAACCCTTCAAACTCAGGATGGCCAATAACCAAGGATCTGATGCCCGGCGTGATGGAAGCGATTCGGGTAACTTGCCTCAGTGGGGAGCAACTGGCCAACGGCAGGTCCTCGTTGCCAATCATCCCAGACTAGCTGAGATGATGGCAAACCAAAACCAGCTGATCGCCACCCTGCTTACCCAGATGCAGCAACAACAAAGCAAAATGCAAGAGCAACAGGTGTAGTTGTTTTTTCTCCAACAACAGCAACCCGAGCCTCCTCTCCGTCCAGCCGTCCATGCACCGGCACCAGTCTCTCAACTTTTAGAGTTTCTGCGTGTCCGGCCTCCAATATTCTCCAGCACCACCAACCCAATGGAGGCAGGAGACTGGCTGAGGACCATCGGCAAGAAGCTAGACCTTCTGCCTTGTTCCGAGCAGGAGCGAGTGGCATTTTCCGCTCACCAGCTCCAAGGACCCGCCACGGAGTGGTGGGACAATTTCCGCAAGACTCTGCCCGAGGGCCATGAAATTTCATGGGCTGAGTTCACCACCGCTTTCCGCGCTGCCCATCTCCCAGATGGCGTGGTAGCCCAGAAGCAGCAGGAATTCCGGGGCCTACATCAAGGGAGCAGAACCGTTACGGAGTACCTGCACGAATTCAACCGGTTGGCCCGGTATGCACCAGAGGAAGTGCGCACGGACGCAGCCTACCAATCCAAGTTTCTTCGGGGACTGAAGGACGAGCTCTCCCTTCAATTGGTCTCCGGGGACTTTGCCAACTTCCAAAAGTTGGTAAATAAAGCTATCATTCAGGAAACCGAACAAAACAAGGTGGACCTTAAGAAGCGAAGAATGATCGCCTACCGTCAGCAGCAAGGAATCGTGCAGAAGCCGCGCTCAGTGATCACTCCTCAAGCCCCAACCCCGGTCGAGCCACGGACCACCCTTAGGGTGTGTTTGGTTGAGCTGTGACTGTGGGAAAAAAGCTGCTGTGGGCTGTGGGCTGTGGAAAAGCTGCTGTGGGAAGTTAGCTGTGAGAAAGCTGAAAGTCGTTTGGCTGAAACAGCTGTGAACAAGCTGCTTTGAGTTGTGAGCTGTGTAAAAATTCAATTTATGAAATTTTGTATGGATGTATGAAATTTGAAATGTCAATTTATACAATTTTGTATGGTTGTATGAAATTTGAAATGTTAATTTATGAAATTTTATATGGTTGTATCAAATTTGAAATGTTAATTTATGAAATTTTGTATGGTATGAAATTTGAAATGTCAATTTATGAAATTTTGTATGGTTGTAATAAATTTGAAATGTCAATTTATGAAATTTTGTATGGTTGTATGAAATTTGAAATGTTAATTTATGAAATTTTGTATGGTTGTATGAAATTTGAAATGTCAATTTATGAAATTTTGTATGGTTGTATGAAATTTGAAATTTCAATTTATAGAATTTTGTATGGTTGTATGAAATTTGAAATGTCAATTTATGAAATTTTGTATGGTTGCGAAGCCAAAAGCCAAAAGCCGCAAAAAGCAGGTCTGGAGGAGCTTTCACATTTACACTGCACCAAAAGCTGCTTTTACTAAAAGCCGCCGGGTAGAAATATACCCTTTGGTTTGGCTTTTGGCTTCCAGGAAGCAAAAGCTGCTTCCGGAAGCCAAACCAAAGGGACCCTTAGAGGGCCAAGCTCAGGCGTCCCACCCCAAGCACCGCCGACCGGAAGAGATCCAGTGCAAGCTACCGGATACAAGAGGGACAGTAATGGAAACCCAATAATGCGCTTTAACTGTCACCAAGCGGGTCACTTATCCAACATGTGCCCCTACCCCAAGCAGGCATCATCCTCCGATCCAAGCCCGGTGGGACGTACTCAAGTCCATCACATCTCCGCTCAAGAGGTCCAAGGTACGTCAGAAGACCAGTTCATTGTGACCCCAACCAACCTAGTTCCGGAGAACACTCTTCCTATTTATGAAGCATCACCTTCTCCTAGTCTGGAACAACAGTAGAACCCCGTCCCTTAATTTTCCCGAGGATTGCTTCGAATCTCGAGGACAAGATTCTTTGTAAGGACGATAGGATTGTAATAGCCCAAATTTAAAAATAAAATAAAAATGAGGGAAATAAATTTTCTGAATTTAAAATGAATTAATTATTTAGAGTAAAGGTTAAAAGAACCCAATTAAAGCAAAACAGGGAGAAATATTGAAAATTTGAACCTGAAAAATTTATGATAGAAACTAGAGGCCAAGAAATATTTTTGAGAATTTTTAGAAAATTTTAGCAACAGTATTTAAAGCTCTAAATAAATATATGAATTTATGGAATTATTTTAATCAGAAAAACAATTTACATTCCTTTTGGGCCGCAAACCCCCAATCCACCCTAGCCCGGCACAGTCCAGCAACCAGGCCACTGCCAGGTGGGACCGCCCTGTCGGTGCACCCGCCCTCTCTCTCCCTCGCACCGCGCCCCATCTAGCCCACTTGGCAGCCTCTCGCGCTCCCCCCTCCCACCGCTGACCGCCTGGGCCCACTTGTCGGTGCCTTTCCCTTTCTCGTTCGCCTGCCGAAAGGTGGGGCCACCTGTTGGGTCTTTCTTCCCCGATGGAAGGAGGGATCCCCTTCCATACCGGTGACCCCCTGCCATTTTTTCACCGTCGGCCGCCAAATCCCACCGAACCGACCCTGGATTTGAACCCACCGCTCCCCGGTGATCCCTTTCCTTCTTTTTCCCGAGGAAATCAACCACCAAATCAGCCGGTAGTGCATGGAAGGTAAGCTCACCAGAGAGGGAAGGAAAGTGTGGGGTTTCCCTCAGTTCCCTTCCAATTGGACGCTGGCGAGCTCCTATAAAATGCCACCGCCCTCGCCACACTCTGCCATGCCGCCAGAGCCCAAGTCCTCATAATCCCGAAGGCTGCCACCCCGTTTTCTCGGTTTTTCCCTGTTTCCCCTCTAGCAGCCCCTCGTCGGTGCCTCGAGCCACCACCACCCTCACCATCGACACCGCCAGGACCACCGTTGCCTCCTCTCCCTCGGCCTCGCCTCCGTTCGGGTTCGCCGCCACCAGATCGCCGCACCGTCATCAAACCCGAGGATCTCGCCACCCCCTTCTCGCCGCCGACCGCCACCACTGCCCCGTCGCCATCGCTGCCGGTATGCCTGGGTCCCCCGTGTGCCCCCCTTTCCATTTTTGGCTTAGCCGTGCCTTTAGACCTCGCCGTCGCCAGGAATCCGTCGTCGTTGCGTCGCAGGAGTCGAGAACGAAGGGGGTACTTACCCCTTCGCCGCGTTCCATGCCGGACAAGACCACGGCCGCCTGATCTATAGCGCACGGTCAGAATTAAATCCTAGATTCGAGCGCCCAGATGCGTTTGACACACGGTTGACCAGTATCGCTGGATCCCAGTCGTTGATCACCACTTAAACGCCCCACCCCGCTGCGAACCGTTGCATCTGGAGCCAACGGTCCAGATCGGGCCGGACCACGTGCACACTGCGCGGGTCCATGGTGGGCCTGGCTCACCGTGGACCCAAGCCTGTTTTAGTTTAAATAAAATTTCAGAAATTTGTTTAAACTTTAAAAATTCATAACTTGCTCAATTTAACTCCAAATTTGACCATTTCAATTCTGGAAAATTTGTCTTTGTATTCTCTGCACTTTTACGCAATAAAAACAGTATGTTTATTTGGAAAAAAATATTCTTATTAAATGATAAATAAAAATCCCCATTAGTATTTAATTTATATTTCATTAAAAATTTTCAGAAGACCCTTTAAAAATTCATATATTAATTTTAGAGGACATAATGACTCCATTTCACTGTTTTTAATGCAATAAAAATGGTAGGGTTATTTTGTACACTTTTATTCACCATTAAATAGGAAAGTAAAGACCCCTTAGGGTAAAGTGCTTAATACAATGTATAAAATTCAGAAACCTCTTTAAAAACCAATCTTAAATGATTAGGTAATAATCTCATAGAATTTAAGGCTCCCTTCCCTTTAATTAATAAAACCAAAACATGTATGTTGTATTGGTGATTATGGCTTGTTTATTGAATGTCGTGTTTATTTCTTTTCGTATCGGAAGACTGCAACGCCGTCGGAGATCCGGAGTCTTACCTCGAGATTCCACCTTCACCGTTTGAATCAAGGCAAGTCACAACCCCCATTTTGATCATCATTGACCCCATGTTTTAACAACTTATCACTATAACTCATAGGATAATATTGCATTAGTCTAATCTCAAGCCCTACAAATTATATTTATTAGATCCCCGTCCTTGTGTGCAAACCCAAGGCATGCTTATTGAGCCTAAACTCCTTGTCACTCTACAATATTATATTAGCTAGTGTCCAATGTACCGACACAACTGCTATAGGATAAAAGAATGAGTCATAGATAGATGGATTCTGCTATATGTTTTCCCTGTTATTCTCGTCTCTGGATTCTGTTGGAGTTGTCTATGTTATAGGTATTGTGGGTTCTGGGTGCAAGCTCGGGAATTGGTTGGTTGCACCCGGGTCACTATAAGGACCAATAAAACATGTATGTTGTATTGGTGATTATGGATTGTTTATTGAATGTCGTGTTTATTTCTTTTCGTATCGGAAGACTGCAATGCCGTCGGAGATCCGGAGTCTTACCTCGAGATTCCACCTTCACTGTTTGAATCAAGGCAAGTCACAACCCCCATTTTGATCATCATTGAGCCCATGTTTTAACAACTTGTCGCTATAACTCATAGGATAATATTGCATTAGTCTAATCTCAAGCCCTACAAATTATATTTATTAGATCCCCATCCTTGTGTGCAAACCCAAGGCATGCTTATTGAGCCTAAACTCCTTGTCACTCTACAATATTATATTAGCTAGTGTCCAATGTACCGACACAACTGCTATAGGATAAAAGAACGAGTCATAGATAGATGGATTCTGCTATATGTTTTCCCTGTTATTCTCGTCTCTGGATTCTGTTGGAGTTGGCTATGTTATAGGTATTGTGGGTTCTGGGTGCAAGCTCGGGAATTGGTTGGTCGCACCCGGGTCACTATAAGGACCGGTCTGCGGGATCCATTGCAAAGCACTTCCGGGAGTAGGAGCTTGAGTTAGAGCTTTCTTCATTTGAGTCCCACTCTTCAATGAAAGCTTCAAATTTTCTTATGCCTTTCTTGAGCTTTTTCAAAAACTTCTTCTTTCCACTCTTTTTCTATTTTGGGGCCTTCTTTTCTTCATTCTCCTTTGTGGGACAATTTGATGCAAAATGTCCCTTCTCACCACACTCAAAACATGTCAAATCTTGAATGTTCTTTATTATGATGATCTCCTTTCCCTTTTTCTATAAGATTTTGAATTTGATGTTTTCTCTTTTCCTCTTTTTCTTGCCATGAGATCATTGAACCTTTTAGTGATGAGTGCAAGCTTTTGTTCGGTGTTATTTCCTTCATCACTATCGGTTTGGTGTGGCTTTGCCTTTTACTCAACCTCAGCCTTGAGGGCTATGTTATTTCTTTTAGAGGATGAAATTTCCTCTAATTCTTGCTCTTTGTCTTGTATAGCTCATTTTTATTGATCTTTCCCAACAAATCAGCCAACGTCATTGTTGATAGATTCAAGTTGATAAGAAGTGTAACCAATGTATCAAATTTCTCCGTTAGAGCTATAAGTATCTTGTGAACCACTTCCAAGTCTGTATAGTTTGCACCAAGTCCCTTGAGCTCATTTACTATCACATTGAGCCGACCATACATGTTGTTGACGGTCTGATCCGGCAGCATGGTAAATGACTCATATTGAATTTTGAGAAAATGAAGCTTGGAATTCTCGAGCTCACTTGTTCCATCATGTATATCACTGAGCTTTGTCCATGTCTCATAGGCGGTATCAAGGTTGCTCTCACGCCCTGATTTATCAAATCGGAACATTATTGAATTTTCAAAGAAAAACAATAATACAAGAGGTTCATCATGCGACAACGTACATACGGCAAACATTCGTGGTACGCAGACCACATTATTACAAAAGATTAAGAATAAAATAAACAATAAAAAGCATGACGAACGCCCTCTTCAAGATATTCCTCTTGAATAGGTCGCTACTCTAGACCATCTTCCTTGTAGTAGGCTTCCTCTGAATGGTGTGTCCAATGGGTATGAGTACAAAAAGTACTCAACAAGCCACCGCAAATGCAATAGTAATGTAAGGTAATAACAAAGGAGGGATAATGGCTAGAAGTTCATAAAAGTACATTTTTCAGTTATTGCATTTAATGTAGTCAAATTTAATCATGCGAAATAATAAACATGAACATCATAATACCATCTAACTCGAGGAGTACGTTTTCCCTCCTCGCACAACGGTCCTTACATGTTAAATCATCATGCACATTCATTTAAAAGTAAACTAATTGTGGGATGTCACGCAAATCGCCCTTGACCGTGGGCTTGGCTTTTCGAAAAGATGTGTGACTCTGATCAGAGGTGTACTACTGTACCCACAAGGCACGCACTCATCCCATACACCAAAGTGTAACGAGATGACCCATACCACGGGAACTCGTCCCAAAACCTCAGGATGAAATGCTCCAAGTGATAACCACCCGCTCTAGGTTTCGCCGGCGAGCCGGGCCGCATCCTGGCTAACGTCGCACCCCCTTTTGCGCCACGTCGGTACAAGCCACCCGCAAGTGCTGCTTGACCCATCTCCAAGTGGTGGCCTCGGTTTGGAACACTCCATACCTTAGTTAGGACTTACCCACTAGACTTGTGGTTAGTACGGAAGTGTATTGCAACGGATCCCACAGACCGGTCCTTATAGTGCCCCAGGTGCTACCGACCAATGCCCTAGCTTGCACCCGGAACCCACCATGCATACACTCACAACCAAAACTCTATCACCAACAGCATTCTAGAGAAGAGAATAACGGGGACCATATAGAAGATTCCAATCGCTACGACTCATTTTTAATCCTATAGCAATCATGTCGATACATTGGACACAAGCTAATAGTACTAATAATATGGTGACAACGAGTTTAGGCTAGATAGCATGGCTTGGGTTGCACATCAAGGTCGACGGATCCTAGTAAATATATTGTAGGGGTTTCATTTGACTAATGCATGTATATCCTATGTGTTTTAGCGATAGTTTAGTAAAACATGGGTTCAATATGCTCAAAAGATTGGTTTGGTGACTTGCCTTGCTCAGCGAAAGGAGAGGGAGGAACTTCGGGAAAGTATTCCGGCTCCTCGGCGACGTCGTAGTCTTTTCAACAAAAGTAATAAACATAACATTCAATAAACATTCCAAAATCACACAATAAGCATACGGGTTTTCATTAGGTTTAAATTAAGAAAAATAAGTTATTAAGTTTCTGAAAATTATTATATGAATTTTTAATATGGGCTTTTGATGGAGTTAGAGATTTCTAAAAAGGAAATAAAAATGTTAACTAATGTATTTTAAACTTCCAATTGATTTAAAATAAAAGGTTCAGAATAAACCTAGTGTTTCCATCATACTAATGTGAAAAGAATAAAAGATAAATTTTTCCAAAGGTGAAATGGACAATTTTGAGTTTACCCTAAAGTGCATTTGAATACTTTATTAAACAAAATAAAATACTCAATATAAACCTACTCTTTTTATTGCATTAACATGTAGAGAATAAAATTATAAATTTTCTGGAATTGAAATGGTAATTTTTGGAGTTAAAATGCACAAGATATGAATTTTATAAGTTTAAAACTATTTCTAGGAATTAATTTAAATCCAAAAATAGGCGTCGGTCCACGACGAACCGGGTTCACCGTGAACCCGCGCACTGTGCGCGTGCGCCGGATCCAGACCCACCATTGGATCGCGATCGGGCGGCCATAGACGAGGCGGGGGTTTTAAATGAAAATGGACGCGCGAGATTACATGATACCCCCTCGCAGTGATCCAACGGATCCGATTAAATCGGCCACGTGGTACCAATTACACCGTTCGATCGCAAACGCACGGTCGCGATCGAATCCAACATGGCACGGGTACTTTACCCATGCCGGTCATCTTCTCTGGTGACGGCCAGCAGGCCAGGGGCCACGGCGAGCGACGGTGAGGGATCCTAAGGGCTAAAACGGAAGGAGGGGACTACGGGGATCACGAGGGTACCGTTGGCGGGACGAATGGTTGTCGGAGCGTGGCCGGTGACGAGTGGAGGCGGCGAAGACGTTCGGGTCCTCGTCGGCGATGGCGATCCGGTGGGGTTCATCGACGTCGAAGTGGTGGCCGAGGTCAGGGAGGTTACGACGGTTACGATGGTGCGGTCTTCTAGGACGGAGGGGGACTCCGACGATGGTGAGCAGTGACTGGAGGAGGGGCGGCGGAGTGGCATTTAAGGGAGCATCTCGGGCGTTCTGTTCAGTCTAAGTGCGAATGGGCGTGCGGACTAGACGCGGTGGAGGCGTAGGGTTTAAATAGGGGCACTGGCAGGGGCAGAGGGGGCGCAATCGGGGGAGACCGGAGTTGTTGGGGGGAAATTTTCCATCCTCAGGGTTATTGCAGTAACAGGACAAAGGCAGGCGATTGAATCAAAGGTTTCCAGCATGCATCTTCGGAGATGCATTGAGTCAAGTTCGAAGTATGATGATAGACTCTAGTTCGGAGTATATCTTCTAACTTGGACTCTTCTGAGAGCTTCTTTGCTAGCTAAGATGGAAGACTTATCTTCTTTCTCATTAGATTAGTCTTTTACCATTTTAGCCCTATTAAGGGTACCGAATAGTTTCCACTATGTCGGTTGTAATAGAGGGGTAAAAGGGTCTTTTCCTTAATGTTTGGGCCTATAAATACCCCCCGTTTTACCCTGTAATAGGGACTGAATACAAGTTATTCAATACACACTTTCGAACTATTTTAAGCTATTATCCTTTCGGAGGCTTGGAATAGTTTACTTCGCAAACACTTCGTTTGTTAGTTTCTAATCTTCAAAAACCTGTTAGCGTAATCTTTTACGCCAACAGTTGGCGCCGTCCGTGGGGAACCTAGTCCAAAAAACTTTGTTCTCTACCAAGTTCTTAAAGCATGCCTCCTAAGCGGAGTGCAGGTGGTAATCCTATTCGGAGGTCTCCTCGGACCTCCGGAGCAAGATCTTCAGACACAGTTGAGGTCGGA
Source organism: Zizania palustris (assembly GCA_019279435.1). Taxonomy (NCBI): domain Eukaryota; kingdom Viridiplantae; phylum Streptophyta; class Magnoliopsida; order Poales; family Poaceae; genus Zizania; species Zizania palustris. The sequence continues at coordinate 5,515,392 of JAAALK010000286.1, read as the reverse complement.
GGACCTTCGATGTTTCCTCCACCTCAAACTCCGGAAGGGATTCCCCTTCCTCAAGCATACGGATTTCCTCCGCCAACTCCATCTATACTTCGGCCAGCCGGAGTCCCTTTTCCACCTCAAGTTCCACTTCGAACCGATCCCTACAGTTCTCAAGACCCGGAAGATCCTTCCGGAGGATATGAAGACGGTCTTGGTGATATGGCTGCTCAAATGGCCAGTCTCCAAGCTGAAGTAGCAAGGTGGCAGCAAGAAGCCACGAATAGGCTTCGTTCTCAGGCCACCCCAGTCATCCCCGAAGTGCCCGAAGACGACGAACTTATTTATCCCGAAGCCCCGGAGAACGCTTCCTTCGACACCGAGTCTCCACTGCATCCTGAGTTGCAGAAAGTACGCTTCGACCCTAAGTTCAAAACTTCGAAGCTTTGCAAGTATGCCGGAGATGAAGATCTTGGAGAATTCGTCTGTTCTTATGCTTTAGCAATTGAAGCCAGTGGAGGAGTGCGGGACACTATGGAAAAATGTTTCCCCCTAGCTCTTCAAGGAGTGGCATTGCGATGGTTCTGGTCTCTGAAGCCAGGATCAATCAGTTCATGGGGGCAGTTGAAGAAGAAGTTCATGAGTAACTTTCAGGGTACCTTCGTACCCCCAATGTCAACAGGAAGTCTTTTCCAAGTGAAGCAGCTCCCTGGAGAGACCTTAAGACAGTATTTCAAGCGCTTCGCTCTTACGAAGTCGCAAATTCGAGGGTTAACTACATCTTCTGTAGTTGACGTAGCTCGAGAGTGAGTTATTCATCCAGGCCTCCTTGATAAACTTCACCGGAAAAGTATATCTTATGTTTCTCAGTTGATGTCTTATTTCGAAGAGTATGCAAGGTCAGAAGAGGGATGGCTTCGAAGAACTGCTGCAACCCCATCAATACTGCAAGAAGTTAAATTAGAAGTGAAAACTTCAGCACAGCCGCAAGGGCCTAGCTTCGAAGCTCAGCATGACAGGCATCGGGGGCAAAAGCATCCTCGTTCAGAAGTTCTGAACATTGCACCCCCGCAGAAGTTTGCCCAAAGGACTCTGCAACCTTCAGGAAGCAAGACCAGCGGCTGGAGGCCACCAGGGAAACTGGCTGGCAAAGGCCAGACCTTTTTCTGCTATATCCATGGTGAAAACCGGAGTCACGCAACTGATGCGTGCAAGTCTATACTTGCTCTGAGAGGAGAGTATTTGGAAAGAACTTAGGGTCGAGGCACTACTGACCGAGTTTTGGCTGAAGTGCGTCCGGAGCCTGCCCAGGCTGTGGCACGAATAGAGAACTTCGATCTGACAAGACGCCCTTCGGTGGTCAATGTTATGCCACCTCCGAAGCAAGAAGAAGGGCAAGATCGAGGAAAAAGAGTAGTCCTCCCCATCTCCGGAGGAGGGACCCTCGGAAGTATGTCAAAGAGGCAGAGAAGAGAATATGTTAGAGAAGTGGGCCATATTGGAACCTCTTCATCTGCAGCTGCTATGCCCGAATGGTCCCATGTGCCAATATCTTTTTCCGCAGATGATGCAGCTGGTATAAAATTTCCACATGTAGACCCACTTGTCATCACTACCGACATAGCAGGAACTGAGGTTCGAAGAGTGCTAATTGATGGAGGGAGTTCAGCGGATATTATTTTTGTCCAAGCCTTTGATCAACTCTGCATCTCCAGAAAGCATCTTCTCCCGGCAGCCCGTCCTTTGCAAGGCTTTGTAGGACCCCCTCTTGATGCCCTCAGCTAAATTGGCCTGGAAGTTACTTTCGGAGAGGTGCCACTGGCCAGGACAGAGGAAGTGATCTTCGATGTTGTAGATGCTCCATATGCATACAATGTCATCTTCGGAAGAGGCATGTTAAATCAATTCGGAGCTGTGGCACATCATAATTACTTATGTATGAAGATGCCCACACAGGCAGGAGTGCTCACTGTTTTCGGAGATCAGGCCATTGCGCGAAGAGCGGAGTATGGTCATGGCCCTCCTCTTGACCCGAGACAAGTGAACAGTGTGCAAGATAATCCGGAAGATTTTTCTGCTCCTAGCGAATCTTCGAAGAAATCCTTCCCAAGAACAAGTCCCAAAGGATAGATTGCAACGAAGGTTATTGTCAAATATAGCAAGGAATATTCATTTCAATTTGGTAAAGACTTGCCTCCAGAAGTTGCTACTTCCTTAGAGAAAGTAGTTGAGGAGAATTTGGTAAAGGCTCGGCCTGTTCGGCAAGGACTCCGGAAGTTGTCTACGGAGAGAGCTATCCTTGCTAAAGACGAAGTGGAGAAGTTGCTGAAGGCTGGGATTATCAGAGAAGTGGCTCATACGGAGTGGTTAGCCAACCCAGTCTTCGTTAAGAAGAAATCTTCCGGGAAGTGGCGCATGTGTATTGATTTTACATCCCTGAGTAAAGCATGCCCCCGCGACCCCTACCCCATGCCCCGAATTGATCAATTGGTCCACTCCACCGCCGGTTCAGAGTTATTAAGCTTCCTCGACGCGTATTCCAGCTATCATCAAATCTGGTTAAAGCGCGAAGATGAAATCAAGACAAGCTTCGTAACTCCTTTAGGAGTCTTTTGTTATGTAAGAATGCCCTTTGGCTTAAGAAATGCCAGGGCTACTTTTTCGAGGTTAATTGCTAAGGCTCTAGGTCATCAATTAGGTCGCAATTTAGAGGCCTATACGAATGATATTGTAATAAAGAGTGCTTTAAAGCACCAACATAGCCTAGACTTAGCAGAAACATTCAATAGCCTTCGGGCATGTGGCATTCGTCTTAACCCCGAAAAATGTATCTTTGAGGCGTAGGCTGGAAAATTGTTAGGGTATCTAGTTTCAAGCAGAGGGATCGAAGCTAGCCCCACTCAGATAACTGCGTTGCAGAGGATGGCTCCTCTAGAGAATTTAAAGCAAGTGCAAAAGTTGACCAGTCGTCTTGCAGCACTTAGCATATTCCTGGCAAGGTCTGCGGAGAAAAGTTTACCCATTTTCAAAGCATTGAAAGGGTCCGAAGATTTTGCATGGACACCGGAGTGTCAAAAGAGCTTCGAAGATATTAAGAATTATCTCAGTAACCTTGCTACACTCACGGTTCCTGTTGCGGACGAAACCCTACTCCTCTACCTTGCAGCTACTGGCTCTGCTGTCAGTGCAGTCCTTGTCAGAGAGGTTGATTTCAATGGGAAGTTGGTACAGAATCCAGTTTATTTTGTATCTGAAGCATTGTCCGGAGCAAAAACAAGATACTCCGAGCTTGAGAAATTCACTTATGCTCTGATAATGGCTTCGAGGAAGTTAAGGCATTATTTCTTGGCACATAATGTAATTGTACCAACTTCGTATCCTTTGGGAGATATGCTCCGAAGTAAGGATTCCACTGGAAGAATTGGGAAGTAGGCTGTTGAGTTAGCACCCTTCGGCATATCCTTTGTGGCAAGAACAACAATTAAGTCGCAAGTGTTGGCGGACTTCGTGGCAGAGTGGACTCCCCCTGCAGCATGGGCTCCGGAGAAGCTAAGTGAAGGGATTTGGACTATTTACTCTGATGGAGCTTTCCAAGCATCTGGAGCAGGTGTCGGAGCCGTGATAATTTCGCCTTCGGGGCAAAAGGCAATGTACTCCGCAAGACTCAACTTTAAGTCTACTAATAATACAGCGGAGTATGAGGGAATTTTATTGGGATTTTGAAAGGCACGTGCTCTAGGGGCTACACGAGTTGTTATTAAAACAGATTCACATATTGTAGCAGGGCACGTAGACAAGAGTTTTCAAGTTCGACATCCACAGCTTGCAAAGTACTTAGAAGAAATCCGAAAGATCAAAGCAGCATTTAAAGGGATTTCCATTCGGAGTATACCTAGAGCGGAAAATATGCAAGCTGACGTCTTAGCAAAAGCTGCAGTCGGAGCTATGGACATACCCGAAGAAGCTTTTTATGAAGAACTCAGTACACCTTTGGTGCCACAAATTCCTGCTGCAGAAGTCCTTTGCATTCCAAATACAGATTGGTGAAGTTCAATCATGGCATTGTTGCAAGGAGAAGCAAATATGTCCGAAGGGCCACAACTTTCGAGGTTAAAGCTTAGAACTCGGAATTATCACATAATCAATGGTATTTTATACAAGGCCGGAGTATGTTCCCCTCTGCTCCGATGTATATCTCAAGCCGAAGGTCAAGAAATTCTTCAAGAAATTCATGAAGGACTTTGCGGTAACCATCTGGCCCCTCGAGCTTTGGCAGGAAAAACACTTCGCCAGGGGCTTTATTGGCCTACAATAGTAGCTGATGCGGAGAGCTTGGTCCGCACTTGCCAAGGATGTCAGTGGATGGGACGAAGAAGTCATCGCCCACCAACAGCTCTTCAAGTCATTGCCCCAGTATGGCCCATGGCCAGATGGGGCATGGATCTTATTGGTCCCTTCCCAGCAGCAAAAGGAAATTTGAAGTTCGCAGTGGTAGCAATCGAATACTTTTCAAAGTGGGTCAAAGCAGAGCCCCTAACAACTATCACTTCGAATAATGTTCAAAAATTCTTCTGGAAGAATATTATATGCCAGTTCGGAGTGCCTCGGCAGCTGACAGTGGATAATGGAACACAGTTTGATGCATAACCCTTTAGGAAATTCTGTGAAGACCTAAGCATTCAACTATGTTTTACTGCAGTAAGACATCCTCAATCTAATGGAGTTGTTGAAAGAGCCATTGGTAATATCTTGTCAGGGCTGAATCGAAGAATAGTGGGATTGGCAAAAGGATTGTGGACCGAAGAGCTCCCAAAGATCCTATGGTCCATCCGGACAACTTAGACAAGGTCTATCGGCTTAACTCCTTTCAGACTATTATTCGGAGATGAAGCTATGACACCAACAGAGCTCAAAGGAGGATCACTTCGCAGCACCGAACCGGAAATAGAAGGAGAAAGACAAGCTTCGCTGGATTTAACAGAAGAGACAAGACTTCGAGCTGTGGCAAATTTGTCAAAGTATCTGCAGCAGACAAAGACTTGGTTCGACCTGAAGGTCAAGATTAATGAACTTAGGCAGGGTCATCTCGTTTTGCAAAGTATCATAGCACCAGGGAAATTAGGAAATAAATGGGAAGGTCCATACTTAATTGTTCGCTCAGGGCGTCCTGGTTCTTTTAAGTTAGCTAATTTGGAAGGTAAAGAGTTAGCGCATACATGGCATGCGGAACACCTAAAGCGATACTTCGCATAGGGGCTCCTTGTAATCATTTGTAAACACTTTCCGAATCAATAAAGCATATGGTTCAGATAATGCCTACCCCTCATAAACTTCCCACTTCCGAGTGGACGCACTGGAATAGTGGAGTTGACCGAGAGGGAAGTGTCATTAATTTGAATCATATTTTCGGACATCGGACCACTGGTCCGAAGTTTCCGACGTGGTGGGCTGACATAATCCGGAGTCCAAGCCTCTGGCTTGTAGGCATCCGTAAAAGAGCCCAAGACCACAGGATGCGGAGTCCAAGCCACCGGCTGGTAGACATCCGTAAAAAGAGTCCAAGGAGACCAAATGATGTGGAGTCCAAGCCACCGGCTTGTAGGCATCCGTAAAAAGAGTCCAAGGAGACCACTGCGAACTCCAAACCACTGGTTTGACAGAATTCACAAAAAGAGCCGAAGGAGGCCAAAACAAAACAGAGTTTGAGCCCATGAGCTTTGAATGTCTATTAAAAAAGTCCAAAGTGACAAATCATTTAGGACACTAAAGTGTCCGGAAAGTTGTCCAAAGTGATTTCTTTCAAAACATAAGGTACTAAGTTACCTATCTTCAGACTACAAATAGTCGAAGACATTTTATAAGATTTTAATCAATCTTTAAATTGCAGAGGGGCTCCGAACCCCCAAAATTGTACTCCTAAGTTTTTCTTTGCGCCTAACCATCTTTGAATATAGTTCGAAGTTGCTTACGCCCAAAGAGGGGCTGGTAAATAGGGAGACAATTTTAAATCGACATGTATTATTTGAACAAATATGATTACATCATGAAAAATCGGTATCTATACCAAGAAGGAATCGAAGAGCCCTTCGATTTATAGAGCTAAGGTTGGAACGACTAGTTCCAGAGCTGGGAGTTCTAACAACTTTGCGTTTAACTCTCCTACCTCCCTTCGAAGCTCTAAAGTCTTTCTACTCTTGTTGAAGCTCGGCCCAAGTTCGAAGTCGTTCGGGGCTCCTTTCCCAGCTTCCAAGTTCTTCAGGTTTTTTACCTTGAGCTTCATCTTCGTCTTCGGACCATGCAATGTCTTTGGAAGATGAAGTTTCCAAGTTAACTTCTTTTTCTTCCTCTTTAATATAAGACAGTATGTCTTTGCTTACTTCGGGCATAATCGCACCGGAGTTATCTCGAGGAATTAAAAATCGAGGGCACTTGTGAAGTTTTAAAATATCGAAGGTAGCCCATAGTAGGCGGAGTTCTTCGTTAACATCTAACACTTCAACATCTTCCATATGAGGCAAAGCCTAAAAACATGATAAGCAAATTTTCATTCATAAATGTACAAAGCATGATGCTTTACATAGTCGACGATCCTAAGATAAATCTAAACCTGCGGGTTTGGCGGAGGCTGGTTGTCGAAGCTTGTGACCGAGCTTTCTTCTAGCGTTGCCCTTCGTCGATCCAAGCCTTGATCACAGAGCAACCTTCAGCTCTCCATGAAGTTTGGAAAGGTAGGAGTAAGAAGCTGATTGTCGTCAAAGGTAATTGGAGCTGCCCCTGCGTTCGGAGTTATCGATATGCCCAGATCTTCGTAGTAACGAAGTATGTCGATAGCAACCACTTGTCCAGAGATTTCTCCATACCGAATGCCTGTTGTCTTCATTTGCTTCGCTGCTCCTTGGATCCTCTTCAGTCGTCGCAGCAGGGGGATGTTGTCATCTGAAGGAAGCATCCCAGTAGTACCAAAGTACTCTAGAACGCCTAGCAGTTGGTTCATGACCTCTGCAGCTACCTTCTCCGACTTCAGTTTGTCTTCGATTAAGGCATCCTTCGCCAAAGTTAATTCTCCTACCACTCCAGAGAGCCTAGCTGCCTCCGTAGCTAGAGAATTTTTCTAGTTGAGTAGGTGGCTAGCTTCCTTGGCAGCTTTGGCTTTTTCTTCTCGGAGCTTGACAAGCTCAGCTCCCTCCATGGCATGTTCTGCCCGCATCTTTTCTATTTCTGCCCGAAGCATGATTTGTTCTGCTTCGAGCTCCTTGTTCGTAGTTTCCAGGCTTTGTCTGGCCCTGCGCTCCGCTGAAACCATGTTGTCTAAGTGGGAAACCCGACCTTCGGAGATAGTAAGATTTCGCTGAAGAGTTGTATTTTCCTCTCGAAGGCGAAGGCTTCCACGTTCATTTGAAATGTTCGCAGCTCGGGCCAAGACTATTTGCTGCGAAGAGAAAAAACCAAGGTGAGAAATTATTTGTACATAAGTTCAATTTTGTTTTGCAGATACTTCGTACCTGGTATGTTGCACGCTCCATAGCAGCATTGAGCTCCGAACTCTCCGCCTCGCTCAAGATAGCTACCAAGTCTGTCTCCCCGACTTTGCGGCTAGCTCGATCCAAAGGCTCGAGCAAAGTCTGAAGCCCAGTTCTTCGCTCCAAGAAAGGAGCTATAAGAGGGAGCATAGATAGGGCCCTCTGGTCGTCTTCATTCGGCGAAGGTCCGGAGTGCTGAGTCATATCCTTTGGAACTCCGGCAGACTGCCCCCCTCCGTAGATTGGCTTCCGTCTGTCGATTCAGACGGAGTTGATCCTGAGCTCAGAGCTGGGAGGTGGTCCATCTTTCCTTTGCCTTTTCCAGGTCCCATTTGAGTGACTCCTGGAATTGACTCCGAAGTTGTCGAAGGCCCAGGAATCATATCTTCGGGACGGACCTCTTCCACGGGAGTAGATCCTGTCAAAACAAAGGTATTATACATTGTATAATTTCCCAGGAAAAAAGAACAAAAGAATTATGTGAAGTTTACCTCCGACGTCTTGGCGACGGGTGAGCATTGGACTGCTTGGCGGGTCGAAGGCTACTCCAAAGTCCTCGTCGGAGTCAACAGTCAAAACTTCGACTGTTGGAGCATCTTCGGGAGCGGCTGTCGTTGTTTCGCCTGGAATCAAAGTTGATTCTATAGCAATTTCGACTCCACTTTCGCTCACAGGGGCTCCATCTTGTGGTAAATTTTCTTGAGCAGCCGGAGTCCTCACTTGCTCAAGGTTGTCTTGAGACTCCGGCACGCTCGCAGCATCATCAATATTTGCATCTGTTTGGGCTGCATCTTTGTCGATTAGGTTAACAAGCATCCTGCCTTCATCCTCCGAGGAATCAGAGACCGAAGCTATTGGGCTTGAAGGCACATCAACTCTTGGCTTTCGAGCTACCTTCTTCAGCGGAGTCTTGGCAGAGCTCGAGGCCCCAACTTCGGCTTTTCTCTTTTTGGGCCCTTTCTCCGAAGGCACCCAATCCAGTCTGTGTACCATCTGGCATTGATGGCCTTGGCGGGAAACCGAAGAGCATACTCGTCTCGAAGCCTGAAGTTGATGCTTCCGAAGGCCACCACCATCTTTTCACCTCCGGGGCCTACGAAGGTTTTTGGTTGGCACGAAGCTCTGTGCAGTGCTGCGAAGATCTCAGCCCTTCCTTCGCAACCTTCGGATCGCAACGCCCATTCGAAGATGGCAAGACGTGCTGCTGCATTCGGAGAGAGCTGGGGGAGAGTAATCCAATACCTCAGCCAAGAAGTCAACTGCCGGAAGCCCTAAGCCAGCTTCAAAGAAGGCTTCGAACACAACCACTTCTCTGGGCCTTGGCGACAGAATGATTTCTTTCCCAGGTTTGCGAATCATGATCCCATAACTGATTTTGCCTTCTATTGCGGCCGCGAGCGATTCCCTCTTGCAGGTTGAAGGCCTCAATTGATAGGACTGATCCGTGTACTTTGTCGACGCCGGGAAGAGGTCATGAGGGTCAACATTTTGGGGATTTCTCCCCACCGCCGCCATTGCTGCCACTGCTGGTGTCGGAGTTTCCATCACCGATGTCGTAGCCGCCGCCGCTGCCACAGCCTACTGCCGAGCCAAGGCTGAAGCCGCTCCAGGAACCTAGAAACTGGTTTTCACCATAGGATCGCACGGGTTGCTTGAGGAGAAAAATGGAGGCTAAGGTTTGTCTGATGGCTTGTTTACACGAAAGTGGTGGAAAGGTACTCGAGAAGGGTCTGGGCCCTCTATTTATAGCCCAGACCATGATTTTTTACCGTTTGCATCTGCTGTTTCGCATTCTTAACCGTTACTTTGTTGCGGAGTTAACGCATCGCGTAACTTCCGTTAGAAGGAAAAAGCCAACGGCTATTTCTTCCAAGTCTAAAAAGGCTTTCGTACTTCTCGAGTTAGTTCTAAGATAGTTTGAATATAATTTTCTTAGAAGCTGATTCGAAGTTTTACATTTCCACGTATTTCGGAGATAGATTAAATCTGCTAACCCCTACGCATGATTATTTTTCTTGCGTATACAGCTCTCCTAACATTACAGATTTAACGGAGAAGCGTATTCGAGGGGCTACTGTTGGGGGAAAATTTTCCATCCTCAGGGTTATTGCAGTAACAGGACAAAGGCGGGCGATTGAATCAAAGGTTTCCAGCATGCATCTTCGAAGATGCATTGAGTCAAGTTCGAAGTATGATGATAGACTCTAGTTCGGAGTATATCTTCTAACTTGGACTCTTTTGAGAGCTTCTTTGCCAGCTAAGATGGAAGACTTATCTTCTTTCTCATTAGATTAGTCTTTTACCATTTTAGCCCTATTAAGGGTACCGAATAGTTTCCACTATGTCGGTTGTAATAGAGGGGTAAAAGGGTCTTTTCCTTAATGTTTGGGCCTATAAATACCCCCGTTTTACCCTGTAATAGTGATCGAATACAAGTTATTCAATACACACTTTCGAACTATTTTAAGCAATTATCCTTTCGGAGGCTTGGAATAGTTTACTTCGCAAACACTTCGTTTATTAGTTTCTAATCTTCATAAACATGTTAGCGTAATCTTTTACGCCAACAGGAGTAAACATGGTTTTAAACGCCGGTGAGCTCGGTTGCAAGGGGATTCACTAAACCTGGACACGATTCTGCCAAATTAAAAGGGGGAAACGATCGTCGGGGATCGGGCGACTTAACGTCGGGATCAATTTGAGGGGAGGGGGTCGGGGGCAGCGGATCCGAGGGGAGTTAGGGCTTCGGCCAGCGAGAGGGGGATTTGGGGGTGGATCTCGCGGAGACGACAGATCCGATAGGTGGGGGCCACCGAGCAGTGGGCACGGGTGCGACAATGGGCGGGGCTGACGGGTGGGGTCGGGTTCGGCTAGGAGTGGGGTGGCGCCGACAGGTGGGGTCGAGGTGGCGAGCGGGCGCGCGCGCGGAGGGAGAGGGCCACTGACCAGTGGGGTCTGCCTATCAGTGAGGGGTGCGGGGAGGGAGTGGGCTGGGTCGGCCAGGGGAGGGAGAAGAGGGGGAAGGGGCCCATTACTATTTAAAATGTTTTCCGAATAAATTTAATTGTTGAAATTGGATTAAAATATTTGGGCTACTTCCAAGGGTGATAAAAATTTGTAAAAATTCTCAAAAATATTTCTTGGCCTTGGGATCACATACAAAATTTTCTAGCCCCTGGTTTGGATGTTTTATCTAGGTTCTAGTTCAATTGATCTTAGAAGGGCATTAAAGGTATTTCAAAATAATTTATTTCCAGAAAAATATATTAAATGGTATTTTTATTTCTCTGAAAATTTGGGGTGTTACAAACCTATCCCCCTTACAAAGAATCTCGTCCTCGAGATTGGAACGTTACTCGAATAGCTCGGGGTATTGAGCTTTCAACTCGTCTTCTTTATCCCATGTGGCTTCTTCAACGGGGTGGTTGTCCCACTGAACCTTGCAGAAACGAACCACACGGCTCCTGGTTACTCTTTCCTTAGTTTCCAGAATCTTGACGGGTTTCTCAATTTAGGTCAAGTCCTCTTGGACGTTGAGCTGTTGGAGATAGGCCTGTTCGGTGGGCACACGGAGACACTTCTTCAGCTGAGAGACGTGGAACACGTCATGGACTCCTGCCAAGGATGGAGGTAGTTCTAGCTGATATGCCACTTATCCTTGCCATCGAAGGATCTAAAAAGGTCCGACATAGCGGGGTGCTAGCTTGCCTCTCATGTTGAACCTTTGAGTGCCACGGAGGGGAGTAACTCGGAGATAGACATAATCACCGTCCTCGAAGGTTAGGTCTCTCCGTCAGTTATCGGCATAGCTCTTTTGTCGGGACTGGGCTATCTTCAATCTATCCCTGATGATCTTGACTTTCTCTTCGGCCTCTCACAATATATCTGTCCCGAACAGCTGTGACTCTCCGGTCTAATCCCAAAGTAGTGGCGTTCTGCACTTACGCCCATAAAGTGCTTCAAACGGGGACATTTGCAGGCTAACTTGATAGTTGTTGTTGTAGGAGAACTCTGCATAAGGCAAGTTCTTATCCCACATTTTGCCAAAGTCTAGAGCGCAAGCTCTAAGCATATCCTCCAATATCTGGTTGACCCTTTCGGTTTGTCCATCGGTCTGTGGATGATAGGCGGTTCTAAAGTTCAGCCGGATGCCGAGTTCCTCTCGAAGGTTCTTCCAAAATTTAGAGGTAAACTGACTCCCACGGTCAGATACAATCTTCTTCGAAACTCCGTGCAGGCACACAATCTAGGTCATATACAACTCGGCCAGCTTGGCGACGGTGTAAGTTGTCTTGACGGGGATGAAGTGAGCCACTTTGGTGAGTCGGTCGACGATTACCCAAATAGAATCATGACCGGCTTGGGTCCTGGGTAGTCCTGTGATGAAGTCCATTCCTATCTCTTCCCACTTCCATTCGGGGACCATGAGGGGTTGTAACAGTCCGGCAGGTCTCTGGTGCTCTGCCTTGACTCGCCGGCATGTGTCGCACTTGGCCACATACTCAGCTATTTCCCTCTTCATGCTGACCCACCAATATTTCTCCTTTAGGTACTGATACATCTTTATACTCCCGGGATGTATGGAGTATAGAGTTTCATGGGCCTCTTGAAGGATGAGAGCCTTTAACTCAGGCTTGTCGGGTATGCATATCCGGTTTCCGTACCAGACGGTACCGTGCTCATCCTCGGAGAATCCGGGGGCTTTACCTTTTCTCATGTTCTGTTGGATCTCCAAGATGTCCAGGTCTTCTTTCTGCGTCTCCCAGATCTGGTCTATTAAGACAGGTCTAGTCTCTAGAGCAACGAGATACGCTCAGGTGGCGATCCCTAGGTTCAACCTTTCCATCTCCTTGTATAGCAAGGGGGCCTGGTCCTGTATCATGATGGCATTGCAGTACCCTTTTCGACTTAGGGCGTCTGCCACCACATTTGCCTTGGCTGGATGATAATGGATTCCCAAGTCATAATCCTTGATCAACTCCAACCACCTCCTCTACCTGAGGTTCAGGTCCGGTTGGGTGAATATATACTTGAGGCTCTTGTGGTCGGCGAAGACCTCGCACCGATTTCCCACAAGGTAATGCCTCCATGTCTTCAAGGCATGAACCACGGCTGCCAATTCCAGGTCGTGGGTCAGGTAATTCAGCTCATGTGGTCTCAGCTGTCGAGAGGCGTAAGATATCACCTTCCCATCTTGCATCAAGACACATCCCAACCCTTGGCGAGAGGCATCACAGTAGACGTGGAAGTCCTTCCGGATGTCTGGCAGAGTCAGAATTGGGGCTGACACGAGCTTCTTCTTAAGGGTTTGGAAGCATTCTTCACAATCCGGGGTCCAGTCAAACTTTACCTCCTTCTGTAGTAGCCTAGTCATGGGCTTGGCTATCTTTAAGAAATTCTCGATGAATCGGCGGTAATATCAGGCCAATCCGAGAAAACTCCGGATCTCTGTCACATTTGTGGGTTGTAGCCAATTGGTCACTGCTTCTACGGTGGTTGGGTCCATAGCTATTCCTTCGGTAGATATGACATGACCGAGGAACTTCACCTCTGACGACCAAAACTCGCACTTGCTGTATTTGGCGTACAACTATTGTTCCCTTAGCATTCTGAGGGTCAGACGGAGGTGGGTCTCATGTTCTTCCTTGGTCTTTGAGTAGACGAGGATATCGTCGATGAATACCATGATGAACTTATCCAAGAACTCCATGAATACATTGTTCATCATGTTCATGAAAAAGGCCGGGGCATTCGTGAGTCCGAACGACATCACAGTATACTCGTAGAGTCCGTAGTGGGAGGTAAAGGCGGTCTTGGGGATGTCTTCTTCCCTAATCCTCAATTGGTGATAACCTGATCTGAGGTCAATCTTGGAAAACACCGAGGATCCTTTCAGCTGATCGAACAGGTCGTCGATTCGAGTCAGTGGGTACTTGTTCTTGATGGTTACATCGTTCAAGACCCTATAGTCCACGCACATCCTTTTAGTCTTGTCCTTCTTCATGGCGAAGATGAACGGTGCACCCCAGGGTGAGGTACTCGGTCGGATGTACCCTTTTTGCTCCAGGTCTTCGATGTTGCTCTTGACTTCGGCTAGTTCATTGGCGGCCATCCGGTATGGGCGCTTGGAGATTGGAGTGTTCCCGGGGACAAGATCGATTCTGAATTCGATGTCCCGCTTGGGAGGCATTCCTGGCAGGTCCTCTGGGAAGACGTCCATGTATTCCTTAACTACGGGCACTTCCTCTAGGGCTGGTGAGTGGAGAGACACCTCGCGGGGTTTGCGGTTGGTCATCCGAAAAGTGACGTCTTCGCCTTCGGAGTTGGTCACAGTTACTGACTTGCTGGCGCAGTCGATCACTCCCTTGTGCCTCATCAACCAATCCATCCCTAGGATGAGTTCAAGTCCGGTACACTTAATGAGGACTGGCTCGGCCCGGAATAATATTCCTTGAATCTCTATTTTTACCTTAGGGCTCAATAGGTGGGCTAAGGTCTTATTGCTTAGGGTGGCAATCACCATGGGGACGAGTAGAGGGAGCACTTCCAAGTCGTTGGTTTTCACAAAGTCCTCCGAGATGAAAGAATGTGTCGCTCTAGAGTCAAACAATATTATGGCTGGTATGGAATTGGTGGTAAACGTAACGAGTACGACTTCAGGAGCTTCATGGGCTTCCTCTGCGCTGATGTGGTTGACACGGGCAGGAACCACCTAGTTGGGGGTTGCGCCTTGAGGCTGCTTGGGGTGAGGACACTGATGCGCGTAGGGCCCTTCCTTCTGGCAGTTGAAGCAGACGACCGGCTTCCCTTGGCGGTCCCTCATGATCGGGCCTTGGCGGCGGGCATCGGCTGAGCGGCCGGAGCTAGTGGAGCGGGGCGAGAATGCCCGGCGGTGGATCCACCGGTGGCGTGAGGTGGCCTGTAGATGGGCCGAGGATGGTAGGTAGGTGCTGGTGGCGGAGGGACGAAGCGGGGCCTCTGAGAGTTGGCCTGATGATGCTTGAACGCAATCATCTTCCTCTACTTGAGGTCCAACTTATTTTGCTCAGTCTCTTGGATGAGCGCCTTATTCACCAACTGTTGAAAGTTGGCGTAGTTGGTGGCGACGAGCTGGATGGACAGCTCATCCTTAAGTCCCCGGAGGAACTTGGCCTAGCGAAGGGCATCAGTTCACACCTCTTCTAGCGCGTAGCGGGCCAGACGATTGAACTCATGGAGATACTCCATGACAGTCTAGCTGCCTTGTTGCAGGTCGCTGAACTCCTGTTGTTTAACCGCGATGACTCCGGAGGGGACGTGGGTGGCGCGAAAGGCGATGGTGAACTCCGCCCAAGTCACCACGTGGTCCTCTGGTTGGGACTCATGATAGTTGTCCCACCATTCTGCGGCGGGACCCTGGAGGTGATGAGTGGCAAACACCACTCTCTCCCGGTCGGTGCAGGGGAGGAGGTCCAACTTCTTCCCGATGGTGCAGAGCCAATCTCCGGCCTCCATAGGGTTTGTGGTACTAGAGAAGATCGGGGGACGCACGCGTAGGAACTTTGAGAGTTGAGGCGCGGGTGCGGGGGCTGGTGCACGAGGGGCGGGCTCCACATTCTGCAGCCGATCCAACTGCGCCTGTTGGTGCTGCATCTGGGTGAGAAGGGCGGTAATCAGCTGGTTTTGATTAGCCATCATCTCCACCAAGGTGGGGTGGTTAGCGGATGGTGGCCCAGTCTGACGTTGGCCCGTTGCACCCCAGTTGGGCACAACACTTCCGGGCAAACCGTTGCTTGCCCCTTCTTCGTTGTTGGACCCGGTGTTCTAATTATCAGCCATCTTCTGAACATGTAAGATTTTTAGTCATAAGATAAAAGATTTAAAACAAGTTTTTAACCAAGAATAGCCCAGAGGGGCTTACACATATATATAAGTGGTAAAAAGTGTTCATTACATCAATGCTCTTATTTTAATCCACCCACAGCACAAGTCGTTGCAGGTGGTACCACAATCACCAAAATTATTAGAATCAAACAACGATAACTACCGCCTACTCATCGTCTGGGGTGGTCTCCGTGCTCTCGGAACCACGAGGGTCCTAAGGGACGGTGGGCTCGAGAAAATTCTCAATAATGGGGTCGGAGACGATGGTGGGGCGTGAAGCAGGAGCGCTGGAGCTGGACGGTCCAGCGGCCGTGGGATGTGGCAGGATCCTCTTGGGGCGAGGGGCGATTTCGCGGATGGGCTTCTTCCTCCTCGGGACGAGGGGAACCATCTCTGCTATGTCCTTCTGTAGCTGTATTATCTTACGCTACAGCTCGCCATTTTGCTGGATCAAGTTCTTTGTCTCCTGACGAAGGAACTCGACCGCCTCGTGGTGCTCCTCGCCGTCAAGCACGGCCTCGGTATGGAGATCATCCATGGCCTGAAGAAGATGCATCTGTCGGGCCATGACTGGATCACGATCGGAGTGAACTCTGATGTAGATGCTGCGGTGGGCACCGGGAGTGCGCTTCGGCACGAGCCGGAAGGACGTGTTCTGAAGACGATCATCATAGATCATCCTCAACTCCATGAGGGCTTGGAGGGTGATGCGTTGGCACGCGACGTCGAAGGTTGGGCCCCCAAGTGCTGCCGTGAAGAACGGCAGGTGCTCGCCGGATCCATGGATGGTAAGGGAGACGTCACAGGGTCATGCGAACTCTTTCATGTACACGCCATGGAACTCGGGCTCAAAGAGGAACCCAAGGAAGGTGACCATCATTCGGAGCTCCCTGACGAAGCCCTCGAAGTGGCGGCAGAAGCTGTGAACTTGGTAGAACGGCCCCTACAAAAACAACAAGTTGAAGGAAAGTGAGGGAAGGAACAAAGTTATAAAGTAAGTTTCCGTGAAACAGTTTTTATACAGTCAATTCGGCTCTGATACCATCTTGTCATGCCTCGATTTATCAAATCGGAACATTATTGAATTTCCAAAGAAAAACAATAATACAAGAGGTTCATCATGCGACAACGTACATACGACAAACATTCGTGGTACGCAGACTGTTGGGACGACGGGTCGAACCAGCAGGTTTTCTTAGTGGAAAATGAGAGTAGTGTATTCAATGCCTTCTTGAGCCTGCCTGTTACAACTGTAGCGGGGGTATTTATAAGGCGCCCCGTCCAGAGGGCTAATGGCCTCTCGACCGCCAACGGCTACCTGACCAAACACCGGTCGGTAGTACAGACAAAACAGACGATACAAAGTACAGACAAGAAGATTCGACTCTGACAGCGTATCAGCCGTGTCGGATGCTGCCTGCGCCGCCCGACACGGCCCAGAGGATCGCGATCCTGTCCCCCTGTACATTTGCCTCGTCCTTTTCCCGCCACGCCCTCTTCGGGTTCGCTACTGCGGCCCGAGGGAGAGGCCTTCGGCAACCTTCTTCCGGAGGGCGGCCTCCGGCAGCCTTCTGCCGGAGGGCGGCCTCCGGCAGCCTTCTCCCGGAGGGCGGCCTCTGGCAGCCTTCCGCCGGAGGGCGGCCTCCGGCAGCCTTCTCCCGGAGGGCGGCCTCCGGCAACCTTCTCCCGGAAGGCGACCTCCGGCAGCCTTCTCTCGGAGGGTGGCCTCCGGCAGCCTTCTCCCGGAGGGTGGCCTCCGGTATTCTTGGCTTCAGATCCCCAGGCGGTGGGCCCCCTAGCCATCGGGATTATCTCCCCCAACAGTAGCCCCTCGCTTCTTCCCGCTCGTAATCCTGCAATAAGAGGGGGTGGAAGCGCACAAGATAATCCTGATAATTCTCGCTGGCGCGTACCTCGCTTTAAGGTGCCGAATCCGCCGCGGCGCGGAGCGGCGCCGGGGTAAGGAGGCAAGAGGCCGGGGGGTTGAAGTTCACCTCGA
This sequence comes from Zizania palustris, assembly GCA_019279435.1. Taxonomy (NCBI): domain Eukaryota; kingdom Viridiplantae; phylum Streptophyta; class Magnoliopsida; order Poales; family Poaceae; genus Zizania; species Zizania palustris. Next base: position 5,498,034 of record JAAALK010000286.1, on the reverse strand, counting down.
GCCCTCTTCTTCTATCATGCCGAAGGGAGTTGACCGGGCCGACGGGAGACCAACACACCTTGACCCGGGGGCTCCGATTACGAGGGGCCGGACGGGCGCCGCCGGGAGCAATTAATGCACGTGCAGATGGTATCGAGGAGGCGGGCCACTGGGAGGCCGCCACCGCGCCCCGATGCGCCAGCCGGCCTTAAATGCGGTGTCGTGCAATCCGCCGCGTTCACACGCTAACCGGATCGGGAGGGGAACCATCGGTCTCGCAATAGGATATAATCCCCCTCGCGGCTTCCTCCTCGTTCGCCCATACGCGCCAACTCTAGCCACTCGAGCCACCATTCAACCTGCTCCCTGAGCTCTGCATTCCCTCTCTCTATTCTTCAAGAATGGCGAGGAACACTGCCCCTGCAATGGCGATGGATCCGCGCTTCCTGCAACGCCAGATGGCGGCGGCAGCGGCGGCGACAGCGACCGACACGTCGGAGGCGCGCGGCGCGCGCGATCTCCGCCCCGCTTCTGAGCGGTTCCGAGAGCAAACCTTGGAGCTCGGGCCATCGGCGTGCACTGAGGCATCGATTGAGCAAGCGACCAGGAGCCGTCTCAGTCCAGAGACGCCGGCGAGGAGGCCGGGCCGGGAGACTACCCCGCAGCCGCGGGAAGGTGAGGTCGTCGTTTTTGAAGCCTTCTTTGATGCGGGCCTAGGATTCCCCGCCTCGGAGCTTCTCGCCGGGGTGCTGGACGCGTTCCATCTGGAGCTCCCGCAGCTGTCCCCCAACGCCGTGGCCCGCCTCGCCATCTTTGAGTGGGCCATGCGCGCCGAAGGCTGCGAGGGGAGGGCAGAGGTCTTTGCGGAGATGCACGAAGCCCTCTGCCAGCCGAAGAAGAAGGGAGGTCGGGTGCTGGCCTTCGGGAGCATCAACTTCCAGCTCCGAAGGAGATACGCGGACTCCTTCCCTGCGAAGGCCACCAACGAGAGGTGGTATTCGAAGTGGGTGAACCGGTGGTTCTACGTCCGCGTAGGGCTCGCCTCCGGCCTGACCGGGATCCCGCGCCACATCTGGTTCCGGAGAGAGGCGCGCATCGAGGCCAACGCCGGGACGATTTCCGCGAGGGTACAACTTCTCCAGATCGTCGCCCGTCGGATGAGCATGCGGGACTTGGCGGAGGAGTTCGTGGCCCTCGAGATCCCTCCGCTGAAGGAGGAGTGGCCCGCCTCACTCCGGAGCAGCCGAGACGAGTCGATGCCTTCGGAGCTCTCCCGCCGGCTCGGTAAGTGCCAACTCTTGGTTGCTTCTGTCCTTGCCTTTCACGCTCGAGGAGTACCCCGGCCTTGACGAAGAGATGCAGGATCGCTCGTCGCCCGAACGCCCGAGGAAGTCACCCGCCTGGCGGAGAGGATTCTCGGGGTCCCAACCGTGGCCGAACGGGCCCGCCGGCTGGAGCTGGTGGGCTCTTGGGAGCGCTTCAACAGGGTGGGGGGCGCTCGAGCTCATGCCCCCGCCCCTTCCGGAGGGCGAGGTCCTTCAGGACGTCTCGAAAAGGAAGGCGAGCGACGCCGACGGCGGCCTTTCTCCGGGCCGCTCAAAGAAGAAGAGGATAGTGAAGGGGTCGAAGCGTATGTCCCCGGGACCTTCTTCGGCCTCTCCCTCCGAAGGAGGGGGTTCCAGCGAGGGGGCCCAATCAGAGTCAGGAGACCCTCCGACGATTCCGGTTCCGACCCCACCGGTCCGGCCGGACGCCAGAAGAAGTGGAGATGCTCCTCCTCGCTCGAGCCCAACGGAGCCCGCGCCGGGGGCCGGACAAGGGGCGCGTGCCGTCGAAGCGACGCCTCGCCCCGGAACCGCTTCCTCGCCCGCACTCGTTTCGGCGGGGGGCTCCGCGGGCTCCTTCGAAAGCAGGGCCGCGGACAGCTTGGACCGCGGGGGCTTAGCCGACCCGCTTGGCGCCATCGAGAAGAGCGCCGACAAGGAGGCTGAGCTGGCCGCAGCGGCGACGGGCTCTCCGCCGAACTCCATCGACAACCTCTTCTACCACCCATGCCCGTCGGGCCACCTCCAGCCCCCGGATTGCCCCGGCGACGCTGCGGACGCAGGTATAGTAACTTAGCCACACTTCGTCGTGCGCCAGGGGCTTTTCCACTTTTAACTCTTATTCGCTCGCGCAGACACACCGGCCGGAGGCATGGAGCCCGTCGCCCCCTACCCCGCGGATGCTCCGGACGCGAGGTCCGGAGCCCCTGTCGCCGCGAGGAGGGCCTCGGGCTCGCGGGACGAGGCGGAGTCCAGGAGCACCGAAAGGGCCCCTCGGGAGTCCGCCGGAGACGCTGAGGTCCGGCCTCGGCCTCCCTCCGATCGTCGAGCCGCGCAAGGCTCCGTGCCGCTCCGGCACCCTTTCTTAGCGGACGGCGAGGACTTCGCGTTCAAGGTGGCTACGGTCCACGACTGTTACCTACGGCTGCGGGAGGCTCCGGTGATAGGCGAGCTGGGGCTATCAGATGGCCTGGACCTCGGGAGGGCCATCGAGACGGCAGCGGGCCAGGTACTTCTTCGGACATATTCGCCGCTCCCATAGCAGCCCTTCTGACCATCTTTCCGTACGCAGGTGGTAGCACTGGCGCAGGGGCAGTTGTCTGCCCTGCTTTCCGAACGCCAACAACACGAGGCGTATGCCGCGGAGCTCGCGACCCGGGTGGCTACCGCGGAGAGGCTAGCCCGCGAGCGGTCGTCGGAGGCCGAGGCCCTTCGGCTTCAGGCGTCGAGGATCGGGGCATTGGAGGCCCAAGCGGCGGAGGCGGACTCCCTCAGGGCCCGCATCGTGGAGCTGGACGGGCTTCGGGCCCGGGCCGCCCGCGCCGACGAGTTGGAAGCGGAGGTCGACGTCCTCCGAACCCAAGCTGCCGAAGCGGAGGTGCTCCGGTCCCGGGCCGCGGAAGTAGAGCGGCTCGAAGGGGAAGTGTCCCGGCTTCAGGCCCAGGCCTCGGAGGCGGCAACCAAGGTCGAAGCCCTCGAGGCCCGGGTGACCCAACTGGAGGGAGTCGAAGTGGACCTCAACGTCCAGAATAGGGAGGTCGCCGAGGAGCTTGCTGAGGCCGGGAAGACGGCGGCCGACGCCGCGGAATCCTTGCGGAAGATGCTGGCACGCTACGGTACCGGCTGCGGCACGTTCGACATCGCCCGGGAGCCCCTAGTCCACCGGGTGAAGTTCATCCGGTCCGCCATCCGGCAGATACATCTCGCCATGGCGCAGTATGGCGAGGTGTCCGCCCGAGTGGCCGCGTACGGGATCCTCCGGCACCTCGAGGCGTCTGGGCTCCCGCTTCCCTCGTCTTCGAGTCCGCACCCGGTTGCCTTCGTGGGGGACCACCTCCGGACGCCGAGCCTCGCGCTGACTCAGTGTTGGAGGGCGCTCAAGGCGGTTTGGCAGACCGAGGGCCCCGCGGCGATCCAGGCTTGGCTGGAGGAGGCGCTCCGTGCACGCGGTCCTCCGGCTCCTTCGAAGCCTTCGACCTCGGCCCGCTTGCCGGATCCGCAGGTGTAACTTTAGAGACCTATCCTTGCCTTATCCTGTAATAGCTTAGGGAAATTGGGTCATATATTTAATAAAGAGTATTCTTCCGGAGCTTACTCAGGATGTTCGCGTTTGCGATCGTGACGTCGAGGTGCTTGATTCCAACGACGCCCTTCGACATCGATGGGCTATCTTCGAAGCTATGCGAGCAAACCGGCCTGCGCGCTTCGTTCTTCCCCGCAGCAGTGACGGACGCGTGGACCCCGACGTCCTCCAAGGGGTTCTGAACCATGTGAAGGAAGAAGAGAGAGGGTCCCGCTCGCCGTCCTCGTCCCCCGAACCGGTTGATTGGTCTGACACGGAGGCCGGTTTGGGCGAAGCGCCCCCCGAGGAGGATGGTCTGCGTAGCTGGGCTCAGCTTCAAGCGGATCAAAGGGCTTTTCGTGCCCAGAAGAAGGAAGAGGAACGCAGGAAGAGGAAAGAGAGGTCCGGGCGGAGCGTGCCCACGTCTTCGGGCCCTTCCAACCGGAGGGGCCCGCGGTTTTTGCTTGGCCTGGATGAGAACTTTTCTTGATTTTCTTCTTGATTTGTAATGAACATTGTATGCTTTATGTGCTTGCTGCAGTCTGCGCCTTGCTCCTTCTCTTCCTCCCCCCCCCCTTAGCGGGTAGCTGGTTTACCGGATGGGCGCTAAGTAGTTTAGGAGAGAGAGTGCGGAGAATGCACGCCACGTCAAGCCGGAGCTCGGAGCCTGAAAGCGAGGGTGCTTCGAGCCGGAGCTCGGAACCGAATGCGAGGGCGCGTCGAGTCATAGCTCAGAACCCGAATGCGAGGGCGCGTCAAGTCATAGCTCGGAACCCGAGGGTGAGGGTGCGTCGAGCTGGAGCTCGGAACCCGAATGCGAGGGCGCGTCGAGTCATGGCTCGGAACCCAAATGCGAGGGCGCGTCGAGTCATAGCTCGGAACCCGAGGGTGAGGGTGCGTCGAGCCGGAGCTCGGAACCCGAATGCGAGGGCGCGTCGAGTCATAGCTCGGAACCCAAGGGTGAGGGTGCGTCGAGCCGGAGCTCGGAACCCGAATGCGAGGGCGCGTCGAGTCATAGCTCGGAACCCAAATGCGAGGGCGCGTCGAGTCATAGCTCGGAACCCGAGGGTGAGGGTGCATCGAGTCGGAGCTCGGAACCCGAATGCGAGGGCGCGTCGAGTCATAGCTCGGAACCCAAATGCGAGGGCGCGTCGAGTCATAGCTCGGAACCCAAGGGTGAGGGTGCGTCGAGCCGGAGCTCGGAACCCGAATGCGAGGGCACGTCGAGTCATAGCTCGGAACCCAAATGCGAGATTCCTGGAGTCACTGCGCCAGCTGTGTTGGGCGAAACATTCGGCTGAATATTTTATTACACAATTGGTAGACAGAAAACAGGCGGCGGCGGCCGCTAGGAAAATACATTGACGGTGTTATGGAAAATAGCGCTTCAGGTGCTCGGCATGCCAAGTATGCTTCAGCTCTTCACCTTCCAGGGTAGCGAGTCGGTAGGATCCTGGTCGGCCGGACTTTGTGACAATGTACGGTCCTTCCCACTTGTTGCCCAACTTGGTGGGGGCGACCACCGCGCGGAGGACGAGGTGCCCTGGTTGGAACTCGTTGTTCTTAACTTTGGTGTCATACCACCCCTTGGTCTCTTCCTGATAGTGGGATAGGTTGGCGACGGCGCGCATCCACATCTCTTCGGCCAGGTCGAGGGAGACGGCGCACTCATCCTCGGCTTCGGGTGCTACGACGCGCAGTGAACCGGCGCGGAGCTCTGTTGGTGTCATTGCTTCGTCGCCAAACAAGAGGCGGAACGGGGTGAAGCCGGTGGCCCGAGAAACTGTCATCCGGATGGACCATAAGATCTTGGGTAGCTCATCGGGCCACACTCCTCGGGCCAAACCGACGATGCGTTTGTTGAGGCCTGACAGGATGTGCCCATTAGCTCGCTCCACGGCTCCGTTAGACTGGGGATGTCGCACGGCTGCGAAGCAAAGCTGAACTCCCAGCTCGTCGCAGAACGCCCGGAAGGTGCCCGCGTCGAACTGTGTTCCGTTGTCCAATGTGAGCTGCTTGGGTACTCCGAACCGGCACACGATATTCTGCCAGAAAAATTTCTGGATACTTCGGGATGTGATGGTAGTCAGTGGCTCCGCTTCAACCCACTTGGAGAAGTATTCGACGGCGACCACGGTGAAGCGCAGGTTTCCCCTTGCTCTGGGGAGTGGACCAATGAGGTCCATGCCCCAGCGGGCCAAAGGCCACACGGGAGGGATAGGTAGCAAGCTTGCTGGAGGGCGGTGACTGCGGCGGCCCATCCATTGGCAACCCTGGCAGGTGCGGACAAGTGCTTCGGCGTCGGCAACGATAGTGGGCCAGTACACGCCTTGCCGGAGAGCTTTGCCTGCGAGGGCCCGCGGAGCTAAGTGACTGCCACACAGCCCCTCGTGTATCTCTCGGAGCATGGCAACGCCGTCCGAGTGCGAGACGCAACGAAGGAGTGGAGAACATACTCCGGATTTGTACAGAATTCCATTGATAACTTCGAATGACCTCGCGTGGAGTTGCAGGCGAGCTTGCTCTGGGCTAGGATGGATGTCATTGCCGCCTGCGAGCGTGCGCAGGATGGGCTCGCGCCAATCGGTGCTGGCCGTACATAGTACTGGAGCCGGCCGTGGCGATGGTTCAGGCTCCTCCGGGGCAGCGGAGATGGATGCCTCACTGCGAGGGGCTGCCGAAGGTTGAGCGAGTTCTTCGAAAAAAGCCCCTGGCGGTAGGGCTTGAGCGCCGGCCCCGGCCTTGGCGAGGGAATCTGCTTGGGCGTTGTCGCTTCGCGGGATGTTCTGGACAGATATACCCTTGAAGGATACTTCGAACTTGCGGATGGAGTCGAGGTAGGAAGCAAGGTCCGGGTGCTTTGCCCGGAAGCTCTTGTCGATGTGCCCGGCGACCACTTGGGAATCGGTCTTCACGACCACACGCGCGGCTCCCAACGCGAGCGCCTTGCGAAGTCCCAAGAGGACTCCTTCATACTCGGCGATATTATTGGTGGCTTTGAAGCTTAGCCGGGCGGCATATAGGGCCTGCTGACCGGACGGGGAGACGATGACAGCTCCGGCTCCAGCCCCAGAGGCCTGGTAAGCACCGTCCGCAAAGACGGTCCAAATCCCTTCGCCTGCGTCGGTGCCCATAGGCTCTCGGGCCCGCGTCCACTCCGCGACGAAGTCGGCGAGGATCTGGGACTTTATGGCTGTCCGGGCAACAAAGGAGATCCCGAACGGTGCCAGTTCCACTTCCCATTTTCCAACGCGACCGGTGGCATCCTTGTTTCTGAACATGTCGCCTAGCGGGTAGGCGGTTGGGATGACGATGTCGTGGGCCAAGAAGTAGTGTCGGAGCTTCCGGGAGGCCATGACGAGGGCGTAAGCCACCTTCTCGAGCTTGGAATACCTGGCTTTGGCTTCGGCTAGAGCCTCGGAAACGAAGTAGACGGGGCGTTGGACCAGCTTCCCGCCGATCTCCTCTTCTTGAACCAAGGCCGCGCTAGCTGCATTGCCGGAGGCGGCGAGGTAAACCAATAAAGGGCTGCTGGCCCGGGGTGTGGCGAGGGCCACGAGGCCGGAGAGATAGTCCTTGATTTGCTGGAAACAGTCCTGGCACTCGGGGGTCCATTCGAAATGCTTAGAACCTCGGAGCGCCTTGAAGATGGGCAAACTTCTTTCGGCCGACTTTGCGAGAAATCGCCCAAGGACGGCCAACTGCCCGGCCAGCTTCTATGCCTGCTTCAGGTTCTGGGGTGGCGCCATGTTCTGCAGTGCTTGAACTTGCGTTGGGCTGGCCTCAATGCCCCGGCTAGAAACGAGGTACCCAAGCAGCTTCCCTGCGCGTGCTCCGAAAACGCACTTGTCTGGATTAAGCCGGATTCCACACCACCGGAGGCTGTCGAAGGTCTCAGCTATGTCGGACCCATGATGGCTTTTGGAGGCGCTCTTGATGACAATGTCGTCCATGTAGGCTTCCACATTGCGCCCCAGCTGATGATCTAGGGCTTTGGAGATTAGCCTTGAAAAGGTGGCGCCAGCATTACGGAGGCTGAAGGGCATCCGGAGGTAACAGAATACTCCGGCTGGAGTGACAAAACTGGTCTTCACTTGGTCTTCGGGCTTGAGCCAGATCTGGTGATATCCTGAATAGGCGTCGAGGAAACTGAGGAGTTCAGCTCCGGCTGTGGAATCAACGAGCTGGTCGATGTGAGGCAGGGGGTAGGGGTCACGGGGGCAAGCTTTATTCAAAGAAGTAAAGTCGATACACATGCGCCATTTGCCAGATGTTTTCTTCTGGACAAAGACAGGGTTGGACAACCAATCGGTATGACTCACTTCCCGGATGACCCCTGCGCGGAGCAGCTTGTCGGTCTCTGCCTTGGCGAGCTCGGCCCGCTCGGCGGAGAGCCTCCGGAGCCCCTGGCGAACCGGCCGTGCCTTCGGATCAACGGCCAATGAGTGCTCGATGATCGAGCGGTCGATGCCAGGAATGTCTTCGTCAGACCACGCGAAGATGTCGAGGTTGCCGCAAATGATGGCTTCGAGCTGCGCTGATACTTCTGGCTCCAAGCCCCCTCCGAACTTGATCGGGTACTCTTTTCCCCCTCGGGTCAGGGTCTTGGTGATGATTTCCCCCTCTGGGAGGGGTTTGGCGGGGCGCCCCTTCTGCGCAGGATCTGTGCCTCCTGCGAGGCCGACTTCGTCGGCACCTTCGCGGACACTGTGGACCTGTCGCGGCTCCAGTGGCGCCGTATGGCCGTACTCGACCCGGCGGGCTGCGGCTTGGTCGCCCAGGACGGACAACACCCCTCCGGGAGTCGGCATCTTGAGGCAGAGGTAGTTGTGGTGGGCGATGGCGCTGAAGCGGTTGAGTATCCCTCGCCCGAAGATGGCGTTGTAGGCGTAAGGAGCGTCGACGACGTCGAACAGGATCTCTTCGCGGCGCTGGAGGGGTGCGGTGCCGAAAGTCACCTCCAACAGGACCTGGCCCAGTGCATCGAGCGGGGGGCCCGCGAAGCCTTGGAGCGGGCGCGAAGCTGGCAACAGGTGCTTGCGTGATAAGCACAGTTGATCGAAGGCCTGCACGAAGATGATGTCAGCAGAACTCCCCCCGTCGACCAAAATGCGACGCACCTCGGCTCCGGCGATGTCCGCCGAAATGACGAGTGGATCGGCGTGAGGGAACTTGACTCCAGCGGCGTCTTCGGTGGTGAAGGTGATGGGGACATGAGACCACTCTGGGAGGATCGAGGGGCCGGACGTGCCGATATGCCCGACCTCCCGGACGTAGTCTCGGCGCTGTCGCTTGGACAGGGCTCCCAGGGCTCCTCCTCCGGTTATGGGAAGGACCACGCGCTTGCCGCGGTCCGGGGCGGCTTCGAGCTTGAGGGCCGGGACTCCGCCGAACTCCGCGACCGGGATCGCGGCTTCCGACTCTTCTCGGCGCCCGACTACTTGGACCGGTTCTGGCCGAGGGGTAGGATTCCCTCGGTCGGAGGAGCCGCGACCGGCCTGGCGCTCGAGGTAGTCGCTGCGAAGGGCGAGTATGGTCCGGCAGGAGTCGGTGTCGTGGCTCCGGTTCTCTCTGTGGACGCTGCAGTAAAAGGTTCCTTTGGAAGGCGTTCGGGGTGGAGGCTTGGGTCCAGCCTGGCGACTCCCGCCGGGCGTATGCAGGTGCTTGGCAGGCGCTTGAGGGGTGATACTAAGGACTTCCCCTCGAAAGTGCTTTCGGCTCCGCCGCGAGTCCCGATGGATGAGATCCTGCCGAGCGGGCTCCGGGCAGTGGAAGTCGAAAACATGACGCGCGCCCCGGCTGGGATCCGGAGGTGCTTCACATGTCCTGGCGCTCGGGGCCCGGACGGGGACTACCATCGCTTGTCGGCGTATCTGGCCCTCTTCGGACTGGGCGTACTCTTCAAAGTACGTCATGAGCTGTGCCACCGAAGAGATGGGCTTCCGGTGGAGCTTATCAAGGAGGCCTGGGTGGGTGACGCCCTCCCGGGCCGCATCGATGACGGAGGAAGCCGAGAGCCCCTTGATTTGGGCCTTGGTGTGCGCGAAGCGCTGGGAGTATTGCCGCAAGGTTTCCTCGGGCTGCTGCTTCACTTGGAAAAGACTCCCGGTAGACATAGGGGCCACGAAGGTCCCTTGGAAGTTGTTGACGAATTTCTTTTTCAGCTGCTCCCACGAGTGAATAGTCCCTGGCCGGAGGGACCAGAACCACCGAAGGGCGATCCCCTCGAGCGCCAGGGGGAAGCATTTGGCCATGGTGTCCCGCCTCCCCCCAGATGCTTCTATCGCCAGGGCGTACGAGCGAGAGAACTCGCCGGGGTCGGAGTCCCCGGAATACTTAGGGAGCTTGGCGGCGCGAAAGTTCAAGCCGAAGCGCACCCTCTGGAGATCCGGGTGTAGGGGAGAGTCCTCGTCGTAAGATGCGTTCTCCTCATCTGGAGGGTTCTCGTCATCGCTCAAGTCCGTGACTGTGGCTTTCGCGGCGCGGAAGGGCGCCGGAGGGGCCGGGGGCCGGAGCGACGCTTCCTGGCGCCACAGAGCCATCTCCGCCTTTAGCTTAGCGTTCTCGGCGGCCAAGGCATCAGCTTGGCTCCCGCTTCCTCCGGAAGTGGTGTCGGGGTCCCGCGAGCGGACGTAGTCTGTCCGAAGGGACACTACTGGAGGTCCGCTCGGGGGATGCTGCTCCGGCGGCCCACCCGGCGACCCGACCAGGTTGGCGGAGGTCGGTTCAGGTAAGCCGTCGGCGCCCCGGGCTCCGGGCGTCTCTTCCTGCACTTGGACGGGGTCCATCGGGGACGCTGCTCCAACGGGCGTGGTGGTGGGAGCTGGAGGGTTGGGGTCGACGGCTGAGGCAGGCTCGGCCCCGGCGGTACGAGCTGACCTGCGCAGGGGGACCGTGCTCGCCCCCTTCTGGCTCTACATGCTTGGGTGGATGGGTGTAGAGGACGCTAGCTTTTCGGACTAGGATCCCCACGGACGGCGCCAACTGTTGGGACAACGGGTCGAACCAGCAGGTTTTCTTAGTGGAAAATGAGAGTAGTGTATTCAATGCCTTCTTGAGCCTGCCTGTTACAACTGTAGCGGGGGGTATTTATAAGGCGCCCCGTCCAGAGGGCTAATGGCCTCTGGACCGCCAACGGCTACCTGACCAAACACCGGTCGGTAGTACAGACAAAACAGACGATACAAAGTACAGACAAGAAGATTCGACTCTGACAGCGTATCAGCCGTGTCGGATGCTGCCTGCGCCGCCCGACACGGCCCAGAGGATCGCGATCCTGTCCCCCTGTACATTTGCCTCGTCCTTTTCCCGCCACGCTCTCTTCGGGTTCGCTACTGCGGCCCGAGGGAGAGGCCTTCGGCAACCTTCTCCCGGAGGGCGGCCTCCGGCAGCCTTCTGCCGGAGGGTGGCCTCCGGCAACCTTCTCCCGGAGGGCGGCCTCCGGTAGCCTTCTCCCGGAGGGCGGCCTCCGGCAGCCTTCCGCCGGAGGGCGGCCTCCGGCAACCTTCTCCCGGAAGGCGACCTTCGGCAGCCTTCTCGCGGAGGGTGGCCTCCGGCAGCCTTCTCCCGGAGGGTGGCCTCCGGTATTCTTGGCTTCAGATCCCCAAGCGGTGGGCCCCCTGGCCATCGGGATTATCTCCCCCAACACAGACCACATTATTACAAAAGAGTAAGAATAAAATAAACAATAAAAAGCATGATGAACGCCCTCTTCGGATCTTCTTCTTGACTGAGTCGCTACTCCAGACTATCTTCCTCGTCGTAGGCTTCCTCTGAATGGTGTGTCCAACAGGTATGAGTACAAAAAGTACTCAACAAGCCACCGCAAATGCAATAGTAATGCAAGGTAATAACAAAGGAGGGATAATGGCTAGAAGTGAGGAAAAGTACATTTTTTAGTTATTGCATTTAATGTAGTTAAATTTAATCATGCGGAATAATAAACATGAACATCATAATACCATCTAACTCAAGGAGTACGTTTTCCCTCCTCGCACAATGGTCCTTACATGTCAAATCATCATGCACATTCATTTAAAAGTAAACTAACTGTGGGATGTCACGCAACCCGCCCTTGACCGTGGGCTCAGCTTTTCGAAAAGATTTGTGACTCTGATCAGAGGTGTACTATTGTACCCACAAGGCACGCACTCATCCCATACACCAAAGTGTAACGAGATGACCCATACCACGGGAACTCGTGCCAAAACCTCAGCATGAAATGCTGTAGGCGATAACCACCCGCTTTAGGTTTCGTCGGCGAGCCGGACCGCATCCTGGCTAACGTCGCACCCCCTTTTGCGCCACGTAGGTACAAGCCACCCATAGGTGCTGCTTGAGCCATCTCCAAGTGGTGTCCTCGGTTTGGAACACTCCATACCTTAGTTAGGACTTACCCACTAGACTTGTGGTTAGTACAGAAGTGTATTGCAACGGATCCCACAGACCGGTCCTTATAGTGCCCCAGGTGCTACCGACCAATGCCCTAGCTTGCACCCGGAACCCACCATGCATACACTCACAACCAAAACTCTATCACCAACAGCATTCTAGAGAAGAGAATAACGGGGACCATATAGAAGATTCCAATTGCTACGACTCATTTTTAATCCTATAGCAATCGTGTCGATACATTGGACACTAGCTAATAGTACTAATAATATGGTGACAAGGAGTTTAGGCTAGATAGCATGGCTTGGGTTGCACATCAAGGTCAGGGGATCCTAGTAAATATATTGTAGGGGTTTCATTTGACTAATGCATGTATATCCTATGTGTTTTAGCGATAGTTTAGTAAAACATGGGTTCAATATGCTCAAAAGATTGGTTTGGTGACTTGCCTTGCTCAGAGAAAGGAGAGGGAGGAACTTCGGGAAAGTATTCCGGCTCTTCGGCGGCGGCGTAGTCTTTTCGACAAAAGTAATAAACATAACATTCAATAAACATTCCAAAATCACACAATAAGCATATGGGTTTTGATTAGGTTTAAATTAAGAAAAATAAGTTATTAATTTTCTGAAAATTATTATATGAATTTTTAATATGGGCTTTTGATGGAGTTAGAGATTTCTAAAAAGGAAATAAAAATGTTAACTAATGTATTTTAAACTTCCAATTGATTTAAAATAAAAGGTTCAGAATAAACCTAGTGTTTCCATCATACTAGTGTGAAAAGAATAAAAGATAAATTTTTCCAAAGGTGAAATGGACAATTTTGAGTTTACCCTAAAGTGCATTTGAATACTTTATTTAAAAAAATCAAATACTCAATATAAACCTACTCTTTTTATTGCATTAACATGTAGAGAATAAAATTATAAATTTTCTGGAATTGAAATGGTAATTTTTGGAGTTAAAATGCGCAAGATATGAATTTTATAAGTTTAAAACTATTTCTGGGAATTAATTTAAATCCAAAAACAGGCGTCGGTCCACGGCGAACCGGGTTCACCGTGAACCCGCGCAAAGTGCGCGTGCACCGGATCTAGACCCACCGTTGGATCATGATCGGGCAGCCACAGACGAGGCGGGAGTTTTAAATGAAAATGTACGCGCGAGATTACATGATACCCCTTCGCAGTGATCCAACGGATCCGATTAAATCGGCCACGTGGTACCAATTACACCGTCCCATCGCAAACGCATGGTCGCGATCGAATCCGACACAGCACGGGTACTTTACCCGTGCCGGTCATCTTCTCCGGCGACGGCGAGCAGGCCAGGGTTCATGGCGAGCGACGGCGAGGGATCCTAAGGGCTAAAACGGAAGGAGGGGACTACGGGGATCACGAGGGTACCGTTGGCGGGACGAATGGTCGTCGGAGCGTGGCCGGCGATGAGCAGAGGCGGCAAAGATGTTCGGGTCCTCGTCGGCGATGGCGATCTGGTGGGGTTCATCGACGTCGAAGTGGTGGCCGAGGTCGGGGAGGTTACGACGGTTATGATGGTTCGGTCTTCGAGGACGGAGGGGGACTCCTATGATGGCGAGCGGTGACTGGAGTAGGGGCGGCGGAGTGGCGTTTAAGGGAGCTTCTCGGGCGTTCTGTTCAGTCTAAGTGCGAATGGGCGTGCGGACTTGACACGGCGGAGGCGTATGGTTTAAATAGGGGCACTGGCGGGGGCAGAGGGGGCGCAATCGGGGGAGACCGGAGTAAAGATGGTTTTAAACGCCGGCGAGCTCGGTTGCAAGGGGATTAACTGAACCTGAACGCGATTCGGTCGAATTAAAAGGGAGAAACGGTCATCGGGGATCGGGCGACTTAACACCGGGCTCAATTTGAGGGGAGGGGGTCGGGGGCAGCGGATCCGAGGGGAGTTAGGGCTTCGGCCGGCGAGGGGGGGGATTTGGGGGCGGATCTCGTGGAGACGACGGATCCGACAGTTGGGGGCCACCGGGCAGCGGGTGTGGGTGCGACAACGGGCGGGGCTGATGGGTGGGGTCGGGTTCGGCTAGGAGTGGGGTGGCGCTGATAGGTGGGGCCGAGGTGGTGGGCGGGCGCGTGCGCGGAGGGAGTGGGCCACTAACAAGTGGGGTCCGCCTGTCAGTGAGGGGCGCGGGGAGGGAGTGGGTTGGGCCGGCCGGGGGAGGGAGAAGTGGGGGAAGGGGCCGTTACTGTTTAAAATGTTTTCCGAATAAATTTAATTGCTGAAATTGGTTTAAAATATTTGGGCTACTTCCAAGGGTGATAAAAATTTGTAAAAATTCTCAAAAATATTTCTTGGCCTTGGGATCACATACAAAATTTTCTAGCCCCTGGTTTGGATGTTTTATCTAGGTTCCAGTTCAATTGAGCTTAGAAGGGCATTAAAGGTATTTCAAAATAATTTATTTCCAGAAAAATATATTAAATGGTATTTTTATTTCTCTGAAAATTTGTGGTGTTACAGTTGCTCACCTTATAAAATTCTTCTTGAGAGAGGGCGTTGAAAATTGCATTCTTGGCTTGAGCATTTAGTTGAAGGTTGTGGTGATCTACTTGAGTTATTTCACCAGTGATTGCATAGCCTTCTTCAACTATACACCAAAGATCAAAAGTCATAGCTTGAAGATAAGTAGTCAATTTAATTTTCCAAGTGAAATAATTTGTACCACTAAATGTGGGAGCCTTGCCTACGTTAGTTATCTCATGCGACATCTTTTCTCTCTAGGCAGTTAAACCCAATCAAGAGAAACTAAGCTCTGATACCACTTGTAGGATCAAGATGACGACTAGAGGGGGGTGAATAGGTGATTTAAAATTTTCTAAATAACCTTAACCTTAAATTTCTAGGCTCGGATCAAGGATGGCACAATTAATAAAACTAATTAATGTTTTGCAATCCTAGGTTAATGGAGGCTCAAGAAATTCTACTAATTAACAAATTTAAAGTAAATTGCTTCAAAGTAAATAACACGAGTGAGACAAGGAATTTTTTCACCGATGTTCGAAAGCTTGCCAGCTTCCTACGTCACCGTTAAGGCAAATCTAACTCCCTCTCAATCACTGAGCCACCAAACCCCTTCGTCAAGGAGTGGGCAAAGTGAGAGTGGATCCAGAGTGACTCTCAAGCCTCTATCACTAGAGATGTTCTTGCTCCACTTCGGAGATGGCGAACGACGAGCCACTCACAATCCCATTGGGTCTCCTCCACAAACTTCTCGTAGAGATCACCGGTCAACTCCTCCAAGTTGTCTAGGTGGCGGCAATCTCCAAGAGTAATAAGATGCACTATAAAGCTTGGAGATGATCAAATACCACTTGACAACTACAATGATGCAATGCAATTTATCACTTGGCTCTCTTCTCTCACAACACCAACAAAATGACTTTTGTGCTCCAATGTGTGTGAGAGATGTGCAATGGTCTTAGGCAATGAAATCAGGTGGGTGTCAAGAAAGAAGTTTTTGTTCCTAGATGAGGGGTATAAATAGCCTCCATAACAAAAACCAACCGTTTGGGTCGAAATCACAATTCTACAAACATTTCGGTCAGACCGGAGTACAATTCTCAGTCAGACGAACAATTTACTCAACGGATAAAAAATCGACCATTGCCAGTCAAATCATAGCCACGTCGGTCTAACCGATCACTTCAGTCAGACCGGTTAGAGGCCTGATCAGACCAAAACTCTAGGACTTAGTCTGAAACATTTTTCAACCCAAAAACGCTCTTTGTATCCACTTCAGAATGACTGGAAAAAACAACGGTCTAACCAAAATATTTCAGTCAGACCGAACTAAACACTACAATCAAACTGAACTTCTGGACTTACGAAAAAATTGATGCAGTCCAAAAACTGCTATCTGTATCCACTTCGGTCAGACCAAACTAGGTCGGTCTCACCAAAGTTTACACTACGGTCTGACAGAACTCACTAGAAAATGACAAATTCAATTTTATATGAAATGCAAAGTCTAAGTGGCATGAAATCAATTCCAACTTTACTTTGCAACCCCTCTTAATAGTATGGCAAAATAAAAGCGAAAAACTAGCCTATTTGATCATCCCATCTCCTTGATCAAATTTCTAGCCTCTTTACCTTCATTTGAGGTTTCCTTTGCCGTCCAAATTTTTAATCGGGTTGCTTCATCCTTTGCTTCATTCTTGTGGACCTAACTTATCCCAATCATAACTTGCAAATAGTTAGTCCACAAATCGTGTTTGTCTTTTAATTACCAAAACCACATAAGGGGTCTAGATGCTTCATCGGCCGATAATCGGACTGAGGCCTGGTGGAGGAGGTGGTAAAGGGAACCGAGAATATATCGACCCAAAGGAATTTTAATATTGGCGGCTAGTTGCTTCACCATGAATTAAAGGAAGCAAGTAGACCTAAGGGTGGACCCACAGAAAAGAAACCTCTCAAGCTAGAGGTTGAGGCAGGCAACATGCTCCGCACGCCGACAGGACCAATCTATTTGTTATGATTTGCAATGTATTTCGCCCAACCGCTGTTGGATTTGATGTCAAAGCGGCGAGAGGGTTTGGATGGGAAGAAGGGATTGGCTACGGCGGTGATATCAAGGGAAGTCAAGACGGTAACATCAAGAAGAGTAGGTCTCATCGGCCCATGACCAAAGAGGAAATCATTCAAAGCATCCGACCAAAAGTAGCACGAAGAGGACATCATCGGCTCATTCTTATATGGTGTGGCGAGGGAAAGGTCGATGCAATGTGCTATGTTGGTTTGCTCCTAGGAGTTACGCTCCGATGCGGCGACCCGAAGATACCAATCATGCCATCCTAGGAGCGGAGAAGAGAAAGCCCTAAAACTTTGGGTCTAATCGGAAAGAAGCATTTTGGAATTCTTAAAAGGAATGTGTTGTGTTTCAGCATTGATGAAATCAGTGGGATCTGGATTGCCCATCAGGCCCAAAGAGAAGCATGAGGGGTTGTTATTAATAGGGACTAGGGTTTTATTCCTCAAGTTCTACAAAGAAGAAATAAAGCCAAAGAAAAAGAGAAAGGATAAAGCATCAACAAGATACGAAGATTCAAAAGAATAGTAAAGAAATACTAGAAACATACCTCGGGGATGAACACATTGGTTGCCATTTTAGTAGTATTCAACGACAGGTGGGATGGCCGAGGTCGACAATGGAGAAGGACGTCGGTGGTGAAGATCTGTGAGGCAGTTGTAGAAGCGCCGACGGAAAAATCCAAGTGCAAGAAAAAGTGTTAAAAGCAGAAGGCGTAGAGAAGAATATAGGAACCGGTAGATACTTATGGGGTGAAAACGACGTCTCGGCGGTCGGGTCATGTCGATTTCGGTGGATTTGGTGGTCCTAGATGCAACGTATAGGTTTTGAAATGTCAGATTAACCGTAGGCCTGGGAGTGGAGGAGCTAGATTTTTGGTGATCCTATTCAATGGCACCATTGCCGGATTGTGTGGAATGAAGTCTGGTTCGACGTCGCCACAAAAAAGAAGTAGGTGCGTTGAACCGGGCGACATTCATCACAGTCCTCTATAGCCGAAAAGGGAAAAGCGAGGAAGAAGATGAAAGGGTTGATGAAGGTTTCTACAATGTGAAAATAGTGCTTCAAATATATATAGTAGGATTAAAGATGCCAGGAGACGAAAGGTTTTTGGCTACTAGTAGAAAGTTCGATGGGACTATTGAGATGACATGGTGCAGAAAGCTTCAAATGAGTGATAATTTCGAAGCATTAGTTACACTTATGCTCCGAAAATGGGGGGCATGTGTTGATGGAAAAAGTTTGTTAAAGCCCAAGCCCAGCAAGGGGTACAGTATGGTCAACAGAAGTCAAAGAAGTATGGTCAAAGATTGGTCAAAGAAGTCCGTCCATATTTTCTCACTCGATATGTGTGACCCGATGCGTGTCGTGGCCATCGGCTTGATAGCGATAGGAGTTGCTACTAACATTTTTTCATGCCTTATCAGTTGCAGAGTCAAACTGATTGGCACGCTCAGAACCTCAAGTTTTTAGGATCTACATTAGAGTTAAGTAGATCTTTTAGACCACGCATATGACCAAAAACGATACCAATAAATTTTTACCCGTGGGTAGACAGGTAATCAGACACAATTTTTATCCCTAGATTCCATAGTGATCATAGTTGCCATAACATCCATCATCAAGAATAACATAGGTGATATTGGCTAACCTTATAAGTAGCCCACGTCCTAACTAAATAGGACTAGATGGCTGACCATTTACGTAGAGGGACGTAGACGTCCTAGCTGAACAACTCTTTGCTGGGATTCGGTAATTGTGCAGGGGCAGTACAAAAGACATGCAAGTTGTACACAACGAGACCAATGTTCTCATTGACTGCAGCCTGCAAGTGTGACCTCTACAACATCAAATCAGGAGCAGAAAAAAGTCCCCTTCCTGTACATGCTATATGTATAAATATAATAACGCCATCAGTATCCTGTGTAATGTCTTTGTACATTTATATATGCACATATATCAACCTAATTGCAAGCAGTTTTATAATATTTCAGGTTTCGTTCATGCTGTTGGCAAAGTATAGTTTGCAACCAAGATGTTCAAATAACATATTCATTTCATTGACAAACAGCAGCTTTCTCCAGCTCTATAAAAGAGATTTTCAAGCGGCTGTTGGCGCAATTGGTGGCCAAAAAAGTCTCACACTTAATCCATTGGTTAGATCTTGATATTTAGTTCTTTATTAGCTTCTTTGTTTATCTGAGTAGAAAACACATGAAGACCATGCACGGTGGTGTAGAGTAAAATATTTCTAGATTACCAATAGATGTTCCCCTCCATGGAGTTAAATAACCTTTATCTTCCATCAATATCATATAAACCTAGAATATGTTGTGCAGGTAACGTCAGTCACACATGCATCAGGGCTTATTTGTAACAATATGAAGTTGTTTGGTGCAGAAAGTCACTTTTTTGTTTGTAGGTCCTTTATTAGCCTCTGGCTTCAAATCGGCTTTAGTTTAATCGACTGAAACATCCCGATTAAACAGGTTCCCCATACCCAAAACGAATTAGTCAAGATTTTTGACTCCCCAATTCTTGGAGAAGAAAATATAAAGAACACTCCATGGTCATAATCTTTTTCAGTTTCAAAACAGATCACAATCTAGTCTTCAACAAAACCAAATTCGGGCAGGACGATATCAGAATTTAGATGGGGATGAATGCTGACATCCCAGTAGAAATTTTAACCAAAGAAAAGCAAAACGCTGCTTTCATAGATTTCTGTTTTTTTTGCATTAACAAAGTTAATTGAAAATATATATACTCTGCTACCATGTACTGAGCAACAAACTGCAAGACTACACAACGCAGTGCGATCATAGGAGAACATAGAAAATCTACAAATTACATTTTGAAGTAAAAGTTGCCGTTCATACTTTCGTCTCAAAGAAGTAGGTGGATGAAACAGCCAAACCAGATGAATCATAAGTCCGCACAAGCCGCTGCCTCTTTCCTGGTGATTCCATCCAACAGAACTCCAAATGAAAAGAATCTAGCTCATTCACAATCTTACTGATGTCTGATGGATATCCCATATACATTGCTCCAGGTAACAAGGTTATTTCATATCCTCCATCAAACCGAAGCAAATTGTTATTTGCTGATCCTGTCCAGTGGACCGTTGTTGTCATGCTACTTCCTGGTTTTGTTGATATATTATCCTACAAACAACATGAACAACATGTTAAACAAATTTTCAAGAAAACATAGTAATACTGAAAATGGACACTTTTTCGGCAAGTGCTCTTCTGTAGTTCTTTTATACATCATAAGATTGACCTGATTAGTAGAGATTTCTATTGCTTGTAAACAACAGATCTGTTTAATTATTTTATATGTATGCAACGAAAGGAATGGTGTGGTGGAAGGGTCAGAAAGCGAAGGAGGTGGACAATATTACCATACTGGCTTAAGCTTTGGTACACGAGAACAACTGCGGATAGAAATAGAGTAGGAATTTTGATTGATAAGAGCCTCAAAAATGGTGTGGTGGATGTGAGAAGACAAGGAGATAGGATCATCTTAGTCAAGCTTGTAATTGGTGATTTGGTTTTGAATGTAATTAGGTCTTATGACCCTAAAGTAGGTCACAATGAAAGTGCTAAGAGGCAGTTATGAGAAGACTTAGATGACATGGTTAGAGTTGTACCTGTTAGTGAGAAGCTTTTTATAAGAGATATCAGGAAATTTAACTATTTGCCACTCAAGAATGGCACCTGCTCAAATGCCACCCTCTTCATCGTCTTCAATTATTTGTCACTCTCTTCGTGTACAAACTAATTTTTTGCCACTTTGCATCCAGTTAGCGCCATGTTACCTATCACGTCACCTTTTTCTCACGTCACCTTCTTCCTCCTCTCTCCCCAACTCCTCCCGCCGGCCGCTGGCCCTACCGGCGACGCGTGACGCCGCCGACGGCCCCGCGCGTCGTTGCCACCGCCCGCAGCCCCGCCACCGCTGGCCACACGGGTTGGCGCTGCAGCCGAGGCCGCACTGAGGCCAACTGACCATCACGGAGGCGAGGCCGGCGGCGGCCGATGGCAGACGGCGAGAGGAGTTGGGAGGAGTTGGGGAGAGAGAGGAGGAAGAATAAGGTGACGTGGCAAAAAAAGTGACGTGGCAAATGATATGGTGTCAACTAGATGCAAAGTGGCAAAAAATTAGTTTGTCCACGAAAAGAGTGGCAAATAATTGAAGGTGATGATGAAGAGGATGGCATTTGAGCAGGTGCCATTATTTAGAGTGGCAAATAGTTAAATTTCCCGATATCAATGGCCATGTAGGTACAAGGATAGGTTTTGAGGCAACACATGGAGGTTGTAGGTATGGTAATAGGAACCAGGATGGAGGGGAATCTTAGACTTTGCTATAGGTTTTCACCTGATGATAGCTAAAACTTCTTTAGAAATAGACAGTCCCATTTAGTGACCTTTAGTACGGGCCAACACTCTAGCCAGATTGACTTTGTCCTAATAGGAAGAAAGTATAGATGATCATGTTTAGATTGTAAAGTGATACCTAAAAAGTGTGTTGTTTCTCAACATAAGCTTGTGGTGGCCAATTTTCGCTATCAAGCATGTGCCTGTAGGGATAAACAAGCCAAGACTGTAAGGACAAAGTGGTGGAAACTAAAAGGAGAGGTGGCAAGGGTCTTCAAGGAAAGTGTTAGAGATATGTGTTGAACATATGTGTTTGATCTAGTTACGATTGGACTTTGAGTTGTAATTAGGAAATAGGTAAAGTCCTAGTTTAATACTGTACCTAGGGGTCTATATATATATGAGGCCAACCCCTGTGTAACCATGGAGACAAGATAGGTGGTCGGTTTGGGCGTGCGGCATTGCTGCGGTGTGTCCGGATGTCAACATAAACACCGTTCATGGGGAGCAGCGCCCGTAGTCATGCTCTGGAGTCGTAAGACTTCGTTACAAAATATCGTGCCTCGGTGTTCTCTTGATTGTTATCTTCTCATGGCGTCTCTTTGATCTTGTTGATTCTGTTGTGTTAGGTTATACGGGCCTGATTTTTGTAACAAGTGGTATTAGAGCCATGGATTGGGAAGCGATCAGATTGGAGGCACGATGATGTTCCATATTGTGCGGGATTACATGAGGCACGGGATGATGGA
This sequence comes from Zizania palustris, assembly GCA_019279435.1. Lineage (NCBI taxonomy): Eukaryota > Viridiplantae > Streptophyta > Magnoliopsida > Poales > Poaceae > Zizania > Zizania palustris. The sequence continues at coordinate 5,476,360 of JAAALK010000286.1, read as the reverse complement.
GCATGCCGACGATTAACGACTCGATCGGTGGGGTTGGAACACTTCGAGTGGGTAGCTTGAACCGTCCAGTGAGCTGTGATCAACTAGAAGCAGACTAGACGTGGAGAGATCAAGTTGTTTGTTGGCTATGTTATTGTTCGATGGTGGGTCGGTCAGATGTGACACACAAGAGATCGACGATGCGGCAAGAAGTACTGCAGTGATAGTAGAACACTTCGGCTCATACGATGTGAGCAACAGTGGTTGTTAGGCTCAAGGTGGAGTAAACAACAGCAATGGTGAAAGCCATGGAGATTTGCAGGATTTTTTTATTTGCAATGGAGAATAGATCTGAAAAGGATTCAGACTTCAGTGGGCATGAGGATTGCAGCGCGCACACTCGTGTGGCCATGGGCGGCCCGTTTGGGCGTGGTAGGTCGAACAGTGGTGCCGCATACGGTCGTGCGGGCGCTGCGGTGATGCTCTGGCGACGCGGCTATAGGACACTAGTGACGACGCCGTTGTGGCTCGGTGCGGGGCGCCTGCAGGCGGGCGACAGAAGCACGGAAAACGGATCCGTGTATCCTGGTGCGGGGGTGTCAGCTCAAGCAGCAGCATAGCATGGCCCTAGAGGGCTGCTGAGTACGCTAGAAGAGGTCAATGCGCAAGATTTTGAGTATATTTCGGATTTTCTTTTTGGAGTCCGATTAGAACTCAATTTTTGTCTGAATTTAGCTCTATTTTTCTAGATTTTGGGGTCTTTTCACGGATATAAATATATACCAAGAGGAGGCCAAAATATGTAGATCTAAAATAGAGAAGCTTGATCAAAAATAGAAGCCTTTGATCAAAAAAGGTGGTTTTTCCAAGCGGTTGATAGGCACGTCTTGTGTAATCGATGTGAGGCTTGATGTCAAGGGCGTTAAACCCCTGACTGGCCGGACCTCGGCTACGTAGCTCGTAGCCGCTGTCCGTCTTCTCCGGTGAGGTTAAACCCCTCAACCGCAGGCTTTAGAGAGAGTGGAAGATAGAAGATATTCTTATTGCTTGGTTCTTCCAGGACTGCTTACATGCTTATATAGCCAACAGCCCCCCTAATGCAAGGAAAGAGCTGCTAACTAGGAAAGGACTATAGATAGAAGGCTATCCCTGATTATGTGGCTATCAGCCCACTTATTTAGAAACTAACTAAAGGAAAGCACAGCTAATTAGGAAGGGATTAAAACAGCAAGCTATCTGCTAATTAGGAAGGGATTAAAATAGCAAGCTATCTGCTAATTAGGAAGGGATTAAAACAGCAAGCTATCTGCTAATTAGGAAGGCATTAAAACAACAAGCTATCTAGTTTCCATCTCAAGCACTTGCTCTGATTTCCTCCTGTGCGCCAGCCATGTGCGACACGCGTGCTACTGCGTGACGTACGTCGCGCGCCCGGTGTCGTCTGGTGTATGTATGGCCATAACGCCTGGACATGACACTTGAAGCCTAGAAAAGCAAAGCCCTTTTGGAGGAGGGTTGTGTTGTGCCAAGGCGACGCACAGTAGGGCTCGACGGTAGTCATCGGTGGATTGACGAAGAGACATGTGGATCCAGTATTAGTGATTTGATCGTGGCAACAGGCGATCTAATCGTGGATCGACAGATGGTGTCGATGGCTCCTAAATTTGAGGTGATGAGTTTTGACGAGACCGGAAACTTCGAATTGTGAAAGACGAGGGTGAAAGATCTGTTGGCTCAACAAGGAATCTTGAAGATCGTTACTAACAAGAAGCTGGAGAAGATGGATGATAACAAGTGGGATGAGATGAAGGCACAGGCATCTGCGACTATCAGATTGTGCGTCTCTGATCAGATCATGTATCTCGTCATGGAGGAAACGTCACCAAAGAAAATTTGGAATAAATTGGTCAGTCAGTTTATGTCCAAGACATTGACCCAAAAGTTGTATTTGAAACAGAGACTATTCGCTTGAAGATGCAAGAGGGGTCAGATCTCGTAGAGCACATTAATGTCTTCAATCAATTAATCGTTGACCTTATGAAGATGGAAGTGAAAATTGAGGATGATGACGAGGCAATTATTCTTCTATGTTTGTTGTCGGATTCTTATGAGTACTTCGTTGTTACATTGACATAACCAAAGGAAGAAGAACAATGCAATAGGATAATCTTCTGGGGATGCTTTGCATGTCAGGAGTGATCATGACTTAGATGGGAAGAATGACAAGAAGAAGAAGGGGCCATTGTGCAACAAGTGCCATGAGTAGGGACATATAAAGAAAAATTGTTCAACACTGAAGAAGGATGGAGGATCCGTAAATTTGGTAACTGCCAACAAGAAAGATGACTCGAATATTGATGGTAATGTTCTCATAGTATCAAATGAAAAGTCTTGTGAATGGTGGTTGTTGGATTTAGCTAGCTCATTTCATGCAACATCAAAGAAAGAGTTGTTCTTGCCTTACACTGAGGATGACAATAGTGGCTTTGTTTACTTGGGTGATGACTTGGGTTACCAAGTCATTGGAGCGAGCGACATCAAGTTCAAGATGTGTGATGGACAGGAGATACTACTGGAGGGTGTGAAGCATGTGCCAAGGTTGCAGAAGAATATGATTTCCCTTGAGCTATTGCATGAGGAAGGATGATTATATCAGGCGACACCTGATAAGAAGACCTTAAGAGTCATGTGTGAAGGCAAGACAGTAATAATTGGTGACAAGTCAAGTGCACACCAGTACAAGCTAAAAGATAGTGTTGTTGAAGGTGGAGTTTTGGATGGCAGTGCAACTTTGACGGTATTTGATCCGGATGTTGGTGCGGCTGTGGGATCAGCCTCACCAAGCCGTTCTTCATGAGTGGCAAAAGGAGAAACAACTCAAGTCGGTACACAGAGATCGTGCATGAATGACTTCAAGGTGGCGAGCATATTCATCATGGTGGAGTTTATTAGAGATATGTGTCGAATATATGTGTTTGATCCGGTTACGATTGGACTTTGAGTTGTAATTATGGAATAGGTAGAGTCCTAGTCTAATACTGTACCTAGGGGCTTATATATATATATATGAGGCCAACCCCTGTGTAACCATGGAGATAAGATAGGTGGTCGATTTTAGTGTGCGGCGTTGTCGCGGTATGCCCGGATGCCGGCGTAAACACTGTTCATAGGGAGGAGCGCCCGTAGTCATGCCCCAGAGTCGTAAGACTTCGTTATCAAATATTGTGCCTTGGTGTTGTCTCTTGATTGTGATCTTCTCATGGCGTCTCTTCGATCTTGTTGATTCCGCTGCGTTAGGCCATACGGGCCTGATTTTTGTAACAGAAAGGGTTATCAAAGAGGGCTCTTGGAAGAAGGCGATGCAAATAACATGTGGGAGAAGATGACAACCTGCATTTGGAAGGTGTCTTTAGAGGTGTTGGGAGTAACCATAGGGAGCGGATGTGGATCGAAAGATACTTGGTAGGGGAACGAGGATGTCCAAAGGGATATTAAGGAGAAGAAAGAATGCTATAGGCGTTTGTACAATGATAGGAGCACAGAAAACATAGAAAAGTACCAGGTGGCAAAGAAAACTACAAAGCGAGCTGTGAGTGAGGCAAAGGTCAGGCTTACAAGGACCTTTGCCAATGATTGAGTATGAAAGGAGAGAACATCTATAGGATGGCTAGGGTCCGTAAGAGGAAGATGATGTACTTCACCCAAGTTAAGTGCGATAAGGATGAGAGGGAGCGACTCTTGGTGAAGGAGGATGCGATCAAACATAGATAGAGAGAATATTTTAATAAGTTATTCAATGGTAAGAATGAGAACACAACCTTTTAGTTGGACGACTCTTTTGATGACACCAATAGGCGTTTTGTATAGAGGATCCAAGAATCTAAGGTCGGAGAGGCGTTGAAGAGGATGAAACGGGGTAAGGCAATGGGCCCTGGTGGTATCCCATTAGAGGTGTGGAGATGTCTAGGGGACATAGCTATAGATGGCTAATCATATTGTTTAACAATATTTTTCGGTCGAACAAGATGTCTAAAGAGTGGAGAAATATATTGGTGCAAATGTACAAGAATAACGAAGATATTCAAAGCTTCACAAATTACCGAGGGATTAAATTGATGTGTCATACTATGAAGCTATGAGAGAGAATTATACAACATCGTTTGAGAGGAATAACACGGGTCTCATTGAACAAATTTGGTTTCATGCCTAGAAGGTCAACCATAGAAGCAATTTTCTTATCATGACAAGTTATGGAGTGGTATAGGGAGTATAAAAAAGACCTACACATGGTTTCTTCTATTGATTTAGTGAAGGCTTATGTTAGTAGGGGCCTCACTTATGGCTGGCGCGAGAAAGGGCCAGAAGGGGGGAAAATTAGCACAAACAGAAGGAGATCAACTAAGTTTAGTAATAGCCTAATTTTCCTTATTCAGTTTTGGTAAGATAGATTTGTTGCTAAAAAGAATAAGAGCTATAATGGAAAGGATTGGTAATATATAAACCAACCCTCTAATCAGAATTAGACATGCTTGTAATTGGCTATTGCCTCCCCGTTTGAGTTCCCCTTCCTCTCGCTAGGTTGCCACAACGACGCCTGCACGACGAAGAGGTCCGGGGCCTCATTCGGCTACCAATTTCAAGTATCAATTGAGAAGTAGAGACAATCCCAACCTGAGTGAATCCTTGTCCAGTGATAACTTGGTATCAGATGATCCAGGTTCGCCAACCGTTGCCATGAGTTCTCTGTCAATCACCGGATTCGAGACTAGCATCGAGGACACACTCAAAGCCATCATGAAACGCTTGGAGGCAATGGAAGTATAGCTTCGCCCGCTTCTTGCGTTGGAGACCAGGCTCGCGGCGCTGAAGCCGTGCGTCCATGACAATGGTCGGCACCCTCTGCTGGCCATTGACCAGACCGATCCACCCCTGTGCCCTCAAAACGAAGGGAGCCCTACTCGGCGCCGCTTGGGTGATGACGACGAGTCGGCAGAGCCGCCCCTGTGCGGCTAGGGAGGGAGTCGCCGCCACCAGTGCTACAACGACGTCAATGACGATGACCCGGATGGGGAGTTGCTGTCAACTGCACATAAATTGAAGTTTCCCAAATATGACGGCACTAGTGACCCACTACCCTGGCTCAACCGTTGCGAACGATACTTCCACGTTCGTCGCACACCAACTCATCAACGGGTGGCGTTTGCCACTATCTATTGGATGACGCATAATTGTGGTTTCACCGACTAGAGCTCAACGGGAGGCGTCCCAATTGGCAGCAATTTGTCCAGCTGGTGAATGTACGATTTGGTAGCCATGCTGCATTGCTGCGCCACACAGGGACCGTCGACGAGTATTGCAAGCGGTTCATCACGCTCTCTTGTAGTTGCAGAGACCCTCTTTAACAGAACATCAACAAGTGCATATCTTCATCACGGGCCTCAGCAACCCTCTATGGACAGACGTGTCTCTGCAGCAACTAGCAACCCTCGATGACGCCATCATCTTCGCCCAAGCATACGAATTGTGAAACATGTTCCGCGATGACCCGGTCCTATTGCACAACCGTTTAGGGGGTCGCGCCTACAGCAAACCAACCGTCTCCACAATATCCGAACCGACGCATTCCGGTCCAGCAGCATCTTCCGCCTCAGTGAATGGTAAACAGGAGTCCCATACGGTTCGCTTGTTGCCCACCGACATTGCCCAACGCAGGAAAGAGGGGAAGTGTTGATTGTCTAGGGCGGGAGAGATGTCAGGTGGGGCCTCACTTATGGTCGGCGCAAGAAAGGGCCAGAAGGAGGGAACAATCAACACAAACAGAAGGAGATCAGCTAAGTTTAGTAATAGCCTAATTTTCCTTATTCAGTTTTGGTAAGATAGATTTGTTGCTAAAAAGAATAAGAGTTTTAATGGAAAGGATTGGTAATATATAAACCAATTCCAATCAGAATTAGGCATGCTTGTAATTGGCTATTGCCTCCCCGTTTGAGTTCCCTTTCCTCTCGTTGGGTTGCCACCACGGCGCCTGCACGGCGAAGAGGTCCGGGGCCTCGTCCGACTACCGATTTCAAGTATCAATTGAGAAGTAGAGAAATCCCAACCTGAGTGAATCCTCATCGAGTGACAGCCCTCATTAAGGACAAAAAGGCAAAGAATGTCATGTGGTGGGCTTTAGACAAATATAAAGTCCCAACAAAGTATCCGGCCCTCATTAAGGACATTTAGGGCCTGTTTGGTTCCTTTAGGGACTAAACTAAACTTTAGTCCCTCCCTGTTTGGTTCTAAGGCTAAAGGACTAAAGGAGGGTGAGGGCTGAGAGGTAAGTAGCACTTTTAGTCCCTTTTAGCAAGGTTTTGGGGACTAAAGGGCTAAAGTTTAGGGAGTAAACTTTAGTCCCTTTTAGTCCCCATGTTTGGTAATTTAGGGACTAAAAGGGACTAAAGTTTAGTCCCTAAACTTTAGCAGCCCCAAACCAAACACCCCCTTATACCAATGTTGTGACTAGTGTTTGAACAAGTGATAGAAAAATCGATGGATCAGCCAATTAACTGCTACTCGGTTGCTTGCCGGTTAATTCATGCCAAAATCCGATCATTAATCAGCTAGTCGAGCCGATTAATCAGCGGTCAACCTAATTAATCGGCCCCTCCTCATTGCAGTTAGATCCACGATGAGCTACCAAATCGAGTCGCACCACTGTCGTTAGATCCACGCCAACTGGCCACATCAGGTCACACTGCCACCACCTCAAAGAGCCAACCAGACCTCCTGCTACCAGATCTGCATAGTCATCGCTAGATCTATGCTGAGCGCCCGAGCTGCTGCCACACCGATATTACACCACCGCTCGCACTGGCCTGAGCACCGCTCCGTGGCAAGAAACGAGAAGAGAGAGAGCAGGGAGGAGCAAAGAAGGGGAAAAAGAGGAGTGGTTATGCACTAGTAGTTGGCAAGAGGCAAAGCTAGTCTTCTCGTGACCCCCTGTGTCCCTCTCCTCTACCAACGAGCTACTCCCTCTCCTTTGCCAGCTGGCTGCTTTGCTACTCTATTAGTGCTTTATCTCTTTCCCTGGCCAGTCAGACTTGGGAGGCATGAAGAGGCCAACTCTCCCTCTATCAGTTGGGACCTAGGTAGTGAGGAGTGAGGATAGCAAGGAATGTGATTGTGAACCTATAAACCATGTGTTTATATGTTATATCTTTTCAATTAAAATGTGATTTGACCGATTAATTGGTTGACCCATTAATTCAATTAATCCCCTGATTAACCGATTAATACTTACTCGGTGATCGGCTGAGGAGCTACCGATAACTGATTTTTCTAACACTAACTACATCAAGAGTCAGCTTTAAGCTCTTATCTATTTGCCTTAGTAATGGATGAGGTCAGAAGAGAGTAAGAGACATATAAGGGGATATCCCTTAGTGTATGCTTTTCATTGATGACGTGGTGCTAGTTGATGAAAGCCAGGTAGGAGTAAATAAGAAACTAGTGTTGTGGAGGAAGACTCTTGAGTTCAAAGATTTTAGACATAGCAGGAGTAAAACTGAATATATGAGATGTAACTTTAGCACTACGACACATGAGGGAGTTATTATTTTGGATGATCAAGTAGTTCCCAGGAAGGATACCATTCGATATTTGGGATCGATGCTTCAAAGAGATAGGGATATTGATGAAGATGTTAGCCATAGAATTAAAGGCGGGTGGATGATGTGGCGACAAGCATCTAGCATTCTCTATGACAAGAGGGTACGCACAAGCTACAAGGCAAGTTCTACAGAAAAGTGATTAGATCTGCAATGTTGTATGGTGTAGAATATTAGCCTACGAAAAGATGACATGTTCAACAGTTGAGTCTTGCAAAAATCCATATATTGTGTTGGATTTGTGGGCACACAATAATGGATCAAGTGAGGAACAACGATATACGTGATAGGTTAGAGGTGAAACCAATTGAATAAAAGCTTGTGAAACACCTGTTGTGTCAGGGGCGGCAGCAAGAGATCAGGGCGAACAGGGAAGGGGACACAAGGAAATCAGATGAGTATCAGCTAAGGGATTTGATTAGTCCTTAAGAATAGCAAGTCTACATTGATTAGTCCTTAAGTATAGCAAGTTGGGTTTTATTCTATTTAGCAATCAATCTGTTAGGATTCTGGTTGCTAGATTAGACCGATCTTGTGTCTATATAAATAGGACCGATGCACTAGAATAAGCGTCGAGTATTCAGTTTAGGCATAGCCTCCCTGTATCTCATGCCTCCTTGTCGCGTCACCGCAACGGTGCCGTCACGACAACAAGGTCCACGCTCTCGACCAACTACCTCATTTTCCTATCAATTAAGAAGTTTAGTTCCTACTAATTCTGTGGAAATCCTTGTCGGTGAAAACTTGGTATCAAAGCAATTGGGTTCGGCTTTCGATGCCATGAGCTCGCTAGGTAGCATCGGGTTAGGGACCTGAGTTGAAGAAATTTTGAAGGCACTTCTCCATCAGCAATCGGCCATCATGAAGCGCCTGGACACCATCGAGAAGCTACAACCGATCCAATCCTTGGAGGAGAGGGTTACCGCACTAGAGGAGAAGGTCCTCGAGGTGGAAGCTGATGTGAAGCAGCTCGTAGGCGGGCTTGAGGCGCGGCCTGCCCTTGTAGCAGAAGCGGTTCCCATGGATCTACAAGGGGGAGGAGGGAAGGGATACGTGCCACTGTCCAAGCCTTAGTTGAGCTCCCTCTGCTGCGGACCGCCTCCGCCTTCGCCTTCGAGACGCACCCCGCGATGTCGGAGTTAAAGCAGTTGAAGCTGACATCAGAGATCCAGCACCTCGGTGTGCAGAAGCGGCTGTCGGGGCGCTACGCTGCTAAGATTCGAGACTCGGCGAAGACAACTCGATTTGGTAGGGCACCTTCGACTCCACCAAGGAGAGTCCTCGTGCCTACAACGTCACCGCCCAATCCCTCCACTGGCCCGCCGCAGACCCTTGCACGGCGCACCACTATCGTCGGTCACCGCTGCCCTGCACAACGCGGCACCGCCGTTGGCCGCTGTGTGGGCTACTGCTTCCCCGCATGGAGCGGTTGAGAAACCATGTTGAAGAACATGAGTTTGATACTCCAGATGTGATGAGTGATTGTCAACGGAAGTCAAAGAAAGAGACATGAAGACCTACCGTGTCTGAGGCGCGTGTGACTCAGGTACACGGGCAGCGAGCGATAGCCGGGCAGAGGAGCCGCGGAGTCAGGCTGGCCCAATCCGGGTACATGGGCTAGGAGCGGCAGAGGATCCACTGGTCTGTTGACTGGGTTTGACTCAGGTACACGGGCGGCGAGCGAATGCCGGGCTGAAGAATCTGCGGGGTCGGGTCGGCCCAATCCGGGTACCCGGTGCGAAGACGGTGGACGCTTTGTCAGTTTCAGCACAAAACTGACAACCTATGATTATTTTGTTTTTAGGATATTAATATTTAGTTTTTAAGTCCAGAATATTTTTATTTGAGTCAGTTAATTTTTCTAAGGATATTTTAGTAATTTTTGGATTTTATTTTAGAGTCAGTGTAATTTACCCTAGGGGTAAATTAATCTTTTTCCTGTATTAGGAGTCGCCTATAAATAGGCCCCTACCCCCTAGGGATAGGATGACTGTTTTTAATAGATCAATCTACAGTTCATTTTCGTTTTCCACCGAAAGTCTCTCTGAAATTTTCTTCATCGCTGTTATTTTTCTCCTCCGAAAGCCGGCGAGTTGTTTCCTCTTCGCGGCGTGCAGGCCCGTGGCAGAAGCCTGCGTTTAGGCGTTGGCGCTAGGAAGCGGCAGCACACTTTACGTGGCTGCAGGCTGCTAAGCTCGGGGCGGGAATCTGTGTAGCAGCAGCAGGTGTTTTCCCAGGGCTTTGCACGGCTTCCAAGCGAGCTGCAGCTATGTCGGCACATCACGCAAAGCAGGGCACGGCAGCCGGCCGAAGCCTTTTTGGCGCTTTGGGCAGGCTACGACGGCAGGCCCCACGGTGGAAGAACGCGGCAGCAGCGTTGCAGTCCCTGGCACGGTCTCTTGCACGACAGCACACGGCAGGATTTTTGACTTGCTCCACGCGCGCGGCGACCGAGACAGCAGAAGCAGTGCGCCAGGCGGTTGAGTCCATCGGCGATCAGTTTTTCCTAGAAGTCATGGCGCGCGGAAAAAAAAAATTCGGCAACGACGACGTGAGATCTTGCCACGGTGTGCGGAGGAGGTCAACGATGCAGGTTAGTTGTTTTATCTCCAAATTTCTAGTTAGATTAAATCCAGTAGTTTATTCGTAGTTAATTTTATCTGCTAAAGTTTATTAGCATTAGCATATTATTTATTTAATCTTTAATCTGTTAAATTTATATTAGTTATATCGCCTTATTTTATATATTTGTTTAATCTGCTCATATAAAAAGAAAAGAAAAATTTATTAGTCGTAGTTAATTTTTTATTCTAGTTTTTACCTGAAATATTTTAGGTTTATTTCTGAATTAATTTTTGAATGATCCAAGTTCTATTCATTTGATTAGTTTTTTAATTCTAGACTGAAATATAAATATTTCGTGATTTATCTAAGTGTTTTTTATTTACCGCAGTATTTTTATTTAGTTTATCTTTAATATCATTTCAATTAAGACACCGGTCATTTTTAGGCTAGACAACTTTAGTTCCAGTAATTTGTTGTACTAATATTATTTGTCTGGTTAAGTTTGTTTGGGTGTTGGAATTAGGATATAGTTTAGCAAGAAATTTTTAGGCGCCCATTCACCCCCCCTCTGGTCGCTACTTTCGGTCCTACAGCGGTGCCGCCGACCGTCGTGGCCACCGCCGTCGTCTGCATCTCCTCCGCACCGTTTCTGCCTCCGAACATATTTGTGTTCCCGTCAGGTGCCGCATTTCTCTGACCAGAACGGTGTCCCCATAGGGCGTCGTGTCTCCGCCGAGCACCACCCATCTCTCCTATGTCGCCGGATTCTCAACTTGAGGACAAGTTAATTTTCGAGGGAGGGAGAGATGCCAGGGATGGCAACAGGAGATCAAGTCGGACAAGGAAGGGGACCCAAGGAAATCAGATGATTATCAGCTAAGGGATTTGATTAGTCCTTAAGAATAGCAAGTCTAGATTGATTAGTCCTTAAGTATAGCAAGTTAGGATTTATTCTGTTTTAGCAATCAATCTGTTAGGATTCTGGTTGTTAAATTAGACCGATCATGTGTTTATATAAACAGGACCGGTGCACTAGAATAAGCATCAAGTATTGAGTTTATGCTTAGCCTCCCTGTATCCCCTGCTTCCTTGTCGCATCGCTGCAACGCCGCCGCCACGACGACGAGGTACAGGCCCTCGACCAACTACCTCGTTTTCCTATCAATTAAGAAGTTTAGTTCCTACTAATTCTGTGGAAATCACTGCCGGTGACAGGTTGAGATGGTTTAGACATGTCCAACAAAGAACTCTAGAAGAACTAGTGCATAGTGAAATTCCGATGCATGACAATAGTGTGAGAAGAGGCGGGGGAAGACTGAAATTGACTCAGGAGATAATAAAAAGAGACTTGAAGGATATAATATTTCCAAAGATTTATCCTTAAATAGGAGTGCATGGAGAGAAGTTATTCATGTTCTTAAACCTTGATTAATTGCTCATGTTGTGTCACGAGTCAGGATCTATGGACGGGGAGGATAGCAAAACATTGTGACTGAATTGATAACTGAAGAATTGACCGAGACCCTGACCCTCGTCGGCGCGACGGAGCCACGCTCAACGTCGCACCGCCGAGGCAGGGATATAATAGAGAGGCTAAGCCTTTTCTAAACACTCGATGGTTTTTCTAGTGCATCAGCCCTATTTATATAGACACAAGGCTAATCTAATCTAACAACCATAATCTACTAGAACTCATTTAATCTAACAACTCAAACCTAACTGAATTGGAATCCTAACCTAATTGGACTCTTAACCTAATCTGATCTCTAATTAACCCTTGCGGCTGGACTCTTATCTGCTACAGTACCAGCGGTATTGTTCACGTGAACAGTACCTCGTGGTAATGTTCACGGGCTTGATTGGGCTATGGGCTGGCCTGCTGCAGCCCTCCTCTTGCGTGGCGCATGACATGTTGGGTTTCAACTCTAGCCAACCCTAACTTGTATGTGATTGAAAGACTTTGTTGTTGTTGTTGTATGCAAGTTAAGGAATAAACACGCTATGTTGATACACCCACTAATGTAGATACACCCACTCATCCACCCGTACCATGCAAATTTTGAAATTCATCACCCATGAGTTTATAGACAGGCCAAATTTTGCCAAGATACTAAGTGGAATTATCACCTTCATAGCAGTGCATATGTCCAAAGTTAAAAGTGTAGAGAAGAATGATACATAAACTCTGAACTCTGAAGCATACCAGAATTAGCTGGCCACTGCTATCCTTTTCAAGGAGAACTGCAGTATCAGCTTCAGCAAGCGTTGCTCCATACACCCCACTCCTCTTAGTAACAGAATGACCTTCCCATCTTCCAAGTAGTGGAGCTATTCTATCATTGTTGGTGATCTAGTGCCAAAAAAAAGGACTACCTCAGCATCATTCAATATGACAACTGTAGCATTTGCCTGTAATAATTCACCTCCGCATCAGCTGAAGAGTAGATAAGTGGCACCATAGGTCCCTGCCTTTCATGAAAAACTAGAAGTGTGTCCAGCACTCCCTTTGGGTCCATTATGTGGAAAGCCCTTACTCGACCATTGCCTTCTTGGGAGTAAAGACAATTCTCACATACAATAGATGGCTTACGAGAAGGGATCTTCAAGTTTCTGGTGAAGTAAAAAATAGATGAGTAACACCTTACGGCATGAGCACTACAATGCAGTGAGCATCTAACAATGTAGCTAAAATTGTTTACTTGGGGGATTCTTCACCAATATCATCTTCACCTAGCACACCAGCCCGAAGGACAGTCTCCAACATTCCAGCAGTCTGATACCTCAGAGCAAATGCCTTTTGTTCAGGAAAGAATCCTATCTGTACAATAAGCAACATCACTCGTTAAAAAAAATCATAACTACAAAATTTCAATACGATCTGAAGAGGTGAAGAGACCAACAAACTTCACCTGCTGATATTTATCTACTGTGAACATGTTTGTCTCTTTTATTTTGTATTCCACCCACTCTGGTTCAGAATCCTCCTCATCTACAAACGATATCTGAGACGAAGCTTGCTTGATATACAGCCTACAAATCGTAATATGTAAATATGCTGTTCAGGATCCCTGGACACATTTAAAAAGCCTAAGCTTTGTACAATTGTACTTGACTATTGGTAAGAAGCTGATAATGAAGGAGTAGTACACAACAACAAGCTAAAGGCATTACCTGAATTAATGAAAGGACTAAATGCGATGATTGAAGGTGTGAGAATTGAAACAAACCGAATTTAACATGAGTGGAGTATGTATCATTACGATTGAAGGAGGCTGATGAGGTCGTCCTCCCCATAAGTGCTCACTGACAGATTCGTGCTAATCCCCTGCAGCACCCTCCCATGCGCGTCGAATTGCTGAGAACAACGCAAGCACAAGCGAACAAGCACTCAGCCTGCAGATTACGAACCCAGAAACAGGAAGTTTTAAAACCTAGAAGCAGACGAGCGCACGTAGAAGGCTCCATTCCAATTTCCGACGTTGATGTCGAAGAATTGGTGGAGGTTTTCTATGCTCATCGCCTCGTCTTCGTCCACCTCCGGCGGCCCGGCTACCGCAGCCCGGGCGCACAGCCCGCCGCGCCGGAACGGGCCGACGCGGAGGGTGGGCGCTGCGCAGGACCGGTGGGTATGGCGTCCTTGAGGCTGCGCAGTGGTGGAGGCCGCGAGCCAGAGGCCGGCGACGAGGGTGTCCGCCATGGCCGGCCAAGCGGGTGGAGAGGTGAGAAGTGTGGGAAGCGGGATGCGAGTGCGGTGCTCTGCGCGTGTGTGAATTTGCGGCTGTGAACCTTATCAGTTTCAGATTGTGCACCGCTCGGGTCCACAGTGTCAGATAGACGGATGGAGGCTACTTTTCCGATTTTTTAAATAATATATTTTTTATTTGAAATTTAGTTCTGGTATGCTGTTTTTTCGAAGTTTGCAAAAATAACCTATTGTCAGCAAATTCTCTACTGGCTTTTATCGAAGGGTCTGATCTTTGTTGGCCTTTGTTGGTCCGAAAGTTATGATTTGGTTTGAAACTTTTGACCTCAGACTTGCCAATATTTTTATTGGACTCGGAATCGAATTTATCCGGAACCTCCGCAAGAATTTTTTGGAAGGCCAATGCTACGTTTTAAGGATAATTTTTAGGAAGATTAATTTTTTAGTGCTCAGACAGGAAGATCAATTTCTCATCAAGAATGTTCGTGCACAAAATAATTCAATAGACACTAGGACCAAACACTAATTTGAAATTGTTGGGGGAAAATAATCTCATCGGTCCTACTATTAGGAGAACCACTCCAAAAGACAGTTTCGGTGCATACAAGGTGCAAAGTCTTCTGTCGCCACTATAGTACTATGAGGGAGGAAGCTCAAGTATAGGCCCCGAAAACGACGTACGAGAAGGAACTCGGAGCCTTCGGTTATTTCGGTGGCCCTGCCACCTCGCTGCCTCCCAGATGTCGCGGCTTCGAAGGGGCGCCACAAAACGGGACAAGACATTTGCTTTATTTTAATGTTCACACGGACACTTACCATTTTACCCCTACGGAGCCTTATGAATAGAGTCCACTATAACGGTTGTAACTAGAGGATATAGCAGTATTTCCCTATTGGATCTCTGTCTATAAATACCCCTCCCTTCTACTGTAATAGTGAGAAACCAAGTGGAAATGTGCCTTGATTTCAAGTCTGTGATGAGTGATTGACAAGTTTACTTCTGGGCGAAAGAGTCCCTCCGAAGGGGTTCGAAGGTGTGTTCTGAATGGTTCGGAGTTAGCTGGCTGTAGCTGTGCAGCAGAGTGTGTCTGTCGGAGGGGTATGGTAGAGCACGATGACTTGGTGGTACCGAAGGGCTCGGTACTTTGGGCGGTACACCAGAGTGTGTACCGAAGGTTGTTTACCGAAGAGGTCTCCGGGGTACTAGAAACACTCGTCTGTTTGTCGGTGGTGCGCAGGTGACTTCGGAGGCGATAGACGGTTCGCGGCAAGTGAACTTTGATCAAGCGGGAGGCTTGATGCCAAGCGAGCAGGGTGCTCAGTCACGAAGGCTGCGAGGGGTCGAGGTCGGTCCATGGATCAATATACACCAGGCGAAGATAGAAAGTGCGGAGGGTGGCTCTGACTGAAGGTATCCCGAGGCGAAGTCCTCAGAGGCAAGGCGTTCGAAGTGTGCTCCGGACGGAGGCACTCGAAGGGACACCTGACGAAGGTCTCAGAAGTTAAGGTGCATCGAAGGCATGGTCTGGATAAGGGTTTTCGTAGAGTGTGCTCGGGGCTGAGACACTTGTGAAGGGGTGTGTTGGCGTAAAATATTACGCTAACAGGTTCTCTAAGATTAAGAACTAACAAACGAAGTGTTTGTGAAAGCGAACTATCTCAAGCCTCCGCTTAAGATAATAGCTCGAAGTAGTTCGAAGTTGTGTATTGAATATCTGAATATTCGATGCCTATTACAAGATGAGAAGGAGGGTATTTATAGGTAAAAACTCTAAGGAAAAGACCTTTTACCCCTCATTTACAACTAACATAGTGGAAACTATTTCGGTACCCCGAATAGGGCTAATATGGTAAAGTAAGTTTGAAGGAGGTAGACATAGTAGACGTCCCATCCTTCGGACCAGAATCTCGACGGACCCTCCGACTTTAACCTTTCTAGTTTGGAGACAAGCCTGGGACTTTGAGATTATGATTTGTCTTTGTCTTGTAATCTTGAAGATCCTAGGGATGAAGTATTTCCTCCCCCCCAACAGTAGCCCCTCAAATACGCTTCTACAGATAACCTGTACAGCAAGGAGAGCAATATAGCAAGAAATATTTTCATGCTCAGGGACTTCGAAAAAATTCAAGGTATTATAACCGTTCGAAGTGTCTTAGACATCGGAGGTGTATCTGACTCAAGCTTCGAACTTGAATCTCCGTGTGAAAGCTTCGTAGGGAAATGGACCGTTGCGAATGTGAAGTATCGCAAGGAGCCGTTACCCCTCAGGTAGCCGTTAGGCTTTTTTGAGAAAGTAACGGACACAAATTTAACTGCGGGTTCACACCTTTTTACCTTATGGTCCCACCCGTCAGCGGTAGGAGTTGAATCTGCAGTGCGAATGGATATGCGAATCATATCAATCGAAAACAGAGGGGTTATAAAAGGAGGACTCGAACCACGACGGAAACTTTTAGAGAGCTTCGGTTCTAAGCCTCCACATTTTCACCTTAAAACCCTCTCCAACACCTTTGAGCAAAAATCTGATGGTGAGGACCAGCGCAAAGGTGCCGACGGTGACAGGAACTCTAGCATAGAGGCAAGCATGGGCTACATCGGCAGCAGCGGCAATGGCGGGAGCCCCAGGGGTTCTTGGCCCAAAAATCCGCAAGAACTCAGCCCGCCGTCAAAGAAGCCATTGAAGCAAAGCTTTCTCCTCGGACAATCAACATGCTCGGCGGAATCCATTGAGGAGGCGGTGAATGGGAAACTGGGTCCAGGAATGAGGACTCGGGTCCCCGGAATAGAAGTGACCCCGGCGCTGAGGAGGGAAGACGTGGTGGTCTTCGAGGCCTTCTTTGAAGCGGGGCTAGTGAGGAGCCATGCTGAATAGCGTGGGCCTCATGGCTCCAGAAGTGATGAGTCATTGTCAACGATAGTCAAAGAGGACAGAAGAAGAAGATATCTGTTGTTTCATGGGCCGCGTGTGACTCAGGTACACGGGCAGCGAGCGACTGTCGGGCAGAGGACTCTGCGAAGTCGGGCTGGCCCAATCCGGTGCATGGGCCAGAAGCAGTAGAAGACCCACTGGGTTGTTGACCAGGATTGACTCAGGTACACGGGCGGTGAGTGATTGCCGGGCTGAGAGAGCTGCGGAATTGGGCCGACCCAATCCGGGTACCTGGTGCAAAGCCGGTGGAGGCTTTGTCAGTTTCGGCGCAAAACTGATGACCGTCGATCTTGTATCCGACTGTCCAGAAGAGAAGCCGTAGTCGCTACGAAAACTTAGCTTCCGGATAAGTCATCTGTATCTCTAGGCCCACAGTCAGTCAGTCATGTCTGTAAAAATTCCTAAGGGCAGTAGAGTCTTTTCCTTTATTATTGCGTCTGTAAAAACCCTAAGGGGCTGGTAGAATATTCCTAGTGTTGAGCAGCCTATAAATAGGGCCCCAATTCCTAGGGTTTGGACTACCCTTCTAGAAATCACTTTTTGCATCATTCATTGGGTCATTCCTCTTGTTCCCTGTGTTGTCTCTCTCCTGCTTGTTGTAGGACCGAAAGTAGCGACCAGAGGGGGGGGTGAATGGGCGCCTTAAAAATTCTTTCGAATCTATGGCCTGTTCCCAATACCCAACGCACCTCAAAAATACTATGCAGCAGAAAGTAGACAGTAGGCCTAAGTCTAAAGGTTTCTAACCTAGAAGCAACTGATGATAAACAGTGTAAACCTAAAGTGGTGCAACTAGGCAGATAAACAAGTTGTAACAGGCCTATACTTCTCAATGAAATGATCTAAGTATGTATAGAGTGAAAAGAGAAGTTACTGTCCAAAGTTGTCTCCTGTTCGGGTCTTGGCGAAGCCCCCTTCGCACGTCGAGGTCTGCTTCGGAGGTTGGTGTCGGAGTCTGTCCGAAATGCCGAAGGTGTCACTGTCTAGCCTAGTTCGAAGAAGTAAGAAGCGAAGTGTACTTCGAAGCGAAGTAAAAGCAGTGCCGGAGCTTGGTTCGAAGTAAGCACTTCGAAGACAAGACTTCGAACGCAACTTCGAGTCACGAGCTTCGGAGCGAAGTAAACAGTGCCGAAGCCTTCTTCGAAGTATACACTTCGAAGACAAAACTTCGAACACACTTAGAACCGAAAGCTTTCGGAGCTAAACCATCGAACACAAAAACTTCGAACACAACACACAAACAAACAACCTTCGAACAAAGAAGCGAAGTCTGTCAGAACAGACAAAACTTCGAACCCCACTTCGAAGCCTAACGAAGTGTGCACTTCGAACAGATAGATTCGGAGTATGCCAGTTCGAAGTATGCGATGATTTCGATACAGGGGAACTTCGAAGCTAGCAACTCAGACACAGAAACCGAAGTTCGAAAAACTGAGCGAAGCCTTTAACAAGGTTCGATCGGAGCTTGCCTCACGGAGTTGAGGGGCTTCGCACAGAACCGAGCTTCGGCAGACACACCAGGAAAAGGCAAAAGAGACTGTCAGCTTCGATCAAAAAGCTGGGCAATAGAAGGTGAAAAGCTGCAGCCGAACACTGTAGCTACAGTAAAGCAGTACTATTTGCAACAGCAAGAACTAGTACTACCACCGTGAAGAACACACCCAGCCGAAGAAGCTTCTTCCCAAGAAATAAATACAGCAGCCCGAATCCAACTCAATAACTCTCCAAACCAACCAGATGCAAACAATAAATTCTCCAGGGACCAAGGATTAAAAGCATCCAAGAGATTTGAGCCAAAATGAGCCACGAACAGAGGAGCACAAGGGCCTGGCGGCGCACACAGGAGAGAGAAGACAGGGGAAAAGAGTGACCCAAAGAGTGGTATTCAATTTCAGCAAAAGGGTAGTCCAAACCCTAGGGATTGGGGTGCTATTTATAGGCAGTCCAACACTAGGAATATTCTACCAGCCCCTTAGGGTTTTTACAGACTCAAAAATACAGAAAAAGACTCTACTGCCCTTAGGTATTTTTACAGACACAACTGACTGACTGTGGGCCTAGAGTAACAGATGACATATCCTGAAGCTATTCTTCTGGACAGTCGGATACAGATTCAATGGTTGTCAGTTTTACGCCGAAACTGACAAAGCCTCCACCAGCTTTGCACCAGGTACCCGGATTGGGCCGGCCCGACTCCGCAGCTCTCTCAGCCCGGCAATCGCTCACCGCCCGTGTACCTGAGTCAGTCTTGGTCAACAGCCCAGTGGGTCTTCTACTGCTTCTGGCCCATGCACCCGGATTGG
This sequence comes from Zizania palustris, assembly GCA_019279435.1. Classification (NCBI taxonomy): domain Eukaryota; kingdom Viridiplantae; phylum Streptophyta; class Magnoliopsida; order Poales; family Poaceae; genus Zizania; species Zizania palustris. The sequence goes on along the minus strand of JAAALK010000286.1, from coordinate 5,457,231 downwards.
GCCAGCCCGACTTCGCAGCCTCCTCTGCCCGACAGTCGCTCGCTGCCCGTGTACCTGAGTCACACGCGGCCCATGAAACAGCAGATCTCTTCTCTTCTTCAGTCCTTGTTGACTATCGTTGACAATGACTCATCACTTCTAGAGCCATGAGGCCCACACTATTCAGCATGGCTCCTCAATCTCCCCCTTGATGAGTGCATTGTCAACATTCCTCAATTCTCAGCTCTTCAGCACCTGTGAACAGATGTGGAAACACGAAAACAAAAACACAAAAGAACAAAGAAGAAGAAAAATAAGGTAAAAGTTTAACCTTAATGACCAAAAGCCAAACAAAAGCAAGAAACGGTCATTATGGTTAACCAAAACACAAAAGCTCAAAATGAGTGCGATTTCAGAACAACAAGGATATCAACAGAGTAAGAACTCCCCCTTAAACTTTGATCCCAATTTCTCCCCCTTGTTGACAAGTGAACTCATCAAGCACTCAGAAAGAGACACAGACTCCCCCTGAAAAGCAACTCCCCCTCAAAATATGCAGTGAATGCAACTGGGGTGCAGGTGGAGTGTAGAGAGCAAGCTCCTCAGATATGATTGACTGCAAATACAGTATCTAACAGGTATAGCAAAAGAGATACTGTCTAAGACACATGGCATGATCAGTGCAAGGGATGATATCTAAAGAAAGTCATTTAGCACGCATTTTTCAGTTTTTGCAAATAAAAGCATCACCACATTTTCTAGTAAACAAGCAAGGTAAAGCATGAGATGCAGAAGCTAACTGATATCTACCAAGATAAGCAGAGTTCAAAAACAAAGTGCTTCAGCAAGCTTGTTATCCTTTTAATGTTCAGGCTTTTTCATTTTCCTTTGTCATTTTTTGCCAAGGGTTATTTGCATGTCAAACCTTATGCTAACCGACCAAGTCAAGCCTAGGCCAGAACTGGACCATCAGAAGCTTAAGACATTGGTCTTGGCATACACTACACTGTCCTAGTTCATACCAAAGTGCTATGGTAAGCAGTCCAGAACAATATAATGCGACAAAGCAAACCCACTTGGATCTTGTCAACTTAAGCATAAAAAGGCATGGAATTTTCATTCATTTGATTTTTATCATTTTTTATAGCCCATTTTCCATGTTAAAGCATAAAGATGTCCAAGTTGCATATCTGCATCTATGTGATGAACTAGCTACAAGGCATGTAACAAATAGCAAAAGCATTCATCCTACACATGCTAGTTACCAGAGGCAATGGTGATCATTTTTCAATTTTGAAGCATAAAAGCCATGCATATGACAGATATCAGACATATCAAGCGAACTGAACCAAAGCATGATCATTGACAAGTAGTCAAAAGCATGTACCAGCTAGAATAAGTAAAGCAATTCAATCATATAGCAGAAGCAAGCTCAAAAGTGTGATATGTGAATATGCAAGATATGAACACACACAAAAAGACTCAAAAAAAAATAGAAGGAAAACTGACGCAAAATATCCTAGAAAGGATACACAACACCCAAATCCCCTCTTAAACGCTCAAAGGTAGACTGATCTAGGGGTTTGGTGAAAATGTCAGCCAACTGATGATGGGTATCAACATGAATAAGGTCAATGACACCTTTCTCATATTGATCCCGCAAGAAGTGAAAGCGCACATCAATATGTTTGGTTTTTGAATGGAGACATGGGTTTTTCCCTACACTAATAGCACTCGTGCTGTCGCAAAACAATGGAACCCTGGTAGGAAAGAGCAACCCAAAGTCTCGTAGAGTAGAAATCATCCAAACCATCTGTGAGCAGCAGCTGGCAGCAGCTACGTACTCAGCCTCTGTGGTCGAAAGAGCAACTCCAGATTGCTTTCGAGAAGACCAAGATACAAGGGAAGAACCAAGAAACTGGCAAGTACCGGAAGTCGACTTGCGATCCAACCGGCACCCGCCAAAGTCGGCGTCCGAAAAGCCAGATAAATCAAGTGATGATGATGCTGAATAATAAAGACCAAGAAAAATACCATCCCAGCAACGAGACTCAAACTTGTCCAAATGCCCTCCCTTCTTGAGCACAAAGCACTTGCAGCCAAACGCTCGCAAGTGGGTCACCTTGGGCTGTCTGCCAAACCGCAACTCATATGAAGTCTTACCAATGTAAGCTCGAAGAAAAATACGGTTGGCAAGATAGCAAGCCGTGTTCATGGCTTCAGCCCAAAAACGCCTAGGAGTCCTGTGCTCATCGAGCATCGTCCTGGCCATCTCAACTAGCGTGCGGTTCTTTCGTTCCACAACGCCGTTTTGTGGGGGAGTGTAAGGAGAAGAAAACTGATGGTCCAGACCCTGATCACCACAGAAGCTGACGAACTGAGAGTTCTTGAACTCAGAGCCGTTGTCAGAGCGAATTGCTCGCATCCGACCATTGTTCTCATTCTTCAGCTTCAAAATCAGGTCATGGACAAATTGAAAAGTTTCATCCTTAGACTCCAAAAAGAAAACCCACGAGAAACGAGAAAAGTCGTCAACAATCACAAGTGCATACCACTTCCCACCGACTGAGCGTACCCGAGCTGGACCTACAGTGTCCAAATGTAAAAGCTCGCCTAGATACGAAGTCATCACCTGAGTCACAGGTGAGTGAGAAGCGGCAACCATTTTCCCATGACGACAGGGATGACAAACTAGATCCTTCTCCATTTTAAGCTTGGGCAATCCTCGGATGAGATCCATAGAGCTTAACCTGACTAGCAGATCAAAACTCAAATGACCTAACCTCCTATGCCACTTCCAGAGCTCAGAAGAAGATCCAGCAATCAAACAGCGAGAAGGGCCAAAAGAACTAGAGAAGTCAATTCGAAAAACTTTACCGAAGGGTAAAATCTGACAAACCAAAGACCCTCTAGAATCAACCACAGAAGAATTGCCCTTCTTAAAACGCACTTCCAAACCATCCTCAAGAAGTTGCGAAACAGATATTAAATTGAAATTCAGATTTTTAACCAGAGCAACATTCTTTAAAGAGAAATGATCTGAAATGCTAATTGAGCCTATGCCACTTACTTTCCCTTGACCGCTGTTCCCGAAAGTGATGTACTCTTTTGAGCTCGGGGGAGTGAGACTGGAGAACCATCTGCGATGTCCCGTCATGTGGCGAGAGCATCCTGAGTCCATGATCCAAACATCCTCCAGTCCCCGGTCCTGCACAATCAATGTCTGTAAGTGGGAGCAAATGGTCCGGCACCAGGTTTAGCAAAAGAGCTAAACCAGTGTCGAGCCATTTGCTCAAAAGATGGAAAGCGAAAACCATCAAAAGAGTTTGGACCAAAACGCGGCTCAAAGCGCGGTCCACGGTTCTTTCTAACCCTACGGCCACGAGGTCCAGAACCGTAGCCAACTCGGTCTGGAAATCTGCCGGAACGAACACCACCAACTGGAGCACGGGTAGGAAAACCGTCTCCTCTACCACCACCTACACGACGCGGCCTGGCCTCTAGCCTCTCCCCGCGCCGAGGAACACGCAGTCTACCACCCTGCTGGTAGAACTGCACCTGATCACTACGAGCCCTCTCCGCTCTCTCAACCCGCTTCCTCCTGAAGCAAAACTCCGCAAGATGCCCGTCTCTCTGACAAAACTCACAATGATAGGTAGGCTTCTTGGGAGGTGGTTGAGGCTTGTGGTTCTTGGGCTTGGTAGTGTTTGGTGTGGTCTTCTTGGGCTGAGAGGGTCCAGGAAGAGAGTCAAGAGAAGTGTGGAGATTTTTGGGCTTTGGAACCCAGATAGGTTTCTTGGGTGGAGCTTTGGGTGGTTCATGGATCACTCCATCCTTGGGCTGACAAGCCTGGGAGGTCTCAGTAGAGTGAGTCTTGGGATACTTCTGTTCTGGAGTCATTTTACTCCACTCCACTGCCCGGCTGAGGGCACTCTCAAAGTCAGCCTTGGTGTAGGTGTAACCTACTCCAAACCCATCCTTCCTCTTGAACTGCTGGATCATCATGCCAAGCTGTGGCTCTCTGGCACTGATCCAACTCAGGATGGAACGGAGGTAAAAGTTCTCATTCTGAGAATCTGCTAGCTCCTCTCTCAAGGAAGCTAGAACCTCCACCTGAGACAAGCAGGTCTCACACTCACTCTCTACTTGGACAGACTTTCCGGCTTTTAGCTTAATCAACTCCATTCTAAGAGACAGACAGTTCTCACAAACAGTGGGTGGAACTGACAGTGTCTCAAGCTCTAGCCTAGTCTGGGCAAGCTCAGCTCTCAACCTCTCCAAATCACCCGAATGCTCAATGCCCTTGGATTTCAGCTCAGCTAAGGCAGCTAGATGAGATGGGCAATCAACACAGGGTGCGACGACAGTGGCTTGAGCATCTTTCAGCTCCAGCTGAGCACTTTCAAGCTCAGTGGCCAAAGCGTCCCTCTCATCAACCCTTTCTGTGTACCTGGACTTCAAAGTCGACAGGTCACACAGAAGCACCTCACACTTCGGGCACTCACTGCTATCACCCAAGCAAGGGGAAGAGGATAGACTCTCAATCCTACCGTTGGCCACGGCAAGCTCACTCTCTAACTCGTCTATCCTTTTCTTAGCCCCCCTAAGCAGTTTCTCCCGATACTTCAACTCCTGACGATTGCTCTCAAGTAAATCTACAATTTCACGCTCATAAGACGATACCTTGCTATCGTCGTCGTCGGAGTCGTCGGAGGAGCTCTTTTCTTCTCTATCCCCAAGAGCCATGGAGCAGAAGCTCTTGCGGGATCTTCGGCGCTGGTGTGAGCGGCTCTTCGGCTTGTCTCCGAAGGCCATGAAGCAGAGGCCCGCCGGATCATCCTTGTCCTTCCCCTTTTTGATGGTGATCTCCTCATCACTTGAGCTCGATGAAGAGGAAGAAGACGTGGATCTCTTGGAGTAGCTCTTCTCCATCTCGGCGAAGAAGGCCTTGTCGCGCTTCTTGTTCTCTCGCCGGTAGTCCTTCAGGGCCTTCTTGAAGAACCGGGTCTTCGGCTTGCCCTTGGTGAAGGAGGGGCTCTCATGCTTGCCGGAGTCGTGGAAGCTATTGCCGGTGCCCTTCTTGTATCCACTGCGCTTGGGGCAGTCGGCGATGAAGTGTCCTGGATCACCACATTCAAAGCATCCGGATTTTGTGCCGTGTCTTTTGAACATTCTTTTATCATAGACACGACGCACCCGGTTGTTAAAGAGACACAAATCATCATCTCCCAACAACTCAAGCTGGTCCTCAGTGATAGACATCAAAGAGAACCCAGCACAGCTCACAGCAGAGGGATCAACAGAAGGTGTAGCAAGGGCCAGGGATTTTGATCCAGAGCCAGTGAGATTTGATCTCAATTGGATATCTACCTCAGTGGCCTTTAGCTTGCTAAATAACTCAGAAATGGTCAAGGTATCGTATGAAGTACTCTCAACGATAGATGATACCTTGATCTCCCAGATCTTTGGATCCAAGGTATGAAGAACCTTGAGCGCCTGCTCATGATCTGAGACTAACTGAGCACCCTCAGCCTTGTTGTCCCGAAGCTTGTTAATGATCGACTGAAAGCGACCAAACAAAGCCTCAACAGATTCACCCGGCTTCTGTGTGAAATTCTCATATTCACGCCGGTAGGTCTGATAGAGCCGAGCCTTGACCTGTGCTGTTCCCTCATGGTGTGCCTTGAGGGTAGCCCAGATCTCTCTCGCAGTGGAGAGATGACTCACTCGCTCAAATTCAGTGGGACCTAAGCCAGAAAATAAAATGTTCACAGCCTTACTATTGCTCAGATGCTGAGCAATGATACCAGCAGTACCTTGCTCAGTAACTGGCAGAATGACAAATGTGGTGTGAACGCAAATGTCCCATATGTCCGAACCCTGGCTCATGAGATAGGCTCGCATGCGAGTCTTCCAATAATTATAGCCATAGGCTTCCAAGGACGGGACCTTGCCAGGAGACGTCATAGTCACTACAGGGGTTTAGAACCGGTTAAGGTATGGAAAAAAAACCTAACCTTGCTCTGATACCACTTGTAGGACCGAAAGTAGCGACCAGAGGGGGGGGTGAATGGGCGCCTTAAAAATTCTTTCGAATCTATGGCCTGTTCCCAATACCCAACGCACCTCAAAAATACTATGCAGCAGAAAGTAGACAGTAGGCCTAAGTCTAAAGGTTTCTAACCTAGAAGCAACTGATGATAAACAGTGTAAACCTAAAGTGGTGCAACTAGGCAGATAAACAAGTTGTAACAGGCCTATACTTCTCAATGAAATGATCTAAGTATGTATAGAGTGAAAAGAGAAGTTACTGTCCAAAGTTGTCTCCTGTTCGGGTCTTGGCGAAGCCCCCTTCGCACGTCGAGGTCTGCTTCGGAGGTTGGTGTCGGAGTCTGTCCGAAATGCCGAAGGTGTCACTGTCTAGCCTAGTTCGAAGAAGTAAGAAGCGAAGTGTACTTCGAAGCGAAGTAAAAGCAGTGCCGGAGCTTGGTTCGAAGTAAGCACTTCGAAGACAAGACTTCGAACGCAACTTCGAGTCACGAGCTTCGGAGCGAAGTAAACAGTGCCGAAGCCTTCTTCGAAGTATACACTTCGAAGACAAAACTTCGAACACACTTAGAACCGAAAGCTTTCGGAGCTAAACCATCGAACACAAAAACTTCGAACACAACACACAAACAAACAACCTTCGAACAAAGAAGCGAAGTCTGTCAGAACAGACAAAACTTCGAACCCCACTTCGAAGCCTAACGAAGTGTGCACTTCGAACAGATAGATTCGGAGTATGCCAGTTCGAAGTATGCGATGATTTCGATACAGGGGAACTTCGAAGCTAGCAACTCAGACACAGAAACCGAAGTTCGAAAAACTGAGCGAAGCCTTTAACAAGGTTCGATCGGAGCTTGCCTCACGGAGTTGAGGGGCTTCGCACAGAACCGAGCTTCGGTAGACACACCAGGAAAAGGCAAAAGAGACTGTCAGCTTCGATCAAAAAGCTGGGCAATAGAAGGTGAAAAGCTGCAGCCGAACACTGTAGCTACAGTAAAGCAGTACTATTTGCAACAGCAAGAACTAGTACTACCACCGTGAAGAACACACCCAGCCGAAGAAGCTTCTTCCCAAGAAATAAATACAGCAGCCCGAATCCAACTCAATAACTCTCCAAACCAACCAGATGCAAACAATAAATTCTCCAGGGACCAAGGATTAAAAGCATCCAAGAGATTTGAGCCAAAATGAGCCACGAACAGAGGAGCACAAGGGCCTGGCGGCGCACACAGGAGAGAGAAGACAGGGGAAAAGAGTGACCCAAAGAGTGGTATTCAATTTCAGCAAAAGGGTAGTCCAAACCCTAGGGATTGGGGTGCTATTTATAGGCAGTCCAACACTAGGAATATTCTACCAGCCCCTTAGGGTTTTTACAGACTCAAAAATACAGAAAAAGACTCTACTGCCCTTAGGTATTTTTACAGACACAACTGACTGACTGTGGGCCTAGAGTAACAGATGACATATCCTGAAGCTATTCTTCTGGACAGTCGGATACAGATTCAATGGTTGTCAGTTTTACGCCGAAACTGACAAAGCCTCCACCAGCTTTGCACCAGGTACCCGGATTGGGCCGGCTCGACTCCGCAGCTCTCTCAGCCCGGCAATCGCTCACCGCCCGTGTACCTGAGTCAGTCCTGGTCAACAGCCCAGTGGGTCTTCTACTGCTTCTGGCCCATGCACCCGGATTGGGCCAGCCCGACTTCGCAGCCTCCTCTGCCCGACAGTCGCTCGCTGCCCGTGTACCTGAGTCACACGCGGCCCATGAAACAGCAGATCTCTTCTCTTCTTCAGTCCTTGTTGACTATCGTTGACAATGACTCATCACTTCTAGAGCCATGAGGCCCACACTATTCAGCATGGCTCCTCACTTGTGTGCGCCGCCAGAAACCTTCTGTGAGTTTATTTCAGATTCATTTTCCCTTGGTTTGGTTGGTGGTTGATTCCCTCTGGTTGAGTGCTGCATTTATTTATCAGCTTTGACTCCTTCAGTTGGCTTGCTTCAATTTATTTCCCGTGAGATTTCTGCTTGTTTTTGCTTCTGTTCCTCATGAGATGAGTACTAGTTCTTGCTGTTGCAAGTAGTACTGCTACAGTGCTCGCTGCCAGCTTTTTACCTTCTTTGCACTACTTTTTGATCGAAGCTGACAGATTCAGAAACTTTTCTAGCTGTTTCTGGCGAAGCCACCCTCTCTGTTCGAAGCCTCTCAGCTCCGTGAGGCAGGCTTCGATCTAACCTCTTCGAAGGCTTCGCTCGATCTTCGATCTTCGGTGTGCGTTCTGTGTTGCTAAGCTTCGAAGTATTTTTCAGAATGGACAGCGTCACATACTTTGAACGACAGTGCGAAGGGGCTTCGGCTCTAGCTGTTCGAAGTCCATACCTCGATAGATTTCGAAGTTGGGTTCGAAGCTTGTAGTTCCGCTAGGCATCGCACTGACTTTTGTGTGGCGTGTCACCCTTCGCTTCTCTTTTCGAAGCTTGCTCTTTTCGGAGGTAGAGTCTAGGCTTCGGACATGGTTATCTGTCGTGTGACAGGCTTCGCTTCTTTGTTCAAAGGTTGCCCGTGTGTGCGTGTTATGTTCGAAGCTTTCTATTCGAAGGTTTTGCTTCGAAGCATTCGGTCCGAAGCTGTGTTCGAAGTTTTGTCTTTGAAGTGCACATTTCGAAGCAGGCTTCGACATTTGTCATACTTCGCTTCGAAGCATACTTCGCTTCTTGCCACTTCGAACTAGACTAGAACCAGACACCTTCGACATCTTCAACATGCTTCGCAACTGACCTCCGAAGCAGGGCTCCGTCACCAACCTCCGAAGCAGACCTCGACGTTCGAAGGAGGCTTCGCCAAGCTTCGAACAGGAGACAAATTTGGACAGTAACTTCTCTTTTCATCTTACACATACTTAGATCATTTCATTGAGAAGTTTAGACCTGTTACACCTGGTTCATCTGCCTAGTTGCACTACTTTAATAGATCTCAGTTATCATCAGTTGCTTCTAGGTTAGAAACCTTTAGACTTAGGCCTTTTGTTTATTTTCTGCTGCGTAGTCTTTTCTGAGGTGCGTTGGGTATTGGGAACAGGCCATTGATTCGAAAGAATTCTTAAAGGCGCCCATTCACCCCCCTCTGGTCGCTACTTTCGGTCCTACAAGTGGTATCAGAGCGAGGTTAGGGTTTTTCCATACCTTAACCGGTTCTAAACCCCAGTAGTGATCATGACGTCTCCTGGCAAGGTCCCGTCCTTGGAAGCTTATGGCTATAATTATTGGAAGACTCGCATGCGAGCCTATCTGATGAGCCAAAGCTCGGACATCTGGGACATCTGTATTCACGCTACTTTCACAGTGTTGCCTGTTGATGAGCGTGATTCTCCGGATATCATTGCCCAACATCAGAACAACAACAAAGCGGTGAATATTTTGTTTTCTGGTTTAGGTCCCACTGAATTTGAGCGTGTGAGCCATCTCTCCACTGCGAGAGAGATCTGGGCTACCCTCCAGGCACACCATGAGGGGACAGCCCAGGTCAAAGCTCGACTCTATCAGACCTACCAGCGTGAATATGAGAATTTCACACAGAAGCCGGGTGAATCTGTTGAAGACTTGTTTGGTCGCTTTCAGTCGATCATCAACAAGCTTCGGGACAACAAGGGTGAGGGTGTACAGTTAGTCTCAGATCACGAGCAGGCCCTCAAGGTTCTCCATACCTTGGACCCAAAGATCTGGGAGATCAAGGTATCCTCTATCATTGAAAGCACTTCTTACGATACCTTGACCATTTCTGAGTTGTTTAGCAAGCTGAAGGCCACTGAGGTAGATATCCAGCTGAGATCAAATCTCACTGGTTCTGGATCAAAATCCCTGGCCCTTGCTACACCTTCTGTTGATCCCTCTGCTGTGAGCTGTGCTGGGTTCTCTTTGATGTCTATCACTGAGGACCAGCTTGAGTCTTTGGGAGATGATGATTTGTGTCTGTTTAACAACCGGGTGCGTCGTGTCTATGACAAGAGAATGTTCAAAAGACACGGCACAAAATCCGGATGCTTTGAATGTGGTGATCCAGGACACTTCATCGCCGACTGCCCCAAGCGCAATGGATACAAGAAGGGCACCGGTGGCAGCTTCCACGACTCCGGCAAGCATGAGAGCTCTTCCTTCATCAAGGGCAAGCCGAAGACCCGATTCTTCAAGAAGGCCCTGAAGGACTATCGGCGAGAGAACAAGAAGCGCGACAAGGCCTTCTTCGCCGAGATGGAAAAAAGCTACTCCAAGCAGTCCACGTCTTCTTCCTCTTCATCGAGCTCAAGCGATGAGGAGATCGCCATCAAGAAGGGGAAGGACAAGGACGATCCGGCGGGCCTCTGCTTCATGGCCTTCGGAGACAAGCCGAAGAGCCGCTCACACCAGCGCCGAAGATCCCGCAAGAGCTTCTGCTCAATGGCTCTTGGGGATAGGGAAGAAAAGAGCTCCTCCGACGACTCCGACGACGACGACAACAAGGTATCATCCTATGAGCGAGAAATTGTTGATTTACTTGAGAGCAATCGTCAGGAGTTAAAGTATCAGGAGAAACTGCTTAGGGGGGCCAAGAAAAGGATAGACGAGTTAGAAAGTGAGCTTGCCGTAGCCAACGGCAGAATTGAGAGTCTATCTTCTTCCCCTTGCTTGGGTGATAGCAGTGAGTGCCCGAACTGTGAGGTGCTTCTGTGTGACCTGTCGAATCTAAAGTCCAGGTACACAGAAAGGGTTGATGAGAGGGACGCTTTGGCCACTGAGCTTGAAAGCGCTCAGCTGGAGCTGAAAGATGCTCAAGCCACTGTCGTCGCACCCTGTGTTGATTGCCCATCTCATCTAGCTGCCTTAGCTGAGCTGAAATCCAAGGGCGATGAGCATTTGGGTGATTTAGAAAGGTTGAGAGCTGAGCTTGCCCAGACTAGGCTAGAGCTTGAGACACTGTCAGTTCCACCCACTGTCTGTGAGAACTGCCTGTCTCTTAGAATGGAGTTGATTAAGCTTAAAGCCGAAAAGTCTGTCCAAGTAGAGAGTGAGTGTGAGACCTGCTTGTCTCAGGTGGAGGTTCTAGCTTCCTTGCGAGAGGAGCTAGCAGATTCTCAGAATGAGAACTTTTACCTCCGTTCTATCCTGAGTTGGATCAGTGCCAGAGAGCCACAGCTCGGCATGATGATCCAGCAGTTCAAAAGGCAGGATGGGTTTGGAGTAGGTTACACCTACACCAAGGCTGACTTTGAGAGTGCCATTAGCCGGGCAGTGGAGTGGAGTAAAATGACTCCTGAGCAGAGATATCCCAAGACCCATTCCACTGAGTCCTCCCAGGCTTGTCAGCCCAAGGATGGAGTGATCCATGAACCACCTAAAGCTCCACCCAAGAAGCCTATCTGGGTTCCTAAGCCCAAACACCTCCACTCTTCTCTAGACTCTCTTCCTGGACCCTCTCAACCCAAGAAGACCACACCAATCACCACCAAGCCCAAGAACCCTAAGCCTCAACCACATCCCAAGAAGCCTACCTATCATTGTGAGTACTGTCAGAGAGACGGGCATCTTGCGGAGTTTTGCTTCAGAAGGAAGCGGGTTGAGAGAGCAGAGAGGGCTCGTAGTGATCAGGAGCAGTTCTACCAGCAGGGTGGCAAGCATGGGCTACATCAGCAGCAGCGGCAATGGCGGGAGCCCCAGGGGTTCTTGGCCCAAAAATCCGCAAGAACTCAGCCCGCCGTCAAAGAAGCCATTGAAGCAAAGCTTTCTCCTCGGACAATTAACATGCTCGGCGGAATCCATTGAGGAGGCGGTGAATGGGAAACTGGGTCCAGGAATGAGGACTCGGGTCCCCGGAATAGAAGTGACCCCGGCGCTGAGGAGCGAAGACGTGGTGGTCTTCGAGGCCTTCTTTGAAGCGGGGCTAGGCCTTCCTACCATAAACTTCTTGGCCGAGGTACTGGACATGTTCCATGTTACTTGTCACAGCTGTCTCCGAACACCATCGCAAGATTGGCCATCTTCGAATGGGCCCTTCGAGACGAAGGGTGTGAAGGGAGGTTCGAGATCTTCACCGCTACCCACGAAGCCTCGTGTCAGCCGAAGCCGCAAGACGGGCCCAGAGATTCCAAGGTGCTAGTTTCCTTCGGGAGCGTCAACTTCCAACTCCGAAAGGAGCACTTGAATAATTTTCCAACAAAGGAAATCAATGACCGGTGGTACTCCGATTGGATACTCCGGTGGTTCTATGCTGAAGTTGGTGAAAACTCCAGCCTTGTGGGGCCCCTGCAAGAGATCTGGTATCGGAGGGAAGCAGAAGTGACTCCGGACCCAAGTCTGCTTTCAACGTGGCTTGGGTTACTTTCTTCGGTGGCCAAGCGCATGAGCATGCGGGACTTGGCCGAAGATTTTATTGCCCTCTGGATCCCGGAAAAGAAAAGCCGCCGCCGGGACTTCCAAGAAGGCTGCGAAGACTCCCATGAAGAAGGGAAAGAAGACAGCCAAACTCCCTACGCCTCCATCATCTCCGGCTTCGCTCGACATTCGGAGCTCATCTTTGGAGGAGTTAGAAGAAAGAGACTCGGATGTGCACATGGGAAGAGAACTGGAAGAATATCTGCTGCATGGCAAAGAGGGTGAGTCTCAAGCCATGGCTGAAGACCCCCCTCGGGAGACTGCGGAAGCGGCGGTGGCAACTGAGAAACCAAGGGTTGGTTTCGGTGTTTTGTGATGAGTGATTGACAGACTTTTACCCTCTGTTCGAAGGGTACCTCCGAAGGGGCTTCGGAGGTGGTACCTCCGAAGGGTGTTCGGAGGTGGTACCTCCGAAGGGTGTTCGGAGGTGGTTCACCGAAGGGTGTTCGGTGTTTGCTTGCTGCAGCTGTGCAGCGGAGTGTGCTCGTCGGAGGGGTCCGGCAGTACACGATGATTGGGTTCGTACCGAAGGCTTCGGTACTTTGGGCGGTACACCGGAGTGTGTGCCGGAGGTTGCTAACCCGGAGAGGTCTCCGGAGTACTGGATACACTTGTCTGTTTGTCGGTGGTGCGCAGGGACTTCGGAGGCGACGGACAAGGTTCGAGCCAGGTGAACCTGGGTCAAGCGGGAGGCTTGATGCCAGGGGAGCGGGGAGCTCCGTCACGGTGGCTGCGAAGGTGGTCCGGGTCGGTCCTCGGGTCGAGGCGCGCCAGGTGAAGGCAGAGAGTGCGGAGCGTGGCTTCGGCTGAAGGTACTCCGAGACAAAGTCCTCGGAGGCGAGGCACTTCGAAGGTACTCCGGAAGGAGTGACTTCGGAGTCGGTTGGAACAAGTCCTCTGCGGAGGCAAGGAGTTCGAAGTGTGCTCCGGAGGGAGACACTCGAAGATACCCGACGAAGGTCTCAGAAGTCGAGGTGCATCGAAGGCATGGTCCGGGTGAGGCTCGTCAAGGAGTGTGCTCGGAGTGAGGCACTGCGACGAAGTGCTCATGGAATGCTTCATGCGGAGGCCTTGGACGAAGGAGGGACTTCGGAGGGTGGTACTCCGAAGGTGAGGCTTCGGAGTGTGGATGACTTGAGGTACTTCGGCCATGCATGGCTTCGGTACACGAACGGACGGTGTTCGAGCTCGGAGTAGCTGCGAAGCCGTGGTGATCCACTCCGGAGGTGGTGGTGCGAAGGCCCAAGGGGCTTTGACGGCTTCGGCTCAAAACCGTCACTGTATCGAAGGACTTCTTCGGCGGAGCGAAGGCCAACAGGCTGCAGGCTTCTCGCCGAAGCTTCCGCACCCCTCGCGTGCGAAGGGAGGTTCCAGAAGTCAACACTGTAAAGGTTGACACTGTCTGTTCTGAAAAAGGCTGACACTGTCCCCTCTGCAGCTGACAGAGAAGCCTCCAAAATAAAGGTGGACTACCTTTTGTACCCCTTAGTTATGTAGAGACAAATCTGTTGTAAACCCTAGGGGTAAAGTAGTCACTTCCTTAGGATGAAGCCGTGGGCTATAAATATGGGGGCTCGGTAGGTAACATTTAACACTTTGAGCATTTACTGTTGAGCTCCTGTACACAGACCTCGCTGGTTTTTATCCAGAGTTCAAATACATTTTGTGTTCCTTGTTCAAGCGGCGAAGCCCTGCTTCTTTGTGTTTTTGCTTGAGCTCGCTTTACATACCTCGCTAGTCTTAGTACACCGAAGCTTGTTCTGGCGAAGGGTGTTTTTCTCGCGAAGTGTGTTTTACAGTGTGCTGTCGCTCTGTGTAACACGAGGCAAGACCTCGCTGCTTACTAGCGAAGCCCTGATCTTTTCCCGTTGTGCTTCTTGTGTCGAAGCCCTTAGCGTGGTCCGTTTTGTGTGCGTGTAGACCTTCGCGTACGAAGCCCAGCACCAGTTGCTGTCGCCAAGTACTTGGTCGAAGTCCTCAGAGGGCTGTCCACTCTTGCGAAGGGTGAAGTGCGAAGCCTGCTCGAAGCACCTCGTGTGCGGAGCCTGCACTGACTTAGCAGAGTAGATTTTTGTGGGTTGTTCGTGGAGCGAAGTCTTCTTGACTTCGAACTTTTGCTCCTCCGAAGCCTGTGTTCGAAGGTGTCGAAGTACCTCCGAACCAGACCTTCGAAGGTAGTGTTCAAAGTCTGTTCCGTAGAAGACAGAACAGAACCGAAGGTTAAGTTTTTAGCCCGAAATTTTAAAAGCTCCCATTCACCCCCCCTCTGGACGCCGTTTCCGGTCCAACAATTGGTATCAGAGCGGGTTAAGATCACCTGTTGACCTTAACCGGTTTTGTGATCTGTTGGCGACATGGATAGAGACAGTAAAATTCCTCTGTTCGATGGGACAGATTTTGCATACTGGAAGGTGCGCATGGAGGCTTACTTGTTAAGCCAAGGAAATGCAATTTGGGAGATTGTGGACTCACAATACTCCATCCCTGATACCCGCACCACTCAAACTGAAAAAGATCAGTATATTGCCAACTCGAAGGCAAGGAACATACTGTTCATTGGTTTGAGTCGGAGTGAGTTTGATAGGGTGCAGCACCTTAGGACTGCTAGGGAAATTTGGGCAACACTCACTGTCTTTCATGAGGGCTCTGCTCAGATTAAGGCCAGGCGCCAAAGCACCTACAATCAACAGTATCAGCTGTTTGTGCAGGCACCTGGTGAATCTGTAGATGCCATGTTTTCTCGCTTTGACGCTATAGTGAGTAACTTGCGATCCAACGGGACGCTTGCTTACATTGATCATGATAGGGCTATCAAGCTTCTCTATGCTCTTGACCGTATCATATGGGAGGTGAAGATATCCAGCATTGAGGAGTCCACAGGCTATGACACATTGACCTGTGACGAACTCTTTAGCAAGCTGAAGTCCACAGAGATTGCCAAGGCATCTCTTGCTGTGCACAGAAGCTCTTTGCCACAACCATTGGCATTGGTTTCTAGCACTAGCCGTGGCACCACTGCAGAACCAAGCACATCAGGCACTTGTGTTCTTGCAGATGGTTTTGCTTTGTCCTCCCTGGTCTTCGTCACAAAGGAGCAGGTGGATACTCTAGCTGATGACGAGCTTGCTCTCATTGCCCGGAGGTTCACCCGCTTTCATCATGAGAGACGGGATCAGAGGAGAAGTGGTTTTAGTGGCTGCTATGAATGTGGCGACACCTCTCACATTAAGGCCAATTGCCCCAAGGTCAAAAAGAGAGATGAGAGTGACCGCCCCAAATTCCACAAAAAGGAGAGGAAGCCCTTTGTGAAGGGCAAGCGCGGCAAGATGGCTAAGAAAGTAGCCAAGGCCGCTTCCAGAGCTTTTGTTGCTGCTCTCAGCGACATCGACACTTCCTCAACTGAGGACTCGAGCTCTGAGGAGGAGGAGTCCCCAAGGAAGGAGGACAAGAAGGACAAGAAGGGACGTGACTTCACCGGCCTTTGCTTCATGGCCGACAGTGATCACAGCGGCGATGAGCTTGACTCATCTGAGGTAAACCTATCATCTGACCAGCTTCTAATTAAATTAGATGAGCTGAATGAAGTAGTGCTTGGTCAGGATAGATTACTTGTGCAAGCCGCTAGAGAAAGAAAAGACCTTAGACTTAGGCTAGAAAATGTTTCTACTGAATATGCCATGCTTAAGTCTAAGTATGATGATGCTGAATGTGAATCATGTTCTGTTGTCATGAGTGAGCTTGCTCAGTTGCGTTCTGTACATGCTCAAACTCTCTCTGAGCTTGAGACTGCACAGAAGCAGCTTTTGGAGGTGGATTCTAGACCTCATGATGTTATTGATTGCATGAACTGCTCTTTATTACGCGATAGCATTAATTTACGTGATAAGCATGTTCATGATCTGGAGGCTAGATTGGAGAGGGCCGGTAGTTCTAAGGATGTGCAACCTGTTTGTGACACTTGCATTACCCTTAAGGACCAGCTAGGCACTGCTAGAGAGCGAGCTGAGAACCTCATGTCCGAAAATGAATACCTTCTTTCTGTGGTAAACAAATGCACTGAGGGAAAGGGTAGGATGGATTTGCTCTTGGCCAAGACCAAGTTGTGTGCTGACAGAGCCGGGGTAGCTCTAGGTTTGGGCTTTGAGAGGATAGCTTCAGACAGTAAGACCAAAACTGTTTTCACCTCTCCCACCACCCTAGAGAAAGAGAGAGCTCTGTTGGACACCCCATCAGCCAAAAAGCCTACCCATCCACCAAAGAAAACCACTCCTCCTGCCAAGAAAAATCCTCCCAAGAAAACCACTCAGAAGAAACCCAAGGAGCCTGTGAGAATTGCTCCTATGACCCATGAGAGTGCCCCCAGGAGAGTGTTTCACTGTTCTTATTGTCAGCGGGCGGGTCATTTGATTGATTTCTGTTTCCGTCGCATCAAGGATGAGCGACGTGCACAGGCGATGAGCTATCAGGACATGCATTACCCATCTTTAGGTATGCATGAGTCTGAGTTTTACTCTCGTCCTGTTTTCGAGGCTCCTCGTGCTTCTCGGAGAGGTTTTGCTCCTCGAAGTGTTCACCATGTTCCTTATGGTGGTAGACCTCGGGCGAGTAGCTTTGTACCTCGTCAGAGTAGGAGACCTCGTCATGCTTTGCGTTCTTTGCATGTAGGTAGACCTCGCACTTTGCATCATGCCGATTTTCATATGCGTAGACCGTCTGCTTTTACTGTGCCTACTACTCGTGTCACTCAGTGCTGGATGCCTCGTCATTATTTTACTCACCCCAGCACTAAGCGATCGAGACGTTCTTATCATGTGTAGGCGACAGGTCGAGGCTTGGAGGGCACGTGGATCATGGACTCCGGTTGTTCGCGCCACATGACCGGAGATGCAGCTTGGTTCTCCAGCCTCACCACAACCAAGCAAAGGGAACATATCACCTTCGGAAACAATCGAAGGAGTAGAGTGAAAGGTAAAGGTGTGGTAAGAATTAACACGAACTTCACTCTCAAAGATGTTGCTTTGGTTGAAAACCTGGGATACAATTTGCTGTCTGTATCTCAGTTGCTTGATGAGGGCTTCGAAGTGCGATTTCATCGCGATACTTCGCAAGTGCTCAATTCTGATGGCGTTGTAGTGTGTAAGATCTTTAGGGTTGGGAGAGTTTTTGGAGCTGATTTTTCAGAGTCGTCTGGTTCTTCTCATTGTCTTGTTGCACATTCGACTTCTGAGCTTTGGAAGTGGCATAGGAGACTAGGGCATATGAGCTTTGAGCTGCTCGCTCGTCTGAGCGCCCTAGGCTTGATCCGAGGATTGCCCAAGCTCAAGTTTGAGAAGAATTTAGTTTGCGCTCCTTGTCGACATGGTAAAATGATTGCCGCTTCGCATTCGCCAGTCACCACAGTGATGACTGAACTGCCCGGAGAACTTCTCCACATGGACACTGTAGGTCCTTCTCGGGTCAGTTCTTTAGGCGGCAAGTGGTATGTTCTAGTAATTGTCGACGATTTCTCTCGCTACTCTTGGGTCTTCTTTCTTGCCAGCAAGGACGAAGTGTTTTCACACTTTCGGAGCTTGGCTTTGAGGCTTTTCACTGAACTCCCTGGTGCATTAAAATTCATTCGAAGCGATAATGGCACCGAGTTCAAAAATAGTCTCTTTGTTGATTTTTGCATGGAGCATGGCATAGAACATCAATTCTCTGCTCCGCGGGTTCCTCAACAGAACGGTGTTGTTGAGAGAAAGAACCGCACCTTGGTTGAGATGGCTAGGATGATGCTCGATGAGCATAGGACTCCTAGAAAATTCTGGGCTGAGGCCATGAACACTGCTTGCTACATCTCAAACCGAATTTTCCTGCGCTCAATTTTAAACTTAACTTCTTATGAGCTACGTTTTGGGAGACAGCCCAAGGTTACTCATCTTCGAGTTTTTGGCTGTCGCTGTTTCATCCTAAAGCGTGGAAATTTGGATAAATTTGAGTCGCGATCTTCTGACGGGATCTTTTTGGGTTATACTTCTCATGGTCATTCTTATCGTGTCTATAACTTGGAAACTAACACTGTCATCGAGTCATGTGATGTGACTTTTGATGAGTCGACCCCCTCTGTTAGTTCTGCTTTTGAACAGGCAAATGAACACGACATGGAACAGACCTTATTCGAAGATGAAGATCCCGGAGAATTCGAGGATGATCCCCTACTACCCTCGACATCGACCCCTGAAGCTGACCCCGCTTCAACTACTTCGGCACGAGGTCCCGAAGCGACTACCTCAACATCGGTCATCTTGGACCACTCCAACGCACAAGTTGAGGGGGAGACTGCATCCCGCCGCGAGGCTCCACATCATGTCCAAAGGATGCACCCTCCCGAGCAGATCATTGGTGAGCTTGATCAAAGGGTAACACGTTCTCACGCTCATTTCACTAATGCTGCTTTTGTTGCTTCTTTCGAGCCTTTAGATGTTAGTCATGCACTTTCTGATTCTAGTTGGATCAATGCCATGCATGAAGAGCTTGAAAATTTTGAGAGAAACCAAGTCTGGACTTTAGTTGATCCTCCACCAAATGTTCATTTCATTGGAACAAAATGGATTTTCAAAAATAAACAAGGGGAGGATGGGACAATTGTTAGAAATAAGGCTAGACTTGTAGCTCAGGGCTTTTCTCAACTAGAAGGGATTGATTTTACTGAAACTTTTGCACCTGTTGCTCGCCTTGAGGCCATTAGGATTTTGCTTGCCTTTGCGACATCCCGGGGATTCAAACTCTATCAAATGGATGTCAAAAGTGCTTTTCTTAATGGCTTCATAGGTGAAGATGTTTATGTAAAACAACCCCCTGGTTTTGAAAACCCCAAGTACCCACATAAAGTCCTTAAACTTCATAAGGCTCTTTATGGACTCAAGCAGGCCCCTCGGGCGTGGTATGATAGACTTAAGTCTTTTCTGCTTGAGCGAGGGTATTTGATGGGCTCTGTTGATAAAACTTTGTTTACTCTCAAGCATGGCAAAGATTTCCTCCTAGTTCAGATCTATGTGGATGATATCATCTTTGGTGGCTCTTCTCATGCTTTGGTTGCCGAGTTTGCAGATACCATGAGCAGGGAATTTGAAATGTCGATGATGGGTGAACTCACCTTTTTCCTTGGTTTGCAAATCAAGCAAAGCAAACAAGGTACTTTTGTCCACCAGACGAAGTACACCAAGGACCTGCTCAAGAAGTTCGACATGTCCGATGCGAAGCCCCTCGCCACTCCAATGGCTACATCTGTAGCATTGGACCCTGACGAAGATGGAGAAGCCGTAGATCAGAAGGAGTTCCGGAGCATGATCGGCTCCCTCCTCTACTTGACTGCCACGAGGCCGGACATACACTTCGCTGTGTGTCTGTGCGCTCGTTTTCAGGCTTCGCCACGAGCTTCGCACCGCCAAGCGGTAAAGCGCATCCTAAGGTATCTCAAACACACCCTTGAATTTGGCATATGGTATTCATCGTCTTCATCTTTATGTCTTAGAGGTTATTCCGATGCGGATTTTGCTGGGTGTAGAATTGATAGGAAGAGTACCTCTGGTACTTGTCATTTTCTGGGTACTTCTCTGGTTTGCTGGTCTTCCCGCAAACAGTCTAGTGTTGCACAATCGACGGCTGAGGCCGAATATGTTGCTGCAGCTAGCTGTTGCTCTCAGATTTTGTGGATGGTTTCCACTTTGCGGGATTTCGGGTTAGATTATAAGAGTGTTCCACTTTTCTGTGATAACACTAGTGCTATTTGTATTGCAAACAACCCGGTTCAGCACTCCAGAACCAAACACATTGATGTACGGTATCATTTTCTCAGAGATCACAATGAGAAGGGTGATATTGAACTTCAATATGTTGATACCCAACACCAGCTTGCCGATATTTTTACAAAACCCCTCGATGCTTCTCGATTTGCTTACTTGCGTGGGGAACTTGGCATTTGTCACCCTTACGGCATTTTGTGAGGGGGAGCTGATTTTAATTGTCTTGCATATGCTCATTATGTGTGGAATTGCACTTACATCTTTTGCTATTATATGCCTGCTTTTAATTCAAAGAAATCATGACTGCTCAGCCCTATGAAATATGTCTGGAACATTGATTGTGCATGATGTTTTATTTTCTAAAATCAAAACTTGCTCACCGCACAATCTTGTATCTAGCTTGTTTAGGCTGGACTGCTTTTAGCTATCTTTTATCTACTTGACAGCAAGACACTGTTCCTTGGATGCTAAAATTTGCAACTTGAAAAATGTGTTCCTTATTCATGGATACTCATCAAAATCAAAATCAAAATCCATGATTTGCCTGGTTTCAATGAAAAGATCCAGGAGGGTTTGTTTGTCGCACTACCCTATTCTAGACTGCTCACCATTGCACATTGGTCTGAACTGGGATAGTGTAGTGTATGCCAAAATCACCGCCTTAAGCTTCAGATGGCTTTCTTGCCTAGGCTTGGCTTGATTGGAAAGTATAAGGTGGACAAACAAATAACCCCTGGCATTAAGAAAAGAACAACAAATTTAATTGCTCATCAAGTTTGCTTTCAAAGCTTCTTTTGAACAAGACTTATCTGTCTAGGGTAGAAATTGTTAGCTTTGCGCAGTCCTTGCCTTCACATGACTAGCTGCTTTGATTAAGTGGTGATGCTTTTACTTCAAAATGACAAAATCACATGCCATCATCTTGTTTCACAGATTGTTAAATTGAGCTGAGCACATGATCATTCGTGTTAATATTGGCATATTTTTGCATTATATGTCCTTGCAATTCTGCTCATTTCAAAGCTTTGCATCTTTTGACTGCTCCTTGATGCTTGCATTGCCAAAGGGGGAGAGATTTTGCTATGTTCTCTGCTGCAAGAAGGCATAATTTCTAAAGGGGGAGAGATTTTTGACATAAAGAGGGAGAAAAATTTGCTCAACTCAGGGGAAGTTTTTATCAAAGGGGAGATTTGCCAAAGGGGCTTTTACTCTTTTACAAAGGGGGAGAAAAATTCTTTTATCAAGTGACATGCTTTGGCTCTTTTCTGAGTTTTTATGGTCACTTGTGTGCTGAAAGCTTTTCATTTTTCTTGAACTTGGATTTGGTTTTCAATGCACTCATCAAGGGGGAGATTGAGAAACCAAGGGTTGGTTTCGGTGTTTTGTGATGAGTGATTGACAGACTTTTACCCTCTGTTCGAAGGGTACCTCCGAAGGGGCTTCGGAGGTGGTACCTCCGAAGGGTGTTCGGAGGTGGTACCTCCGAAGGGTGTTCGGAGGTGGTTCACCGAAGGGTGTTCGGTGTTTGCTTGCTGCAGCTGTGCAGCGGAGTGTGCTCGTCGGAGGGGTCCGGCAGTACACGATGATTGGGTTCGTACCGAAGGCTTCGGTACTTTGGGCGGTACACCGGAGTGTGTGCCGGAGGTTGCTAACCCGGAGAGGTCTCCGGAGTACTGGATACACTTGTCTGTTTGTCGGTGGTGCGCAGGGACTTCGGAGGCGACGGACAAGGTTCGAGCCAGGTGAACCTGGGTCAAGCGGGAGGCTTGATGCCAGGGGAGCGGGGAGCTCCGTCACGGTGGCTGCGAAGGTGGTCCGGGTCGGTCCTCAGGTCGAGGCGCGCCAGGTGAAGGCAGAGAGTGCGGAGCGTGGCTCCGGCTGAAGGTACTCCGAGACAAAGTCCTCGGAGGCGAGGCACTTCGAAGGTACTCCGGAAGGAGTGACTTCGGAGTCGGTTGGAACAAGTCCTCTACGGAGGCAAGGAGTTCGAAGTGTGCTCCGGAGGGAGACACTCGAAGATACCCGACGAAGGTCTCAGAAGTCGAGGTGCATCGAAGGCATGGTCCGGGTGAGGCTCGTCAAGGAGTGTGCTCGGAGTGAGGCACTGCGACGAAGTGCTCATGGAATGCTTCATGCGGAGGCCTTGGACGAAGGAGGGACTTCGGAGGGTGGTACTCCGAAGGTGAGGCTTCGGAGTGTGGATGACTTGAGGTACTTCGGCCATGCATGGCTTCGGTACACGGACGGACGGTGTTCGAGCTCGGAGTAGCTGCGAAGCCGTGGTGATCCACTCCGGAGGTGGTGGTGCGAAGGCCCAAGGGGCTTTGACGGCTTCGGCTCAAAACCGTCACTGTATCGAAGGACTTCTTCGGCGGAGCGAAGGCCAACAGGCTGCAGGCTTCTCGCCGAAGCTTCCGCACCCCTCGCGTGTGAAGGGAGGTTCCAGAAGTCAACACTGTAAAGGCTGACACTGTCTGTTCTGAAAAAGGCTGACACTGTCCCCTCTGCAGCTGACAGAGAAGCCTCCAAAATAAAGGTGGACTACCTTTTGTACCCCTTAGTTATGTAGAGACAAATCTGTTGTAAACCCTAGGGGTAAAGTAGTCACTTCCTTAGGATGAAGCCGTGGGCTATAAATATGGGGGCTCGGTAGGTAACATTTAACACTTTGAGCATTTACTGTTGAGCTCCTGTACACAGACCTCGCTGGTTTTTATCCAGAGTTCAAATACATTTTGTGTTCCTTGTTCAAGCGGCGAAGCCCTGCTTCTTTGTGTTTTTGCTTGAGCTCGCTTTACATACCTCGCTAGTCTTAGTACACCGAAGCTTGTTCTGGCGAAGGGTGTTTTTCTCGCGAAGTGTGTTTTACAGTGTGCTGTCGCTCTGTGTAACACGAGGCAAGACCTCGCTGCTTACTAGCGAAGCCCTGATCTTTTCCCGTTGTGCTTCTTGTGTCGAAGCCCTTAGCGTGGTCCGTTTTGTGTGCGTGTAGACCTTCGCGTACGAAGCCCAGCACCAGTTGCTGTCGCCAAGTACTTGGTCGAAGTCCTCAGAGGGCTGTCCACTCTTGCGAAGGGTGAAGTGCGAAGCCTGCTCGAAGCACCTCGTGTGCGGAGCCTGCACTGACTTAGCAGAGTAGATTTTTGTGGGTTGTTCGTGGAGCGAAGTCTTCTTGACTTCGAACTTTTGCTCCTCCGAAGCCTGTGTTCGAAGGTGTCGAAGTACCTTCGAACCAGACCTTCGAAGGTAGTGTTCAAAGTCTGTTCCGCAGAAGACAGAACAGAACCGAAGGCTAAGTTTTTAGCCCGAAATTTTAAAAGCTCCCATTCACCCCCCCCTCTGGTCGCCGTTTCCGGTCCAACAGCAACCCACTCTAAACCTGCAGGAGCCGAGCCAGAGCCGGAGCTAGAAAATCCTAGCTTGCCGGTGATCGGAGTAGTAGCGATGGAGGTCAGGGCTTCGACGTCTGTTGTTACGACACAAACTTTGGGGGATGACCTCGACGAATACCTCAAGATGTATGAGTTTCTGGGGGACCCCGAAATCCTTCCTCAAAGTCTGGATGGAGGTATGCCTCCGAACTTCTTTGAAATTCCTGAAATGACTTCACTACATCAATAATATTTCAATGAATAGTTAATGAATACCTTGCATTTTGCAGATGTGTCGAGGAGCAGCATGGATCCAACCAATGATGGAGCTTCGGCTCCTCTCGGAGATGAGGCTCCGATTGAGGTGATGGCTCCGACGATTGGGGTTGCTTCAGGCAAGGTGACTCTGCCTGAAGGAGCTACTCTCGAAGGAGGATCTACTCCGACCGAAGTAGTAGCTCCAATTTTTGTATCGGGGAGAGGTAAGGGCAAGACTGGTCTTGGTCCTCTCCCCTCTTTAACAACGACGCCTTCGTCAAATGATCCTTTGGTAGGCGCTTCAGAAGAAGACCTCGCTGAAGACGATCAACGGGCCCTATCTTAGCTCCCATTATTGGCTCTATTCTTGGAGCAGCGGATAGGGCTCCGAGCTCTTCAAGAACCTTTGGCGGATAAGATCCAAGAGGTCGGGAGCTCCGAGCTGGTCTCCATCCTGAGTGAGGCCAGTGGATCGGAGCTCGATTTGGCCCTCAAATGGGATACCCTCCAGGTATGCAACAAACAACAAGTATACTTATTTAATATAAATTACATTGTACTCACTTTGCTTCTTTGCAGCAATTCGTCCTTGCTAGAGCAGCAGCGACTTCCAATGAGCTTGAAACCAATCGGCTCAAAAGGAAGGTTACAACACTCCAAAATATCCTCAAGGGCTCCGAAGATAAAACCTTACAACTGGAGGAAGAGCTCCTTGAGGAGCGGAGGGCTAAGGCCATCACGGAGGAAGCACTCCGGGCTGAACAGCAGACCTGTGCTAAACTTACATCTTCGATAGAAGAAATCCAAGTAGAGCGTATGGTGCTAAGGGCCGAGATTGAGAGGCTTTGGAAAGCGGAGGCGGATTCCATCACTGAACGCGTAGAGCTTCAATCTTCACTCAAACAAGCGCTAGTCTAGAAGAATTACCTGTTGTCAAAGACAATAGAGATTTCCTCCGTTGCCTCCGAGTTGACGAAGGCCGAGGTGAGGCACAACGTGGAAGCTGATCAGACTCTGGATACCCTCTCGGGTGTTCTAGAATATTTCGGCACAATGTGCCTGTCTTCTTCATCTGCGGTAGATGAGCCTCTTGATCGGAAGCTGAAGATGATCCAAGCGGCGACTAAGATGATGAAGGGCTCTAGGACTCGCTACGGAGAGATCTCCAGGCAAGTAGCCGGGATCGGAGTCCTTCGATACCTCGAAGCCGTCGGGGTCTCTATTGCTCCGGTGAAGGGTTCGACACCAGCAAGCTTCACTGATGAAGGCTTGTTGCGACCATCTTTGGATGTGGATTCAGCTTGGGAAGCCTTTCGAGCGACCTGAAAAGCAGACCATGAAGCTGCAGCCAAGGCTTGGATCGACGAAGCCCGTCGGCAGAGGCTAGCTCAAATGAAGCCTCCGGCTCTGACTCCACCAACTGCTCCGCCTACCGACCCGAAGGTCCCGCTATTAGGGTGCTTAATTATGTACAAGAAATCTTGTAATGCCCTTTTATTTTAATGAATGAAAAGTTTATAAATGAGAAGTCTTCGCTTGAATGTTTGTTTTTAGGTTTTACTACATACTTCGGATCCTGATCTCGAAGTATTGGAGCTTAATGAAGGGCTTCACCAACAGTGGGCTATCCTCGAAAGCTTGAGGCCTTATAGGCGCTCGTGATTTTCTGTTCCTCGAGGGGAGCAAGGGGAAATAGCACTCGATGTTTGTAGCGAAGTCCTATCTTATATTAAAGAAGAGGATAAGGACATCTTAGTTCTTAGAGTATGTATATTGGTCTGACTCGGAGTACCAAGTCAATGACCCAACGGAGGCTAGCTCCAAAAAGCTTTTATCCTGGGCCGAACTTCAAGAATAATAGAAAAAGCTGCAGGCTTCGAAGAAGAAAAGCACTCGGACCAAAAGAAAAGTTTTGAGAACTCTAGGCTCTGAAGACCGAACTGGTCCTAGGAGTAGTTCTAGAGGTCGGAGGGGTCTTCGGTTTTATTTAGTTTTAGATGATAATTTTTCTTAATTATTATGATTGTAACATGATTATCCAATTAATACAAATTATCTGAGAAGCACCCTTGTATCTTACTCCCCTGCCCCTCCTTGTGGGTGGGGGACCGTATGCAATGTAATAAGGTCTATCGGACACAATGATTGGTATAGCAACCTGGTGCTTCGCAATAGTACTTGGTAATCATGAGTTTAACTTTTTCGTAGAGTTCTTCTAATTGTATGTTCATATTGTAATGTTTATAATTTCTGGAACTAAGTTTATACTTATAAGCTCCGATATTGGTCACTTAGGACTTATGAAGTGTTTCATTTGGTTAGAGCCTTGAAACCTTATTGCTTGGTCGCCTACGACTCTTTTACAGATGCTTCGAACTCGGAGGATCGGGAATCTGTTCTTTTAAAGTCCTTAGACTCTTCTACGGATGCTATCAAGCCGAAGCATGGAATCCGTAGGCTTTAGCCACCTTCGGCTCTTTTACAGATGCTTCAAAATTGGAGGATCAGAAATCTGTTCTTTTAAAGTCCTTAGACTCTTCTACGGATGCTATCAAGCCAAAGCCTAGAATCTGTAGGCTTTAGCCACGTTCGGCTCTTTTACAGATGCTCTGAACCCGGAGGATCGGAAATCTGTTCTTTTAAAGTCCTTAGACTCTTCTACGGATGTTATCAAGCAGAAGCTTTGAATCCGTAGGCTTTGGCCATCTTCGGCTCTTTTACAGATGCTCCGAACATGAAGGATCAGAAATCTATTCTTTTAAAGTCCTTAGACTCTTCTACGGATGATATCAAGTCGAAGCCTGGAATCCATAGGCTTTGGCCACCTTCGACTCTTTTATAGATGCTTCGAACCCGGAGGATCAGAAATATGTTCTTTTAAAATCCTTAGACTCTTCTACGGATGCTATCAATCCGAAGCTTGGAATACGTAGGCTTTGGCCACCTTCGGCTCTTTTACAGATGCTTTGAACCCGTAGGATCGGAAATGTCACGCCCAGATTTAATAAATCCGGACCTTTATTGAAATTCCTTAGAAAATCAATAAATCAAGACGTTCATCACATGACCATGTACAATTCCACAATCATTCACGGTTCGTAGACCGTATTAGTACAAAAGTGAATAAAGGTGAAGAGAAACTAATAAAACAAAGGTCCTAGATGAACGCCTTCTTCCAGTCTCGCCTTGACTGGTTCGCTACTCCAGATCTTCATCCTCCTCGTAGTAGACGGGCTCTGGTGGTGTAAGTCAACGGGGGTGAGTACAAACATACTTAGCAAGCCACCGGATGCAAATATAATGCAGATTAATAACAAGGGAGATAGTGGCTAATTTTGCGGAAAAGCATAATTGTAAAGCATTTAAATGAGATCAAGTTATTATTACAGAAATGTAAACATGAGTATGCATCATCATCTTCTAACTCGAGGGGTACAATCAGCCCACCCTCGCTCAACAGTCCTTACATGCCATGAATAACTCAACCATTCAAACAATTGTAAACTAACTGCAAGTAGTCAAACAACCCGCCCTTGATCGTGGGCTCGGCTTTTCGAAAAGATTAAATACTATGATCAGAGGTGTACCACTGTACCCACAAGGCACACACTCATCCCATACACCAAAGTGCAACGAGATGACCCATACCACGGGAACTTGTGCAAAAACCTTCCATATGGTCCTCCTCGACCCGACAACACCCTCTTACGGGTTTCATATGGTGCCCCGACACGTATATGGTGCATCGAGTCGGATTGTTCCATACTTTCAGTTAGGACTTACCCATTAGACTTGTGGTTAGTACGAAAGTGCTTTGCAACAGATCCCGCGGACCGGTCCTTATAGTGCCCCGGGTGCGACCAACCAATGCCCTAGCTTGCACCCGGAACCCACCATACTTAAAACATAGCCAACTCCAACAGAGTCCAGAGACGAGAATAATGGGGAAATATATATAATAGAATCCATCTATCTACGATTCATTCCTTTTATCCTATAGCAGTTGTGTCGATACATTGGACACTAACTAATATAATATTGTAGAGTGACAAGGAGAGTAGGCTCAATATGCATGGATTGGGTTTGCACACAAGGACGGGGATCTAATAAATATAATATGTAGGGCTTGAGATTTGACTAATGCAATATTATCCTATGAGTTATAGCGATAATTTATTAAAACATGGGCTCAATGATGATCAAAATGGGGGTTGTGACTTGCCTTGATCCGTAAACGGTGAAGGTGGAACCTCGGGGCAAAACTTGGGATCTTCGACGGCGTCGTAATCTTCTCGATACAGAAAAAGTAAACATAGCATTCAATAAACAAATAAAACATCTCAAAACAATAAGCATACAAGTATTAGGGGTTTTAATAGGTGAAATAAAGTTTTATTATTCTGTAGTTATGTGAAAAACATTAAAGATTAAATTTTAAGGCTTTTCCCAATTTATTTTATGAATTTACAATTTTATCCCTAAGGGGGTTTTTATTTGTTTAATTAATAAGAATATTTTGGGAAACAGGGACATACTGTTTTTATGACATTAATGTGTAGAGAATAAAATGCTGAATTTAACAAAATTTGAATGGTGAAATTTGGAGTTGAAATGAGCAAGTTATGAATTTTGGAAGTTTAAATCATTTTTCTGAATTTTATTTTAAACAGAAAATGGGTTCTGGTCCACGGTGAGCCAGGCCCACAGTGAACTGGGTTACTATGCGCGTGGATCGGATCAACCAGGACCGTTGGATCTTGATCCGGCGATCGGACGCGAGGCGGGAAGGCTTAAGTGAACACAGACGGCCCAGATGGCCCCGTACCGTTTTGACCAGATCAAGGGCCAGGGTTAAATCCCGAAGGGATTTAATCTTAGCCCTTCGACCACGATCGTGCGGTCAGGGTGCCGTCCGGCACGGCACGGGCGTAAGGGGTACTTTGCCCCCTTCGTCTCCGGCTCCGGCGGGCTCGGGTGCGGCGGCGATGGCTACGACGAGGGCCTAGGGGCTTAGATCTTGGCAGAAATTGAGAGAGGGGAGTGAGGGGAGTGTGATGGTACCGGAGATGGCGATGGAAAATGACTGACGGCGACCGGCGGTGAGGGTAGATGGCGAGAGGTGTTCGGGTGCTCGACGGCGACTGCGATCCGGTGGCCCTTACGGCCAACCGAGGGGTGGCCGGTGACGGGCGGTCGACGAGGATCCCAACGGTGCCGACGGCGTGGACGGCGGGGGTATGAGTCGACGGCGCTCGGCGGCCGGAGGTAGAGTAGGAGGGAAAGCCGAAAATTGGGCGGTGGTGCTCCTGGTTCTGCTCTGGCTTGGCTACGGGGTGTGGGCGGAGTGCGGCGACCGGTAGGGTTTAAATAGGGGGCTTGCCGGTGTAAAATGGGAAGGGGAACCGAAGGTTTCCCAAGATCTCCAACGAGGGTTTCCAAACTCTGGGTAAGCTTCCAAATGGGCCAAAACGCGTCTGCTTTTGATGGCATGCGATCACCGGCTGTCAGGGGAAATGAATCTGGGGTCGGATCGACGAAATCGGGTGGCCGGCGGTGGGAAATCGGAAGGAGGTCACCGGATAAGGAAGGGGGGATCCCCTTCCAACGATGAAGACAAATCTGACAGATGGGTCCCACCCGTCAGCGGGCGATCCAAAAAAGAAAGGGGCCGACAGACGGGCCCGACTGTCAGTGGCGGAGGGAGGTGTTAGCGAGGCTGACGGGTGGGGACGAGGCGGGGCGCGGGCGGGAGAGAGAGAGGAGGGGAGTGGCGCTGACAGGTGGACCCCACCTGGCGGTGACACGGCGCTGGGTTGGGCTGGTCTGGAGGCGAATTGAGGGTTGAGGCCCTTTAAGAATTAAAATGCTTTTCTTATTTAAAATAATTCCAGTAATTCATTTATTTATTTAAGAGTTGAATCACTGTTGATAAAAAATTGTAAAAATTCCTAAAATTATATCTTGGTCTCTAGATTCCATCATAAAATTTCCAAGTTGAAATTTTGAATATTTCTCCCTGTTTGGCTTTAATAGGGCTCTTTTAGGATTTTCTTTAATAAATAATTCCAGAAATTCTCTGAATAATATATTTCCTTTATTTCCTTTATTTTTTAAATCTTAGGATGTTACAATCCTATCCCCCTTACAGAGAATCTCGTCCTCGAGATTCGGATCAATCCTCGAATAGCTCAGGATGCTATGCTTTGAGTTCTTCCTCTTTTTCCCATGTAGCTTCCTGTACGGGATGATTGCTCCACTGAACTTTACAGAAGCGGATGACGCGACTCCTGGTGGTCCTTTCTTTGACTTCCAATATCTTGACGGGCTTTTCCACATAGGTCAGATCTTCTTGAATGTTCAACTGCTGAAGGTCTACTTGCTCTGCTGGGACTCGAAGACACTTCTTTAGTTGTGACACATGAAACACGTCATGTACCCCAGCCAATGAGGGTGGTATCTCCAACTGATAAGCGACTTTGCCTTGGCGTCGGACAATGTGAAAAGGTCCAACGTATCGAGGTGCCAACTTTCCTCTCATGTTAAACCGTTGAGTGCCATGGAGAGGGGTAACTCGGAGGTACACATGGTCTCCCTCTTCAAAGGCTAAATCTCGACGACGATTGTCCGCGTAGCTCTTCTGTCGAGATTGGACTGTCTTGAGTCGGTCTCTGATAATCCGTACTTCCTCTTCAGCTTCCCGAAGGATGTCTGTTCCAAACACTTGGGATTCCCCGGTTTGATCCCAAAGTAGAGGCGTCCTGCACTTACGTCCATATAAGGCTTTGAACGGGGACATCTGAAGGCTGGCTTGATAACTGTTGTTGTACGAAAACTCGGCGTACGGTAAACTCTTGTCCCAAGTTCCTCCAAAATCCAAGATGCATGCCCGAAGCATATCCTCTAATATCTGATTCACCCTTTCAGTTTGTCCATCTGTCTGAGGGTGGTATGCTGTGCTGAAGTTTAGTCTCGTTCCCATCTCCTCTTGAAGGTTTTTCCAGAATCGAGACGTAAACTGACTCCCTCTATCTTCTTGGGCACTCCATGAAGGCACACGATGCGGGCCATATATAACTCTGCTAGTTTAGGGCCACTGAAGGTCGTCTTGACAGCTATGAAGTGAGCTACTTTTGTTAGCCGATCAATGATTACTCATATAGAATCATATCCAAGTTGGGTATTTGGGAGTCCGGTGATGAAGTCCATACCGATCTCTTCCCATTTCCATTCAGGCACTTTGAGTGGTTGTAACAGCCCTGCGGGTCTCTGACGTTCTGCTTTTACTCGTCGGCAGGTGTCACATTCTGCGACAAACTGAGCAATTTCCTTCTTCATGCTAACCCACCAATAACGTTCCTTCAGATCTTGTTACATCTTTGTACTCCCGGGATGGATGGAGTACAGAGTATCATGAGCCTCCCTTAGAATAAGGGTTTTTATCTTCGGTTTATCTCGCACGCAGATCCTGGTTCCAAACCATATGGTGCCATTCTCGTCCTCTGAAAATCCGGGGCCTTGCCCTATCTCATGTTCTTCTTGATAGCGGCTATGTTCGGGTCTTCTAACTGAGCCTCATGGATCTGTTCGAATAGGACTGGTTGGGTCTCCAGGGTGGCTAGATAGGCTCCTATGGTCAACCTGAGGTTTAATTTTTCCATCTCCTTATATAGCAAAGGTGCGTGATCCTGAATCACAATGGCGGTGCAATATCCTTTACGACTTAATGCATCAGCTACCACGTTTGCTTTGCCAAGATGGTAGTGAATACCTAAGTCATAGTCTTTTATCAATTCTAACCATCGCCTTTGCCTAAGGTTAAGATCCGACTGTGTGAAGATATACTTCAGACTCTTGTGATCTGTAAAGACTTCTCAGCGGTTTCTGACCAAATAATGCCTCCATATTTTTAGGGCGTGCACAACATCGGCCAATTCAAGGTCGTGTGTAGGGTAGTTTAGCTCATGGGGTCTCAACTGACGAGAGGCATACGAGACAACCTTTCCGTCTTGCCTAAGAACACATCCCAATCCCTAGCGAGATGCGTCACAA
The DNA here is from genome assembly GCA_019279435.1 of Zizania palustris. Lineage (NCBI taxonomy): Eukaryota > Viridiplantae > Streptophyta > Magnoliopsida > Poales > Poaceae > Zizania > Zizania palustris. The sequence continues at coordinate 5,425,336 of JAAALK010000286.1, read as the reverse complement.
TAGACATGGAAGTCCTTCCTGATATCCGGTAGGGTCAGTATGGGTGCTGACACTAGCCGGGTCTTGAGGGTACGAAAACTTTCCTCGCATTCGGGAGTCCATTGAAACTTTTCTCCCTTCTGCAACAACTTAGTCATAGGCTTGGCTATTTTGGAGAAATTCTCGATAAAACGACGGTAGTATCCTGTCAAACCAAGAAAACTCCGTATCTCCGATACGTTGGTGGGTGGCAGCCAATCTGTAACTGCTTCCACGGTGGCAGGGTCTACTGCGATACCTTGTGCAGAGATGATATGTCCAAGGAATTTCACTTCCACCATCCAAAATTTGCACTTGCTGTACTTGGCGTATAACTGATGTTCCCTTAGTTTTCCTAAGGTCAACCGGATGTGAGTCTCGTGCTCCTCTTTGTCCTTGGAATAGATGAGAATGTCATCTATGAATACCACAATAAACGTGTCCAAATATTCCATGAATACCTTATTCATCATATTCATGAAGAAGGCCAGGGCGTTAGTCAATCCAAAGGACATGACGGTGCACTCATAAAGTCCATAACGGGAGGTAAAAGCTGTCTTGGGTATGTCTTCCTCTCGAATCCTTAGTTGATGAAAACCGGACCGTAGGTCGATTTTGGAGAACACCGTGGCTCCTTTCAGCTGATCAAATAGATCATCGATCCTGGGTAATGGGTACTTATTTTTGATGGTCACCTCATTCAAGGCTCGATAATCCACGCACATACGCTTAGCCTTGTCCTCTTTCTCACTACAACAAAACAGGCAACTTCCGTCGGCCAAAGCCGACGGAAGTTAGCCCTTTCCCGACGGAAGAAGCCAACTTCCGTCGGCAAAACGCTATCTTCCGTCGGCCTTTGGCCGACGGAAGCGCGGCGACGGAAGTTAGCTAACTTCCGTCGGCGGCCGACGGAAGTTAGCTAACTTCCGTCGGCTTGACGTGGCCGACGGAAGTTAGCGCCGAACACTGCCACGTCACCAGGGGGGCTTTAACTTCCGTCGGCCAGCCTGGCCGACGGAAGTTAGGGCCAGCTAACTTCCGTCGGCTTTGACCATAGCCGACGGAAGTTAGCCTTTCTGCCCACGTGGCCGAAACCAGCTAACTTCCGTCGGCTATGGTCAAAGCCGACGGAAGTTACCTGGTATTTTTTTTTATTTTTTCCTGGTTCCCCTACTCACACTCACATCCAACCACAATTTCACATACATTCATCATACACATCCAAAATCACATTTCACATCCAAAATCACATTCAAACTTCACATATAACATCCAAAACCACATCTCACATCCAAAATCACATCCACACTTCACACATCACATCCAAAATCACATAATATAACTGAATTCATATCCAAAGTCACAGTAAACATCTGAATTCACATATAACATCCAAACTCACATACAAATTCACAAAACACAGCGAGGGCCACATACAAAGTCATTTTGTCCATATACTCACTGATCGCCCACATTTGGGTCATGGGCGCCGCCGCTGCCTCCCGCTTCGTCCACATTTGCCCCGGAGGCTCCATCTTGACCAGGCGTACGGAAACACTGAAGAAATAGACAAAATTAGAAACGAACTCAACTACCCTTCTAAACGCTAACTTAAGTGTTTAGGAGGTACCTCAGGTGATGTAGGAGATAGTGGTGGTGGCGGGGGAGGTAGTGGTTGGAAAATGGACATGTCAAATCCACTGTTTGCTGGGCTAGTTGCTACACATGTTGTAATGTAATCAGTTAGTTCTAAACCTATTTCTGAATACTTTTGAACTGCAACACTCTAAAGTAAGCTTACTTGGATCATCGCCTGCTGTTGTGCTAAGCAGGCGGTATAGTACTCTTGTTGTTTCTTGTAGTGCTCGTCGCGCCGCCTCATGTCCTCCCTCATCCGAACCATCTCCGGGGTTTCTTCTGAGCGACGACGGCTGGAGCCAACTCCGACGGAGCTCTGCGACGACTGAGCTGACTTCTGAGCTCTCACCGCTCTCGAGTCAATAACTCCATTGAACATGGAGTACCTGCAACATTAACAGGGGTTAGTTACCATCACAATACCATACACAAAACATTAATAAAAACATTGTCTCACCGTCCATGGCTTTTGCCACCTCCGCTGGAGTACACGGCCATTTGGTCCACAGGTTCTCTCCGCCAATCATAGTTCTCTCCATGGAGTCGAACCATGTGTTCACCATACTGCGCCTGCAAAAAACATGTCCGATTAGCTAGACGCAGAAAAATGAAATTACGTCAACTCTTAATAACATCTCACCAAATGGTCCGTGGCTGTCTGGCTACACAAGACATCTGGCTGTGCCGGATCGCTTCCTTTGTGACCAGAGGTATACACCTCTATGTCACTTGGCACGTTGCCAGATTTAGCTTCCTGTGCATTAGAAATGAGTTAGTCGCATTACAATGTATCTATAGCTAGAGAGTGACAGATCGGTCTTACCAAGCGTTTAGCGTGGCGAATATGTCCGTCGGCACCATATCTGTGCTTCGGATCCGTCCCGCGGCATTGTCTTTTCTGCTCGGAAGTCTTCTTAAATGCATCTGAAGACCAAATCTTGCAGAATTCAAAATAGGCGTCCTCGCGGTTTGCCAACCACGGAATCCTCACCTGAACAGAGATGCTATTTGTATTATATGACAACAAATCTCAACAATCGAAGAGGTAAAAAGTTAGAATTGTTTACCGAACGGTATTCTTCTTCAGTCAAATAGACTGACGATGAGCCCGTCGCCTTGCTCATTCGTTGCCCTAGCTTCTCCTTGTAGTAAGCATTGTTCGCTTGAATGCGGGCATACGAAATGGCGTCCTTCACCACCTTATGCGCATTGTTGTTGAAGACTACAAGCGCATGGTTATGGTGATTGCCGACTTCTGGCAAGCAAAAGCGTAACTGCAAAAATAATGATTAGTATAGTGTTGTAACTCGAAAATTCTAAAAGAAAATTGAAAAAAACAATTGCATACCCAGAAGTCATGAGACACCGCCCCCTGAGCAGTTCCGTGTCGCCCGTCAGGAGCGAACCGGTACTGGTCCCATGTTTGGCATAGAACCCGCTCACCGGTCGGCATTGTCAGCATCCCTGGGTAGTGCAGACGGCACAGGTTACCCAATATCTGGTTAACCTGTCTGACCCTCGAAGTGCCGTCGAACCGAGAGTCAATCCAAGATCTAGAAATACATAATAAATAAAGTTAATTAGTTTAGTGAAAGAAATTTTTTGAAAACAAAAGCAAAACAACAGAAGAGTATTACACTTACCCGTCACCAACAGGCGTAATCTCGATCTTGGCTCCACCGGAAGAGACTACTGGTGGAGCGACCAAGTGACTCGTCCTGAAAGTTACCGAGGACCCGCCGGCAGCCTCAGCACCTTCCTCCTGACCCGCACCCTCCGGGAGATCCCCCTGCCCCGCACCGGCCTCTGGGTCATCCCCCTGCCCCACACCCTCTGGGTCATCCCTCTGTGCCGCACACTCTGGGACATCCCCCTCTTGCCCGCCACCCACCGGCCGATCATCCTCATGACCCGCACTCTCCAAGTGTTGTTCCTCCTACAAAACAGTATTGAAACAATTAGTAATAGTTTATAACTGGCATAAAAAACAATCTGAAAGTTACCTCCTCATCTAGTTGAAATGCAATAGGCCGACCAATTAATGTCGGATCTATGCATCTCAGGAGCTGCTCTTGACGACGCCTGTTTGAAGAAGAGGAACTACCCTGGAATAGGGTGTCCTCCTGACTCTTCGGTGTACTCGCCGGAGTACTCGCCGATGAACTCCCCAAGCGGAAGAGCTTCCTCGTGACAGTCTTCTTATTTTTCGACATCCTGTTCAAAATAAGCACAAACAAGCATTTATTAGTAAAGAAGGTTTGTACATATGAAAAAACATGTAATATGAAGTATATTGCATATCCATGTATCAAAACAATTACTTGTCAATTATCATCAAAATCAGGATCAATTTGTCCTTTTCTCCCCAAAGCACGCCATGTTACTTTTTTCTTCTTATGTTGGTGTTTCCTTTTCTCGGGAACTGCCACATCATTAGAATCGCCGAGAAAAGAATCTGTCGACGATTCTGACTCTACATTAAACGAAGTCGGCAATTCATCATCTTGATAAACCTCATCGACCTCTTCAACCTCCAATTGATAAGCGTCATCACTAGGGGTTTGTAGACGTTCCCGAGGATTCACTTTGTAGACTACCCACCAAGCACTTAATTTTTCACATGGGTAGGGCATATAATACACCTGCTCGACTTGATGAGCAAGGACAAAATTGTCGCAACTAGATAATCGTTCCGCGTGTTTGACTTCAACCATCCCAAATTGGTTTTCACGAGTACCATGTTTAGGGTCGAACCAATCACAATCGAAGAAGACTACTTTAATCTCCTTATTCCCGGCAAATTTGTACTCGATTATATTTTTGATGATTCCATAATACATAGTTTCGTGTCCTTGTCCATCAACGACCCTTGTAACAACACCAGTATTAGTTGTTGCCGCTAGAGGTCGATATGCTTCAAATATAGTTGAACGGAAGCGGAAACCATTAACATCATAGCGACCGTAACTTTTGGCACTAATACTCCCATAAGAGAGCTGTCGCAAGTCTATATGTACATTTTCAGCGAGCACGCACTGCAAATCATAAGAGATTATAAGATAATTAACCCAGTAGAGTAAAATAATACGTGTCAGAAAAGGTAAGGATTTACATGTTCTCTGAACCAAGTGAGAAAACTAGGCCCGCCATTTACTCCTTCTCGACGCAATTTATCTAATTGCTTCTCCGTTGGTTGACGACCAGATGGCAAGTATTTCGAATCAAACATACTGTCAATGTAACGAATAGGTAAACAAACGGGTATAAAAATTGGAGGTAAAATATAAAACTAAAACGAATCACTTACGCGAAATATTGTTCCATCTCTTCCATATTTGAGTACATGTAGAGCAAGGCATTTGTTCGTTCTTCCTGAGTTACATAATATGTCGTGGAAACACCAACAGTTATGCCCTTCCACCCAAATATTTGGAGATCACTACAAGGATGGTCTTCATCCATATGGTACCGTGTAGCAGGTGTGTTGACATTGTGATGCTCAGCGAAGTATACACTAGTGAAGTATGCTATCTCTTTCAATTTAAATTCTTCTGCGATGCAACCTTCAACTCTGGCCTTATTACCAACCATCGCTCTAAGCTTCTTTAGGGACCTTTCAATATGATACATCCACCTATATTGCACAGGGCCACCTACCTTAGCTTCATATGGCAGATGAACCAGTAAATGTTGCATTGGATTGAAGAACCCTGGAGGGAATATTTTTTCCAGTTTACATAAAAGTACCGGGATCTCTTTCTCTAGCATCTCCATCATATCTTTCTTAATTTCTTTCGCACAAAGTTGTCTATAAAAATGGCTCAGCTCAGCTAACGCCTTCCACACATCATCATTCAGGTACCCACGAAACATTACAGGAAGGAGTCTTTCCATTATTATGTGGTAATCGTGACTTTTCAATCCATTTAATTTCCCTGTCTTCAAGTTCACAGCTCTTCTAAATCCTGCGGCGTAACCATCTGGGAATTTCAAATTTTTCAACCACCTCATTACTTGTTTTTTTTCTTTAGGTTTTAAACAAAATGGGGCACGTGGCTTGCCACCACTATTCGTCAACTCAAGGGTTGGTCGATTACAAATCTCAGCTAAATCTCTTCTCGCCTTTACATTATCTTTTGTCCTGTCAGTAAAATCCATACATGTACTTATAATGCTTTCACCAACATTACGTTCCTGATGCATAACGTCAATGTTGTGCATCAGAATTAGTGATTTGACGTACGGCAGTTCCCATAAACCACATATGTGAGTCCAATTATGTTCGGTTCCGAATCCTACAAATCCATCCTCATTTTCATTAAGGACCAACTCATTCAGCATATCAGCGATTTCTGTACCATTTAAACGCCTTGGTGGTCCCTTTACAACAATGCTGTCCTTCTTGAAATTGTTCCTCTGTAACCTAAATGGGTGATTCATGGGCAAAAAGCATCTATGGCAATCAAAGTAACAAATCTTTCCCCCGAAGTTCAGACGGAAACAATCTGTGTCCTTTGCACATATCGGGCATGTCAACCTTCCATGACAACTCCAACCAGAAAAAATACCGTATGCCGGAAAATCGTGGACCGACCACAGATACGCAACTCGAAGATTGAATTTTTGTTTCTGGTCATAGTCATATGCTTCAACTCCTTTCCACAATTGTTTCAACTCTTCAATTAAGGGCTTCAACATCACGTTTAGTCGTGTTCCAGGATGATCTGGACCGGGTATAATGAGACACAGGAACATAATTCATATTTCATACAAAATGAAGGTGGAAGGTTGTATGGAATAGCAAACACGGGCCAACAAGAGTACGACGATGCCGTTACATTGAAAGGCGTGAATCCATCAGTTGCCAACCCGATGCGAACATTCCTTGCATCACTAGCAAA